>JAOXOE010000705.1:15948522-15958915 GCA_028565055.1 Phoeniculus purpureus | reverse complement strand
GCCGTTCCCCGAGGGCGCGCAGGGCTCAGTCCGGGCCCCGCTCCCGCTGCAGCCGCCGCCGCCGCCTCCGCTCTGCTCCGGGCCCCGCCGCGGCCGGACAATGTTCGACGGCTGCCTCCTGCCCCTCGTGTTTCCCTGCCTGCTGCTCTGCGGGCTGGACGCCGGCACAGGTAGCGCCTCATCCCCTCCCCGGCGGGGCGGCCCCGGGTCCCTGCGCGGCCGCGGTGCCGGACTGTAGGAGGGAATCGCTCCGGGCTTTGGTGTTTTCTTTTCCTGTCCTCTCGCTGCTGCTGCTGCTGCTGCTGCTGCTGCTGCTGCTGCTGCTGTAACGTTTCATGTGGAAAGCTGCTGACTGTCCTTGGCTGCGGCTTCGGCTCGCTCTGCTTTTCCCCTTCTCCCTGCACAGTTTTATTGGGGCTGGTGAAACGCGATGCTCGTGGCTGCGCTGCAGAGCGGTTTGTTCACGACACGAGTAGCTGCAGCGTTTGCTTCATTCCTCTCTTCCCTGCACATCTAGGTCTCTAACATGCGTGTGTGTGTGTGGATAGCAGAGGGGAATCCGCTGCTCCTGCTGTCTCTGCATCCCGGTGGGACGGGGCGGTCCCGGGGTGGGGTGCGAGGGGTGTACAGGCTCCATCCCCAGCCGCCCCGTCGGGCTGCGGGACCGGCACCGCGACCCGCTGAGCCTCCCCTCTGCTCTCTCCTTCTCGCCTGCAGCCGGCGGAGCGGAGCTGGAAGTGGTGGTCCCGGAGCGAGTGTCGCTGGAGAAGATCCACCTGCTGCCGCCCGCCCTGCGAGGGGACCGCGGCGGCCCCCGGCACCGGCGGGAGCTGCCCCGGGAGCAGCCCGAGGTCCCGCTGCTGCTGCTGCTGCGGCTGCCCCGCACCGAGCTCTACCTGCACCTCCGCCGCGACCTGCGCTTCCTCGCCCCGGGATTCGTGGTGGAGCAGCGGCAGGGGGAGGCGCGGCCGCCCCCGGGGCAGGGGCTCTGCTTCTACACGGGACACGTGCTGAACCGCAGCGACTCCTCCGCCTCCCTCAGCACCTGCGCCGGGCTGGTACCGACCCCCCGACCCGCACCCCCGCAGTCCCCTCCCCGCGTCCGCAGCTCGCGGTGGGGTTCTGCCCGCTGAGGGAGCTGCCCTGGCCTCAGCCGGGGCCAGTGGCTGTGTGGATGGGTGGTGGGGCTGAGGGTGCTGTAGAGGAGCATCCTGGCTGACGGACCATCTGCTCGTCACTGTGCCCCAACATGGGGCTGGACACTGGGAGCTAACTGGGGACATTTAGTCACCCACCTGCCCCAGTCCCTCTGCCAGCAGCTGTGTGTGGCCTCATTAGCACAGATGGGGACAGTGGGTGGGTTCCTCAGGCATTCCACCAGCCCTTCCCACCCTGCTCCTGTAGCCCATGTTGGTGTCGAGGGTGTCCTGTGGGAGCTGAGCGATAGGGACACTTGCTGCTCCAGCAGGTTAGACGTTAGCATGGTCGGAGGAATCATCTACCTGGGAGATGCTTTTCCCATCTCAGGTGTCAGCATTTCTTTACCTCAGGCTGTAGCAGTTTCAGGTGGCTACGCAGGGCCTGGGCTGAGCATCTCCATAAGAACAGGTGATGTATGGGACAGCCTTGTTGCTTCTCTGAGGTCAGGACTTTGACGCTAATCTGTAGTTATTGTTGGTAACTTCTCTCCAGAAAGTCGCTGGGGCGATAAGCGGCGACTCCCAGGACGGGCTCCTGGGATCTCTGCTTAACGTCTGACCTGCTGATGGAGATTTAATCTTTGCAGCAAGAAAGAAGCACCTCTGCTCTTGGAGCTCGGGTCTTCAACCCTGGGCCATAGGAGGGCGCCGTGCCTCAGCTGTGAAGAGAGCATCATCCAGAAAAGTGTCTCTGAGATGCTGAGGATTTGAGTGGCTCTGAAAATTGAGCTGTTCAGCACTGCCGGCTTCCTCAGCGCTTAGAACCGATACCTCTGGTTCAAGCTTTAAATCACTGACAGCTCTCAGCTTTTGTCACTGGGCACGTTTCGTTGCTCTCATTCATGAAGCGTTGGGCTTCCTGAGCTGCCTGCCCTGGCAGAGCCGAAAAGCAGTGGAGGAACCTCTCTAAGAAGAGGAGGAATGTAGTTGTAGTCGCAGTATTAACTTCCTGGGATCGGGGATGGAGGAGGGGGAGTGAACAAGATTGGCCATATTCCCGGCAGAGAAGCTGGAAAAGAAGCGGGACCGGTTAGTCTTTGTTCATTACCCTGCAAATAGGAACCGCAGTAGTGCAGTGTCTGAGCAGAGACTTGCTTGTCTTAACTAGATGAACTGGGGATGAATCGAGTGATCGATGCCCAAGCTGCTCGATTGTGACACCTCTTGGAGACCAAAGCCCACCTGGCCACACGTGCAGAGTGGTCCTGCTGGTAAAGCTCTGCTTGACCTTTGCCTGTGGATGTGGTCCTGTGGAGTGGTGCAGGCACACGTGTCAGGGGAGAGGTCTTTCCTTCTGCCTGTTGGGATGTTCTTTTCCTGCTAGACGAATCCATCTGTTTACTCTTTGCTCAGATAATCACCAGGAACGGCAAAAGGGCTAAAAGCAGGTGCATAGTACGGGCGAGTGAGTTAAGGTTCACCCCTGTGAACTGGAAACTGAAGTGTCTTTAGGTCCAGCCTAAACTGAAGATGGATCTCATTAACTTTTGAAATGGTTTAATTCAACCACATCTCCTTGTAGATAAACTTCCTCCTCCTAGCTAAATGGACGTTTTGACTTCTGAAGTCTATTCTTAAACAATGGAAGGTATCGAGTTGTAGCCTGCTGTGCATTCATGCAGCCTTGTGGGGCGGCTGTGCTGGCTCAGCATACCTGTGGTGGAAGCTATCAGTGTAGCGGTAAGATGTTTTCTTCTGGGATCAGAGGGATTAAGAGTTTGCCTCGAATTATCTAGGAAGTCTCGAATCTGCCTTAAGTGCAACAGGGATCAGATCACTCTAGAGCCTAATGTTTTGGTTTTTTGCCTCATAGTCTGGCAATGTAGAAGACCAAGACCGTCACTACAGAGGGTTCTGAACTTTCATGTCGCTGCCTTAAGTCTTGTTTGCAGCAGAAGGAGTGAGGGTTCGCCCTTGGTGGTGGCAGCAGAGCTTCATAGAATCATTAGGGATTGGAAGGGACCTCGAAAGATCCTCTAGCCACAGCAGGATCACCTAGACCAAGTCACACAGGAACACATCCAGGCGGGTTTTAAATGTCTCCAGTGAAGGAGACTTCACTGCTGAGGCTGTGGGCGATACCTGGGTCAAAAGAGAGACCTTGCAGCCTGTTTGTCCTGGTGTAGGTCTTGTCAGCAGCGCTGCTGCTGCTGCTGCAGTGGGAGATTTCCTGAGAGCTCCAGTGTGAGAGTTCTCGCTGGACTTGAGCTGGAGGATCAGGACACCTGAGAGCTCTGGTTGCTAAGAGGTAGAGCAGGTACGAACACTGCAGCTGCACCTTCAGCTGGCTCAGGCTCTGCTCGCTTCCTCCACTGCACCATAAATCGCCAGGAGTGATAGGAAACTCGCCAGGGTGAGCGAGGTTCTAACAACACCAAAATCCCTGACACAGTGGCATGAAAACCGAGCTAAACCAGTGCGGTGAGCTATCGTTTCCTGGTACTGACATCAGGTTCTCAGTGTGCTGTCCAAGGGCTGTGTTTTGCTTTATAAGCCCGGCTCGCAGATGCTGCAGGTATGTGGGCTGGTGTGGAGATTCCTGCTGCAGCCTGCACTGGGCGTCGAGCAGGATGGCCACGCTCTTGTAGCTGCGTCAGGCCGTAGCACGTTGAGGACAGGTGTGCCTGAGGTCTCGCTGCAGCGCTGTATGGAGGGACCCGGACAGACTGTGTCGGTGGGCTGAGGGTAACTGTCTGCGTTTCAACAGAGCCAAGTGTCGGGTCCCACGTTCTGGTCCCAACAATCCCCTGCAGCGCTACAGGCTTGGGGCAGGGTGGCTGGAGAGCAGCCTGGCAGAAGCAGACCTGTTCTGTTGACAGGTGGTGGAATATGAGCTGGCGGGGTGCCCAGGTGGCCAAGAAGGCCAGTGGCATCCTGGCCTGGATTAGAAACTGTGTGTCCAGCAGGAGAAGGGAGGTGATTGTCCCCCTGTACTCAGCACTGCTGAGGCTGCACCTTGAGTACTGAGTCCAGTTTTGGTCACCTCAGCACAAGGGTGCTGGAGCAAGTGCAGAGGAGGACAGCGAAGCTTGGGAAGGGCCTGGAGAATCAGTCTGATAAGGAGAGGTTGAGAGAATTGGGGCTGTTTAGTCTGAGGAAGAGAAGGCTGAGGGGAGACCTCATCACTCTCTACAACTATCTGAAAGGACACTGTAGAGACTGGTGCTGGTCTCTTCTCACAGGTCATTAGTGACAGTACCAGAGGGAAGGGCTTCAGGCTTCAACAGGGTAAGGTTAGGTTGGACATCAGGAAGAAAGTCTTCCTGGAGAGAGTGGTCAGGCACTGGAACGGGCTGCCCAGGGTGGGGGTTGAGTCCCCATCCCTGGAGGTGTTTAGAAGTCACTTAGATGTAGTGTTGGATCTGGTTTAGGGGTGAACTTGTAGAGTAGGGCTGCTGGTTGGACTCAATGATCCCAAGGGTCTTTTCCAACCTGAATGGTTCTGTGATTGTATGTGTGGTTCAAGTGTTGTGTGGGGGATGCTCCAGCCCTCCTGTTCCTCCTGACAGCCTGGGAGCTGCAGAGTAGACAAGAGGTAACTCAGTTCCTGGAAAGTGCCTCCAGCCTGGTAGGGCCAGGTGCGGTCTGGGGAGCACATTGGATTCTGAGCGCACTGCAGGCTGAACTGGCCTGTCCTGGTGCTGTGGAGACACAGGCAGGAGCAAAGTTCTGCAGTTCCTCTGACCAACACTAGAAGACAGTAGGTAATGCAGGAAATGGCCTTTTTGGGGGAAGGATGTGGCTCAGTGGTGTCGCCTTGAGTCGTGTAGTGTGTTACGGTCTCTGCTTGTGATGGAAATTCCTGGATCAGAAGGGAGGTGGTTAGTCTGAGAAGGAACTTCTTCCCAGTGAGGGTGACAGAGCCCAGGAAGAGGCTGCCCAGAGGAGTTGTGGAGTCTCCTTCTGTGGAGATGTTTAAAACCCACCTGGACATGTTCCTGTGCAGCTGGATCTAGGGGATCCTGCTGTGGCAGCGAGATTGGACTAGATGATCTTCCGAGGTCCCTTCCAATCCCTAGTGATTCTAGGACTCTATGAAAAGGGAGAGCTCACTGTGGTTTCCTCGTGGAGCAGACTGGGAGGCTGGGACAGAGGTGCAGGCAGATGTTCCTGGCTCGGCTTGGCTCTCCTCTCCTCTCGCAGCCGGGTGTAAACCTGAAGTGATGCTGGAACAAGACTCATTCAAAGCTCTTGTTTTGCACTCGTGAATAAGAACTTAAAGCTGATGTGTGGCTCATCAGGACCCAAGGAATAGCTACAGGAAGTTTCTTGAGCTATATTTGTGTTGATTTTTTCCTTCACTTTAAGCAGTCCCTGCCTTTCAACCTCGAGGAAATGGTTAAGCTGAGATTTACAGGTGACAGCTGAGGAATTGGGAAGGGGGTGGGACTGCCAGATGCTTAAAGCTCTTCCCTCTTCAGCAGGTTCACAGGCAGGTAACTAAGGAGCACTTAGGAGCACAAGAAAAAGCTGCTGAAGATTCAGCATTTCACAGATCTCCTTCAAAGCCATGGAACTAAGAACTCAGTGTAACTGGTGGAGAGCGTTAAGGTGTGGGACAGTCTGGAACCTCCTGCACAGAACATGGAAGATTTGGGTTCCTTTTCCGAGTGAGCCCCCAGGCTGTTGTAGCTCCGCTGGTGCTACCAGGGGACAGAGACAGGGTGGTGAAGCAGGAGGAATATGTTGGAGTGCCAGCGCTAGCAGTCCTGTCACCATGGTTGTAGTGTCAGGGGTGTGGTGTGAGGACCTTCCTCATTTCCCTGCCTGAGACAAGCTCCGCAGCGAGGGCAGAGCCCTGGAAGGGGCTGCCCAGGGGGGTTGTGGAGTCTCCTTCTCTGGAGATGTTTGAAACCCGCCTGGACGTGTTCCTGTGCGACTGGATCTAGGGGGTCCTGCTGTGGTGGGGGGGTTGGACTGGATGATGTTTCAAGGTCCCTTCCAACCCCTGATGATCTGTGAAGAGGCTGTGTAGAACAGAGTGGTAGTACCAGAGCAGATTAGAATGAGCAGGTTGCTCGAGTGACCACTGGGGTGGGAGCACGTCAGGGATGTCAGTGGTTTGGAGAACAGGGTCTTTTTTTGCTAGTGAGTGGCGCTGAGCTGACTCCTGAGTTAAGGATGTGAAATATCCGTCGTGTGAAAGATAGAGCCCCCGTAAGCCCGGTGGTGAGTGGGGCTGCAGCGGGAAAAGTGGATTATTGTTTATTTTAATCAACTTGTCGGTCTGGTTGCCTGCCTTTGCGGGCTGCTGTCATTCCAGCCGCTGCTGTGAGCTGAGCTGGGAGGTGCTGTCAGCTCTGTGGTCTGGTCGCACCAGCTGTAAAGCCCAGGTTAGGTTAATAATGCAGGTGGCGATGATCTCCTCTCCTCTCCTCTCTGAATCTGTGGGCTCCTGACGACTCCCATGTCTCAGGTGCTCTGGGATGGTGGGGCAGGGCAGCACTGGGGTCTGTCCCAGCGTCTTGTTCTTCTGTGCTGTCCCGGTGAAAAGGATGAGGAGTATCCCAGCTTTTGATTTGCATCTCCCCAGGCAAACGTGAATTGGCAGGTCCGAAGCGTTGGAGTGGTTTCCAGCAACGTGGGAAGAAAGCTCTGACAGCTACGTGGTCTTCTGTTTTACTTCTTTATCTCCAAGGTCTGCAGCCCCCGAGCATCGTACGGCTGGAGGAGAGAAGCGCAGGGTCCTTGCCTAGCGCTGACGTCTGGTATCTCGCGCTGAGATCAGCAGTGTCTGGTGGTTGGAGGATGTGAGGGAGGCAACTGGAGGAACGCGGTTCTTACAGAGAAGGCAGATTAGCAGAGAGTCCAACTTACCAGGTCCGAGAGATCTCGCCTGGGCCAACAGCTTTGACTCTTTCCCCAAACGTGCCAATTGGGTTCTGAAATGTTCACTCCCTCAGAAGACTTTGCAGCCCTGGTCTTGCAAAACCTTCTTCCTTGAAGCTCCACTTGGCTTGTCAGATTGCCCTTGAGGTTGCCTCTTAACCTGTTCCAGGGTGAAGACGCGTGGCTCTCTCCCTGCATAGGTTTCACAATTCCAAGGCAAATGGGAAACAGAAGTCCTTTCCAATGGTTTGAATTATTTTCACGCTTGATGCCAGAAAGTTGGGATAATGTCGGGTGGTGATGAAACCGACTTCTTCTTACATGCTTCTGGCACCAGCGAAAATGGTTGGCAGCCTTTCAGGAACTCTGGTGTGGCTTCTAGTACCATGGCACCAGATTTACAGCCCTTCTTCTAAATAATTAAAACCTATATTAAAAAAGGGGGCTGGAGCTACCTCCCAGCTGGAGGATTGGAACTAGGAAGGGAAGTAGCGGAGAGCATCGTAAAGGAGTCTGGAAGAATCACTCACTGGAGCTTTTGCTGCCTCTGAAACGATTCCGACAGAGCCCAACTTGGAGTTGAAATGGAGAGGCCGTGCGTTTGGAAACTCCGGGGCAGAGCAGGTCTTGTAAATCGCTGCGACTTCTGCAGGGCCAAGAGATAGTGTCACCTTTTCTTTGCAGACGGGCACCCTTCTGGGAGGTGTCGAGGCGCTTTGTACTTCACCAGCACCCTTGCTCTAGGAAGGTGCCTCCCGAGAGGCAGGGGATGAGTGGCTCCCCCTGCGCTCCGCAGCCGTCTGTCTTATTCCGCTTGTTTTCCAAGTGCTCCTTCAAAATTAATGACCCTTTCGGAGATCTCCTGGCTTCCCCTGAAAGCTGTCCGGTTCGTCCGGCTGTCAGAAGCGGAGAGAGAGCTCGTTTCTGTTAGCAGCAATTCCTCTTGCTGGAAAACCCTGGGCCAAGGGGATTTCCTGGGTGTACGTGAGGACTGGAGTTGGCAGGGAGGTGTGGAAATGTACAACATACGCTACGTATGTAATGGGGGTTATAAATCGCGGTAGTGCAGTCGGCTGCTGAATGCAGAGCGCTTGCATGTGCGTGCGCAGCGTTTCTTTGGACGGGCGCCGGGCTGGCACAGGACACTGGCGGGGGGAGCGGAACAAGCCTGGTCTCCCCTACTTGTATAGGGTGGGTGCTAACCGCGTGTGACCTAGCAGGACCCCACTGTCAGCTCCCGTGCCTATAGGAGAAGTTGGGTCAGACCTAGAGAGTCCTCCTCTGGAGGCGTTTAAAACCCACCTGGGTCTGTTCCTGTGCGACTGGATCCGGGGGGATTGGACTGGATGATCTTGCGAGGTCCCTTCCAGCCCCTAACGTTGTGTGGCTCTGTGAAAGATCTTTGTTTTGAGGCTTTTAATTGCAATCAAATAATCACAGAATCACTCTGGTTGGGAAAGACCCCTGAGATCATTGAGTCTGACCAGCTACCCTACCTTACAAGTTCACCCCTAAACCAGACCCTCAGCCTCTCATCCAGACGATCTTTAAACACGTCCAGGGATGGCGACTCAACCGCCTCCCGGGGAAGCCCATTCCAGTGCCTGACCACCCTTTCTGTGGAAGAATGTTTCCTGATCTCAAGTCTAACATCTTTGGATACTAGTGCAATGAACAGTAACAAATCCTCCTTGTACAGGTTCGCCTTCTCCAAGGGGTTGTAACCTCAGTGTTGATCAGTAAACCTGGAGGCTTTGAGTTTTTAAGATGATCCCTCTGCTCTCACTCTCTTCTTGCCAGAAAAGGAGAGGAAAAGGTATAAAAGAACCTTAAAAATTGTGCTGCCAGCAGAGGAGGGCTCTTCTAGGGTAGAAGGTGCCTTCTGCCTTGGTCTAGGTGATCGTGCTGTGTCAGGGGGATTGGACTAGATGATCTTTCGAGGTCCCTTCCTATCCCTAATGTTCTGTGATTCCGAAGCCAGCCCCAACGTAAGCTGTGGGCTTGGTGCAAGAAAGGCAGAGGTTTAGTGCTGTGACCTCTAGCCTGTGGAACCTACTGTTGATTAGACAGTCTTTGTGTTCCTTGAGCTGCTTTTTCCAGGGATGGTGGAAAATCCTGTAACTGGAGAGGTCCAGCAGTCCATTCCCAGCCCGACCTCTGCAACCCAACCCACGGCTTGCGGGGAGAGCAGCGCGTAGGGATGTGGCCCTTTCTGTAGGCAACAAGTAGTGTTTGGTCCCCTTACAAAAAAACGTGGGTGGCCTTGGAAGTCATCGCTGGGACATCAGCTCGCTCAGTGCTGTCTGCAAGAGTGAGATCTGCGGGAGGTCTCCTTCACCTCTTCGCTCTCCAGAGACAGCAGATGCTAGTTACTAGTGATGCCATTCCAGCTGGTAATGAGACTGTGAAAGGACTTGTGTTAACAGGATTTGTTTGTCCTCACGTGAGCTGAGTGTCTCACAAGAGGGGGCATTAATGCTCCCAGTTAGCGTGGTGCTGTAGCTGGAGGGAGAGGCAGAAGGGAAAGGCAAGGTGTTGACGAGAGCCCCCCCTTTCCATTGTGTGCACGCGGTACGCACCGCTTCGAGATAGCGCTCCATGGTAAAAAACTGTGAGGAGCAGATGAAGTTCTTGTCTTGTGCAGCCTGGACGTGATCCTAATCCCCTTGAATTTCCTCGCCCTGTAAATCATGATCGCGGTGCCAAGCCTTGGGTTCGGGCTGGGCTGGAAGACAAGGTCGGGGTGCCAGACTGATGGGGTGTTTTTGTTCTCCTCTGCGGACAGGTTGGCTACATCCAGATTGGATCAGAGCACATGCTGATACAACCGGTGAACACCTCGGAGACCTCCTTTACTGGAACAGAACACTTCATCAGGCGCAGGCGAGCCGCGAACCCCAGCCGTCCCATGAAGTCGCACGTTCCTGACGAGCACTGCAGGGTTGTAGCAGGTGAGCTTGAAGCGGCTCGAGAGAACAGCCCTGAATACGCGATTATGTTTTTCACTCTTGTCCTGCCAGCTCTGTCTGTGCTCTGGAGTCCAAGTGTTTGGGCAGCTGGAGCCAGTGAAAATTGGTCTGGGATAATAAATCCTTCTGCTACTTCAGGTGGAAGGACTCGCATCACAAATGTGAGAGTCATTAGGATGTGACGTTCAATTTGTGAGATGATAGCCTTTATGGAGGGAGTCCAGCGTAGAGCAACGAGGATGATGAAGGAAGTGGAGCACCTGCCTTATGAGGAAAGGCTGAGGGAGCTGGGTCTCTTGAGCTTGGAGAAAAGGAGACTGGGGGGTGACCTCATTAATGTCTATAAATATGTGAAGGGTGGGTGTCAGGAGGATGGAGCCAGGCTCTGCTCAGTGT
>JAOXOE010000705.1:15937648-15948422 GCA_028565055.1 Phoeniculus purpureus | reverse complement strand
AGGAGGATGGAGCCAGGCTCTGCTCAGTGTCATCTAGTGATAGGACAAGGGGCAGTGGGTGTGAGCTGGAACACAGGGGATTCCATATAAATATCAGAAGGAACTTCTTCACGTTGAGGGTGACAGAGCCCTGGAACAGGCTGCCCAGGGGGGTTGTGGAGTCTCCTTCACAGGAGACATTTAAAACCCACCTGGACATGTTCTTGTGCAACTTCGTCTAGGTGATCCTGCTGTGGTGGGGGGGATTGGACTAGATGATCTTTCAAGGTCCCTTCCAATCCCTAATGATTCTATGATGGGTCAGAGTGAACTTTGCTTTGCCCATACAACGTGACCACTGCTCAGGCAGGGATTCGTGGTGTTTTAGCCAAGCTCAGGTCAGCAGTGAGCGATGCTCGTTCAGCTTTCCACTGGAGTTGAGCCAGGTAGACATGGATAGGGTGGTGACCCTTGTGTTTCACAACGTGGAAAGCTTCACTTCGGATACTTCCATATCATACCAATGTTTTGTGGTCCCATTTGGATAACTGAGGTACCAGTGGGACCAGACTGGACTCTGCTGGGGGCTGAGTGCTCTCAGTCAGAAGGGACTGTCGCACCAGCAGCTCTGTGGCTCCTGAGCAGTGCTAAGAAAATACTCACCTAACGCATCCTTTATGTAGTGAGGGAGACAGAGCCCTGGAACAGCCTGCCCAGAGAGGCTGTGGAGTCTCCTGCTCTGGAGATGCTCAACCCCACCTGGATGTTCCTATGTGACCTGGTCTAGGGGATCCTGCTGTGGCAGGGGGATTGGACTAGATGATCTCCAGAGGTCCCTTTCAACCCCTGACATTCTGTGATCCTGTGATTCAATGAGAAGTATCATCTGTGGAGTCCAGCTTCGGGAATCCAGCACAAAACAGGGTGAAAAGATGACAACCTGGAGAGGGGAAGAGATGCACAGTTTCTGTCATCACACAATCCACTCTTTCATCTTCTCACACCCTCATTTTTCCTTCCATCTGGAGAGCTGATGATCCACAGTAGAACACCAGGGTGTGTGGTCAGCTGGGCAGACTTTGCAGTAGTACCTCTCTAACTGCTGTTGTGCCTTTGACCAGCCAGAAGTCCTTCAGCAAAGTCATTCTCTTTGAGCTAGGAACTTGCTCTTGCTTTGTCTGTCTGGTGCTTTTCTCATCAAACTGAAGCTCAAACTTTAGGGCTTTTGGTTTAGTTGTTTGGGAGGCAACTTGTTAATGGCCTGGTTTCAGGGTTTGTGGGATAAATTAGACGCTTTGTTTTCTCCTGCCTTTGTGTTGGAGGGAAGGAGCTCAGATGTACCTCATGTGTGTTCGTGTGTGTGAAGGTCTTCTGGACCAAGCACCACTTTTCAAGCAATTCCTTCCCTCTCAAGCAGTTTCTAGCGCTTCTCTGCTTAACCAGCTTAGCGGTGTGAGGTGTAGTATTTCATTGAGGTTCTGTGGTGTAACAAGAGCTGGGAGGTGAACCGGCTTCCCAAGAAATGCCAAAGATCGGGGTTTTAACTGTGAGTCTGGCAGTTAACAGCAGACATTGTGCAATGCCCTGGGTTTGGTGTCACGCTGACTCACCTTGCCGGTGCAGCATCCCGAGCTGACATCCCGTGTGTCTCCATGGGCAGGTGAGGTGCTGGTGGCGTGTTCCAAACAGTCAAGCTCCAGGTGTGCCCAGTGTGACCGTGTTCGGGCTGTCTGTGTTAGTGTTGAAGATTCTGACTGATTCTATGATTCTGTAAAGCACTGTTCCAGTGCTCTGTCACCCTCACTGTGAAGAAGTTCCTTCTCATATTGATGTGGAACCCGTGAAGCGGCTGTGAGAGAAAGAAAAGAGTGATGGAAAAGGGAGAAAGAGTAAAGCAGAGACAGGAAAGAGGGTAATACCTGCCACTGTAGGGTCCCAGGCAGCATTCATTGGCCTTCTGATCTTCTGGGCAGCGTTTCACCAGTCTTGTGATCTTCCAGGAGATTCTTGGTGGGGGAAGCTTCCAAAAGCCTTCTCGAAAGCTTGCCCCAGAGGCTTGTTCATTAGCTTGCCCCCTGGTTCGGTTGCTAAGGAGCCATCTTTTATGCCAAGCAGCACACCTTGCTGCACCTCTGTCCCGTAGAGCTCTGCCGGTCTCCACCTTCAGACCAGGCTTCCACACTTGTCCAAAGAGAGGGTCCGAGGGCTCTTCCTGGAGGCAGTGGCTTTTGGCCAGGAGGGCTGTTCTGGCATTATAATGAGCAAAGGCCACCTGAAGTCCCAGATTTCTTAATCGATGTCAAAGTGGCCCTTGGTGATCAGTCTTCCTCGACAGTCTAACGTTATCCGTTCACACCAGGTAGTAGGGCAGTAGCACCCCACAACTGACTGGGTGGTGTAGGGGTTCCTGGCTCTTTCTGCCACAGTAGTTTGATCAGTTTCGGGGCACCTTCTTGTACCTTAGTGTCCAGTTCTGTACCTTTGGTGTCCAAGTCCATGATGACCACACTGAGGCGATTCTGACTGACCCTTACATATGGGAGCAGATGCATGGTCAGGAGCAAGTGGTGATGTTGGACACCAAGGGACAAGGGGGCAGTGGGAGGCACAGGGGGCCTCACTGGGAATAGCGGTGGAAGCAGAGGTCTGTGGGAGCTGACTGGAATTGGCAGCCGTGAACACTTACCTCGGTCTCCTGTTTAGTTCTCAGTGGTTGTATTTCTCCAAGCCTGCATACCAGCTGAGATGAGCTGTGCTTGCTCAGAACGTTGCCTCCTAGCTGGCACTGCTCATTGCTAAGTCCTGCAGCCAAGGGCCTTGATTTTCTCTTGTGTGGAGCTGAGCTCTTAGTCAGGTTTCAGCAGGTTTATCATTCTCGTGGGTTCAGGCTAAGCCAATCTTCCCTGTGATTCTCTGCGTAAGAAAAGTTGGGTCTGGTTAGAGTTATGGATCCCTTCTGTCTCTTTTCAGAGGAAACATCAGAGTTCCTCACTGCTCTGGTTTCCTAGCCAAGTGCTGTAGGTGCTGCAGTGCTGTGTTCTCAGAAGGTTACAGAATTCCTACGCTGTAAATAAGAGCTGCTAGTTACAAGGTGAATTGAACTAAAACCAGCACAGGAAATCTCCTCATCCTTCTGCCACTGACCCTTTTGATGTCTAGGGGCAGGGTGCTGCCTGTCCTTGGCAGAACAGAAGTTCTCTCCCTGAGAAGGGAGACTAAAGGAATAGAAGTTGGGGAGGAACTGGGTAGTTACTGGGATCACAAATGGAAGTGGAGGTGAGTGAGCGCTGTGGTATTGGAGTTCTAAACCTAAGACACTTAAAGGGGGCTTTGGAAGACGTGTGTTTCAGATAGCACCTGCTGTTGCCTGAGGGCTTCTAAGCATCATCTGCTATGTGCCTTTCTTGTTGGCTTTGTCCAGAAGGGAGTGTGGATAGACCCCACACTTGCTGGGATCCACCCTGCAAGCTTTGTCCTCCTCAGGTTGGCCCAGATGTGATCGGCAGACAGGTCCTGCCATCTGGGGAGAACATGGGCTGCTTTGATGCTCATGTGAGACCAAGACAGCTTCAGTCCCTTCTCTGGCAGGTAGATGTGGGAAATCTGGGACTCTGGTACCCTGGGACCACACAGGAGTTGGCAAACCAGCTGGGAACAGAGTTCAAGTCCCTTGGGTGCTGGCTGTTAGCACTGACCTGGCTGCGCTAAAAAGGGGACAGCGTGCCCGATGGCTGCAGGGCGGGGAGTGCTGCCTGCTCGTCAAACAGCCCCCGCTCCAGGTAGCCCCGTCATACAGGGATGAAGTTGCAGGCTCCTGGGCTTGGCTACTTCAAGGCAGGCTCCTGAACGTTGCCCATTGTTGCGGGAAGGCAGTGCGAGTCGTGGCCGTTAATAGGCTTAGCCCGTTAACAACCTAATTGACTCCTGTCTGGTTTGGATTAACTTCTGTGCACAAGGAGTTGAGAAACACACAGAGAAAACTAATCCTCTCCGACACTCAGGAAGGTCCATTCCTAACGAAATGGTGTGGAAGTGATGATCCAGGGGCGTGATTCCAGGGTTTGTCCTGGGGACAACGGTCTTTTTCCTGCAGTACTGACTGGCAGAGCGAAGGATTGATCGGGTTTGTGTTAGAGGTTGTCTGCTACTGGCTCGTAGACTGGGTGAGCCGAACTGCAGCTTGGCAGGAGGGGATGGAGGTTGTAAATGGGTGGGAAATACTTGCGTGCGAGAGGGTGCAGATACACAGCCTGTACTGTGGAACAGCAGAGACAGAGTCACACAGAATTATTGAGACCTCGGAGATCATCAAGTGCAGCCTAGGAGCTGACACCACACGGAACAATACGTGTCCTCTGTAGAATACAAGAGGAACAGACTGTCTTTGAAAGCCGCACGGTTGCCACACTTGGGGCGTTTTGCAGTCCTTTGCCGCTCTTGTGTTTTCTGAAGAGACAAGGATGACCTCTGAAGGTAGCGATGATCTGTAAGTCAGCAGTACCTGGCGTGGTCCTGGCGCGTTTGGGATTCAGGAGCTTCTTCCCAGTGAGAGTGACAGAGCACTGGAACGCGGCTGCCCAGGGGGGTTGTGGAGTCTCCTTCTCTGGAGGCGTTTGAAACCCTCCTGGAGGTGTTCCTGTGCGACTGCATCTAGGGGGTCCTGCTGTGGTGGAGGGATTGGACTGGCTGATCTTTCGAGGCCCCTTCCAATCCCTAATGCTCTGTGATTCTGTAAGGGGAGGAGGAAAGCGTTTTAAGAAAGCAAAATGAGCTCAATCCGAAAGCACTGCTGAGGTGCTGGCACAGCTTACCAAGAGCTTTGCTCTTGTGTTCCACCCCAAGGTGTGGTGCTCTCCTTGCAGAGCCCAGCCATGGCAGAGGGAAGCCGAGCTGGACACTTCCTTGGGGCTGGGTACTGCTGGCAGTCTGGTTTGATAAGGTGGTTGTTAAAATGTCTAACACAACTGCCTTAGTCTAAGTGGCAGAACATGTCCTACAGCACTCAAAAGTATTTTTAGAGCTGCAGGAGAACTTTGTGGGAGCCAAATTTCTCCTGGAATAATCTGTATAAGAGGATTAATCTGGCTGTAGTCAGGAATGGGAAAGCACTTACGGTCTTGCTTGAGTAGATCTTTGAGGTTTGAAGCTGAAAAGCACCTACTAATGGGTTAAAAAAAGAAAACTCTGGGTCTGTGGATTCAGGGCTGATGTTTTAATTCCTTTGTTTAAATTCTGAAGTGCTCCAGCAGCAGAGGCCGGATCCCATCAGCATGGGCCAGGTGCTATGGTTAGTCATACGATCCGATCCGTGCACGCGTAGTCGTTTTATCACCTGTCTGTCATCCAGCCGCAGAAAGAGTTCAAGTCACAATGCGCGTTTCTGCTCAGGCACGAACACGAGCCCCTGTGAGGCAAACAGAAACCCTATTAAGAGGTTTCCAGGTGCATGTGCTGTGAGGGGGAAGGAAGGGAAGGTTGGGTTTCGCTTGCTCTGAAGCGTGGTGTCATTAGGAACGTGGGAAATAGCTTCACACCACTGATGTGAAGCACTTCTTCAGGTCTCATCTCTGGACACGGGGCTGCATCTGGGGTGCAAACCCGCTGTCGCACACTGTTCTGATTTGAAAGAAGTAGTTTGGCAGCTTTCTTGTCAAAGGTCCCGGACTAATGGACCTAGACACCCTTCTTCTGGAGAGAGAATGGAATCAGAGGGAGTTTTGGGTTTAATACAGAGAAGGAAGGATTTATCTACAGGCGAGCCAGGTGTGGAGAGAAAGGGATCTCTTTTGATGCTCCACATCTGATTTTCACAGAGCCCTCGGTTTGGCCTGGACCTCCATTAGAAGATTTCTCCATTAATTTGTGGGGACAAGAGGTAGCTTCAGGGCTAGTCTGGGTTTTGACAGTATCTGTGATGCCACCGATCTCTGACCCCTTAGTGAATGTGCAGACCAGAAAGGACTTGAGGGAGCTGCACCATCTCCTGCAGCTAAGAATGGGGGTAGAGGATGTTCGAGATTGGGCATCTTTTGTTGCTCTGTCTCTCTGTGACCCTGTAAGGTGTGAAATAAAGCCATTCCCCTGTGAGACTATCCGCCAGGTCTCTGGCTGCAGTGAAGGATGCAGTCATGTTAACTGTCTCTCATGGTCCGACAGTGGCTTGACTGATGCACCGGCATCTGGTCCCGTACTTGGCACGTTTCTCCTGCCGTCACGGACTCTGGATGGGAAAACGCTGTCGGTTTTCCTTGGTGAGAGCAAATGCCAGTGTTAGACAGAATCACACCATGCTCTGAGAGCCTAGCCATCCTCTCTAACCACGTTGTAAAACTTGGTTTCTTTGGGAAGAGTTCGTTCTGCTGTAGCTTTTCCAGAGGTCTCCAGTGATGTGTTAACGTCTCCCTGCATAGAAGGGATTTGAGATAAAATACAGCCCAGGAGCATGAGAGAGAGCAGCTTGTCTATGGAGGGAAGGTTGTTCTTTCCTGCTTGTGGCACAGACCTCATAAATTACTCAAGTGTGGGTTTGCTTTGAACCTTTCTATCCGTTTAAATGAACCAGTTTTCATTTGGTGCCAGCGTGCTGCATGGAGAGAAGCATGCAGCGAGGACCCGACAAGATCGAGGTTTTAATTCACAAAACACCCCTGTGTTGCTTCTCCGTGTAGTTACTCCTCAGCTCCTCAACCTGTTTTAACAATTGGTCAAAGCTGGTAGTAATTTAAATAAGTGTTAGCGTGCAGGTATCAAATGTAGGGAGCAGTTTCCCCGAGCAGGTATAAATCCTAAACACATGTTACTGCTACGTTGCATTTCCCCATCTTTAATCATTGTCTCTTAGCTGTGTTTTCTCTGCAGGTTTGGCTTGGCCTGAAATAGCAGTTGTTATGGCCAAAACACACGTGCACTAAAAATAGATAGGTGTCGTGCAACCTGTATTAGTCCATATTAGGAAGCATCTGCTGAAGCATTGCAGCGAAGGTTTCAACAGTGGGCTCTGCAGAAGATGTAATGTGATTAAGTGTTTGCAAGCGCAGGAGCGCTCCCCGTGTCAGAAATTCAGCGCTTTCCCCAGGAGAGTGTGTCTCACTTGCGTGGATAAACCCCTTTGGTTTCTCCAGGTCCCTGGTGTTCCAGACGGGGAGTCTGGATTTTCCCCATGTGAGTGTGATTGTTTCCTTATGGCTGATAACCAGCAGCTTCTTGGAGCTGTCTCCCGCTCAGAAGTGTCCTTTTCCATCACGTGTGGCAAGTGAAGTTTTATTGCCCGTCTGTTCAGGATGCAGTCCTCAGCTCGAGGGCAGCGTGGATCGTGTGGAGGTGGTTCTTCCTCCACCGTCAAGATGCTACGCAGACCAAAGTATAGAGGACACGTGCGTATGTGTAACGTATGGATCTCTTTTCCTTCTAGAGCAGCTGCACACGCTAGAGCTGTCCTACTCCTTCACTTGGCTCCTAATAAAGTGCCGTGTTGGTTTCCATTGGAGCGTGATGAAATCTAAACTGTCTGGCGGTGACGAGGTGGGCTGTGTGGTGTGCACTGCCCCTGTCTCTGGATGTTCACAGGTACTCCAGTGTTCTGGTGAGAAGGGCAGGCAGGTGGCTCCGAGTACGCTAAGGCGCATCACGTACCTTTCAGCTGTCTTTGTTTCTTCCTTATTATCAAGTCATATCTCAGGGTTAGAGCCCTGAGTTGGGAAGTGGGGCTTTGTTGGCTTCAAATCCTAACGTTCGACCTTAGACATCCAGATTGTCCCTCTTCAGTGTTGGGCACCTCTCTGTTTGTGTGCCCAAGATGGGAACACTTGGGGGCAGGTTTTGCCTCTGTTCAAGAGCTCTGAGCATCCTTTGAGAGTGTAATTATGAGTGATAGTCTTAGATGGCCCAGACTGTGACCCTGAGGCTGAAGGCACAGAAAATTAGAGATTGTTTAGACTGTAGTCTCTACCTCTTTGTTTCTTTGTTTGCAAATCAGGGCTACTAACTCTGAGCTGGCAGTGGCACGGGGAACCTTTTGGGTCTGAAGGTTGCTCTATAAACTGCCAGCTTCGTGCTCAGTTGGTCTGTTCCCGGGGCAGTTTGACGTATCTGTGTACATTAGGGATTAAAAATAACTATGACGCTACTATTTTACCTCGCTTTGACCTGCTGAGCCGACACCGTTGTGGGGGATGAAACGGGACTCTCTACTGGCTTTTGCAAGTCACCAGGAGTAAACTGTCTGCCTTTGAAGGACATCTGTGCCACCTCTCTTAAGGCATAGGTGAGGTCAGACTGTAGATGGGGAGTCCCTGAGCTCTTCCAGCCTCAGCAGAAGCTCTTGGGGTTCAGCTGCCAAAGAACCAGGATGGATTGGTGAGGCTGGCAGTTGTAAAAACATTCTTTGCCAATGAAGCACATTTGCTAAAGACTCGGTCGCTAAAGACTCATTAAAATAAACCTGGAGGCCAGTGATGCCATTTTTTTGCACTAGACCTGCAGCCGAGCGTTGTAGTCTCTAAAGCCCCGAAGTGGATTAGGACTGTGCTTTGCGATTTGTCTCAGATCTGCTGAGTTTAAGTGATCAAATCTGAGGAGTCTGGGTCCAGAGTCCTATGGACACCATTCGTTATCACTCGAACCTATTGTATTTGTGTTCCAGGATCTTCTCCCTTGGCCCCAAGCAAGTTTGGGTCTCTTTGTGTCTGTCACAAACAAAGGAAATTGGTTCAGCTTCAGAGAATTTACAGCAAGTAACAGAGCAGATCAAATACAGGACGAGCAGCCGAGGCACGGGGGCTAAGAGCAAGTGGCAGAGCCGACACTTCTGTTCCCACTTTGTTTTACCACTAAGCCACGCTCGCTCTGCCTGCTTTCTGTGCCACTGAAGTGTCTTCTCTGACTGCCTGAGATGAGCGAGTCCTTGTTTCTAGCTGCAGGAAAAGCCTTACAGTGAGGTCCCCTGTTAAGAGGAGATGAGCGCACGTTGTTCAGGAGGAGGCAGCCTTGGAAGTTCTGCTGACAAACTGAGCAGAGAGAGATCACAGCACTCATCCGCTGTCTCGCAGGGCTGACACCAAAGACAAAGCCCTGTTGTGTTATGTTGACAACTGAGTCTGTTCTGCAGAAGAATAATGTTTTAACTGACGTGTCCAAGCCACAGACGAACTTGGATAACAACCCTTGCAGTAAAATCTCCGTGGTGTTTTGAGATGCAGCACCGAGTTCATGACTTCGGTCTCAAGGTCTCGCTTGCTGTCGTGCCAGACGAATAGTCATGAACTTGTGATCTGCTGTGCAAGTGGCTGTGTGAAAACAGAAATCAAACAACAAAACCCCCACCAAAACAAAGCCCAGTGCACTTTTGGAAGGTGGATAGGTGATCTTCAGGATATCTGCTGGCACCAGCTGGCTGTGGGAATTCTGAAATCCCAAGCTTTTAATGGAGGTAAAGCAGACCAGGAACAATTTTGTGCTGTGTCCTAGCAGAGGTGAAGAGGGAGCTCCGTGTTCCCATGGCTGGAAATCGATTAGGGAGTGGTGGCAGCTCCAGTAGTGTCTGTTCTTAGCTTCCTTCTTCTGTCCTTGCTCATCTGTGCTCTGAGGTGGATGCCACAGGACAGATGTCAAGGGAGCAGGGGGATTGGACTAGATGATCTTGCGAGGTCCCTTCCAATCCCTAATGTTCAGTGATTCTGTGAAGCAGCTGAGTGGAGCAAGTCCCTGTGAACTGAAGTGTAGTTTCTTTTGGGGTTTCTTCCATCAGGAGATCAGTGTTTTGGATGAGAGCTCCAGCTGCAAGGTAACCAGTG
Source organism: Phoeniculus purpureus (assembly GCA_028565055.1). NCBI lineage: Eukaryota > Metazoa > Chordata > Aves > Bucerotiformes > Phoeniculidae > Phoeniculus > Phoeniculus purpureus. Next base: position 15,938,652 of record JAOXOE010000705.1, on the reverse strand, counting down.
GGCAAACCTTGGGATGTAAAGCGCACAGGAGGCGCAGAAGGGATGTTTCTGGTGGTGGCCACGAGTTTTGAACTAGCTTCCTTTGTGTTCCTCTGGTGATCTCACAGCTCTGAGCTGTCCTCTGATCTGTGGCTGCTCCTTTCACGCGGGCTGTGTTAAAACATTGCTTTCAGCGGGCTGATTCCTGCAGCAAATGTCTTGTCATCCTGAAAGTCTCAGATCTCTAAGCACACTCAAATTTGTCTTGCTTCTAACGGTGAGCAACCTGATCCCTGGGCTGAGCAAACAAGGTTGCTGACCTGTGCAGCTTGTGGGCATCCACCGTGGTGATGCCATGCAGTCAGGCTTTTGAAGAAGCTGTGCAGTAAATGGTTTGAAAGCAGCTCTAACAAAGCCTCACCTAACACCTTGACTTCTTGATTTGAAAAGAAATCAGTTGCTATGCTAGGTTTGACCACGCCTGTGACGTTAGTGCAGTGTCTGGATGAAACAGCAAAGCCCAAGAGACACAGGTGCACTATAATAACCTTATGAGCGTGGATTTATGGCCTTTTGAGAGATGCTTCTGTCTTGCTGCTGGTACCGAAGGGACTTGATGGCATCCTGGCCCTTCCTCTGATCGGTGAGCGGCTTTAAGTTAATTCGTAAGAACATACCTCAACAACTTCCTTTCTTTCATTTCTGGGATTGGTTTGTATGCAGGATCTCCTTTTTCTTTCTCTGTTTTGCTTTGGAAAGGTGATGAATTTTACTTTTAAATGCAACTAATACAACCTGCCTACCATGAGTCCCAGTGAGAGATCCTCTAGAAACTCCCGGGGCATAGGTAGAACCAGTGTGAGCTGTTTGCCCCTCTTGAATACTCCCTGTCCTCCTTTTCATGCTGCTCAAGTGACAGCCTGGGGGAAGACAGAGCTAGCTCTGCATATAGAATCATTAGGGATTGGAAGGGACCTTGAAAGATCATCCAGTCCAATCCCCCTGCCACAGCAGGATCACCTAGA
>JAOXOE010000705.1:15921027-15937548 GCA_028565055.1 Phoeniculus purpureus | reverse complement strand
GAAGGGACCTTGAAAGATCATCCAGTCCAATCCCCCTGCCACAGCAGGATCACCTAGACCAAGTCGCACAGGAACACGTCCAGGCTGGACATTTCCAGAGAAGGAGACTCCACAACCCCCCTGGGCAGCCATAGAAATTGTTAAAGGGGTCATGGGTGGAGGGAAGTTAGCAGAGGGCTTCCTGAGAAAGAGCTGAAGAGGGTTTTTAAATCAGCGATAGAAAAGAGCTGCTAGGGAGAAACCAGGCTGTGCAGAAAGGACTCTGCGGTTTTACTTTGATCTGCGGCTTTTTTTGAGCTGCATCTAGAAACTTTCAGTCCTGTTAACTAGAATGAGGTAGCTAAAATGACAAAGGGAAAGATTAGGGAGGAAAAAAGTGGAAGGAGCCGAGGCTGGTTTTCAGATGAGTCTGGGAAATACTGTTGGAAGGGAGGTAGGAGGAGCAGGAAGGGACTCTGCAGTGAGAGCAGGCAAGTGCCAAATCCCAGACAGTGCTAGACAGGGCTCTTGGTGTGTAATAGGCAAAGGTCACTTGGGGCGGTAGCTTTGGAATTGTGTGTCTGTTGGATTGCCATAAAAAGCACTAAACAGAAGTTTTCTGCTGAGGCTTCAGCAGAGCTCTGTTGCGCTTCTGGTCACAGCGGGGACTGTGGGGTTTTTTGCTGTTCTCAGCAAGCTTTCAAAGCCTGCTGGATGCTGAACCACAGACTGTGGTACGACCACGTTGTTTTACGGGTGACCAGCCAAGGGAAGGGAAGACCCTGTAGACAAAAGCCAGCTGATGAGCTTGTGCAGCGTTACACCCATTCCATGCTGAGGATCTGGGAGTGCATCTCCCATCACCTCCCAGCCCTGCATTGTGTGGAATGTTTGGCCAGATAGGCTGTGTAACACACTGTCAAAGCGACTGGCAAAAGAGTAGTGTCCCCTGTGCCTAGTCACCCGCAGCGTATACGTGCTGCACTGTAGATTGACTGTTTCAGCTCGTATTTCACGTGAATTTCTCTGACCTCTTAAGCAGGGAACACCTGACTCCTAAAATAGCGTGTGCGCTTCGGTTCTGTATGATCCCACAATGTAAACTCCTCTGACAGGCTCCTGCCCGTGTTTTATGGCCTCTTATGCCTTCACACTAACACTTAACATCTGCACCACAAAATTTGTAGCATCAGTTTGTTCACATAAAGAATCCACCAAGCATTTAATCCTTGTTTTAATGGCTGATGTTTATTTTAGTTTGGGGTTTCATGTACTCATGGAGGGATTCTCTGCCCGTAGCCCATAAATCACACGGGGCAGGAGTGAGACTTCTCCGTGCTGGCTCGTTTCTCATGAGGCTCTAGAGGTGGGAGAGGGGGTTTTTTTGATACCTCCATAAAGTTGACTCACCTCAGGTATGAGTTGCAGATGGGTTTAATGAGGACTTTTACTATTGGTTTTGAATCTGTCTCCCCTCCTCCATCGAGTGCCTGTGCTATGGGATGTACCACTTTTGTTGTGTTTGTGATGGTTCCTCCATGCAAATGACGGTTGTTTTTTCCGCCGTGTGCTTGATTGTGCTGGAAAATTGTTTGCATGTGTGGTAGGCGGGAAGATGCAAATAGCTCTGACAACAGCCCTCTGAAAGGACCAAAAAAGACCAAGAACGAAGTGAAGTTACTCTATAGAGGAGCTACAAACTTAGAAGGAGACCAAAAAAAAGGGGTGGAGGATGGGCACAATCTTCTGTTGAAGTAGTGTGTGTTGCTTTGCCTTCCCTCTTCTGCAGTGCATCACCAGTGGCCACCTGAGCTCGTGGTGGCTCCCTTGAGGCCACTACATGTTGCCTGTTTTAAGCGCTTGGTAAGCTTACGCTTGGACAATGTGGGGGAGAGGGTGAAAGAGCCCAGATGCTCCAAGTTAGGTCACTTTGGCTGTGTTTCTAGGCAAGCCTGTGGGGTGGTGGTTTTCCACACACAACCTCTAATCCCTACCACCCAGTGGAAAGCAGCCAATCCACAGCTTCAAGGAAAACTTCGAGAGGAATGGGGGCCAGAGGCTTTGTGTGAACCAGGAGTACCCAGTGTTTTGCCAGAAGTCCCTTTAGGCTGCTGCTCTCCAGAAATCACACCTTTCAGGCTTTTGCACAGTTGCCTTCTGCCAAGAGGTGCCGAGTAGAATTGGCAAAGCCACGTTGATTCCTTCATCTGCCTCTGGAGGAGGGACCACACTAGACAATCCCATGGCAAATGACCATGGCATGACCTCTTCTCTTGGAGGTCAAGCACCCAGTCTAGCACAGCAGGTTCCTCCAATGACACAAGTGGCTCCTTTTCCACCAAAGGGGAGATGTGCGAAGTGAAAACCTGGAGTACTGGGAATTGACTTTCTTCCACTGAAGCCTTTTTACACAGCTCGTTCAATGCCAGACCCAGATTGACTTGGGCCTGGGCCAAGCCCCCCCATCAGAGCAGCTTCCCTATAGGTCGGAGATGTAGACCAGCTATAATGTGTTAGGGAGTTGCCAAGACAAGTATTGGATGGGGACGTGCTGTTACTTCCAGGAAGGTTCTGATTGCTAACAGTTAGACCGAAAAGGTCAATGTTCTTATTGGAATGATTTGCCTTCTCGTTTGCTCTACAGTCTCCACGGGCATTGAAATGATAACCTGGAGTACTGCAGCTAAAGGTGAGGGGGAGGGATGGGTAGAAGAATGGAATGAAATGACTCAAGAAACAAATATGGGAGCTTTTTCATAGAAGCTTGGCAAAATCACCTCCATTTCGTAGTTGGCAAGGTGAAGGTGCATTCATTTTTCCTTCTTGCTGATGCAGTCCCTCCATTTCATTTTATCGCCTTTCTAAAGTGCTTAGAAACACTGAGATCCCCTGCTCTGTGGCAGCTTTGTCGTGATTGTGCACTCTTCTGTAGCTGTCCTGCAGTCCCTGTGAAATCGAGCCTTGGAACTTGGTTGCTGGCATGTAGCTTCCTTTATTTATGAGCACCACAGCTTTTCATTCTTCCCTTGTCTGTGGGCTCCTGTCTGACTTTTTAGACCCAGGGGAATATTTCCAAACTCTTTTAAAGAAGATTCAAATCAAATTTCATGGTTGTTTTCTCAGTTTGAAGTGTGTACCAAGCGTTGACAGTTGATGCCTTGGGCAGGAAAGCTCGTGCGGAGCTATGCTGGATGAGAGCTAGACAACTGGGAGCGGGGAGCTGGGATGGACGTGTGCAAGTGTGCACATTGACAGGACAGAAAATGTGTGAATAAGCAGGAGTCATTTCAGATGGGCTTTGCGGGGCTTACAGCTCATGGAGTTTATCAACCTGAATACAAGGTGCAGTCAGGGAAGACGGATGGTGTGGATGTGGTTGCATTTAGCAGACTGGGGAGGAAGGAAAGTCAAGCTGAATTTTGTAAGGGAGCAGGTAAACGGGCAAAGGAAAAGCAGGATCAGTGAACACTAACTCAGATCTGTCTGCTGCTTTGCTAAGGGAGAGTCTCAAGTCTACAGAAAATGAAGTTATTCTTGTTTATCAAAGGAGAAAGGGACCTGGGAGTCCTGGTGGACAGCAGGATGACTATGAGCCAGCAATGTGCTCTTGTGGCCAAGAAGGCCAACAGCATCCTGGGGTGGATCAGAAGGGAGGTGGTTAGCAGATAGAGAGAGGTTCTTCTCCACCTCTAATTTGCAACGGTGTCAAGTTCTGGGCCCCTCAGTTCAAGAAGGACACAGAGCTGCTGGAGGGTGTCAGCGCAGAGGCACAAAGATGATGAAGGAAGTAGAACACCTCCCTTATGAGGAAAGGCTGAGGGAGCTGGGACTCTTTAGCTTAGAGAAGAGGAGACTGAAGGGTGACCTCATTAATGTCAATAAATATGTGAGGGGTGGGTGTCAGAAGGATGGAGACAATGTCATCTGGTGATAGGACAAGGGGCAATGCATGTGAGCTGCAACATAGGAGGTTCCATATAAATATCAGAAGGAACTTCTTCATAGTGAGGGTAACAGAGCACTGGAACATGCTGCCCATGGGGGTTGTGGAGTCTCCTTCTCTGGAGACATTTCAAACCCACCTGAACGTGTTCCTGTGCGACTTGGTCTAGGTGATCCTGCTGTGGCGGGGAGATTGGGCTGGATGCTCTTTTGAGGTCCCTTCCAATCCCTAATGATTCTATGATTCTAAGTGATTCTCCGCTCTGGGAAATGAACAACATGTGTAGCGTGACCGAAGCGGTATCTGTCGGATCATTGATTACGGTCTGTCGTGTCACTTCTGTGTTGCCTGTTGCGTTCGTGCCGTCCCAGGACCTGTCAAGTGTCCTGCTCCCTTTTCCGTGGGAAGAAATCAATACTAATACCAGTGTTGGTGTCTTACCCAGCGTACGTTACAGGCTGAGCAGTAAGCAGATGTAATTTCAGTGAATCTTGGCACTTTCTTCTTGCAAAATAAATTTGTCTTAATGACTTCATTTGCTTTTCTTTCATTTTACAATTGGAAACATGAATATATTTTCTGTGACTACAGTGAAGTGAGTAGATCAGTTTCAGATCTGAACTTCATTTCTCCTTTGTTCATGCCTCAGCTGCTTTACAGATCTGCCTTTGAGCTGTGAAGCTCATTTCACCTTTCAGTTTAGAAGAGGACAACTGACTAATACATTAGTCCCTTAGTTTGGAGGAAAGGAGGTTTAAATTCTGTGTGTTAGTTTTTGTGCTAAAGGAACTGGCCGCTTCACGCTCTAATTCTTAGAATGGGTCCTTTTCACAGGCTGCTGTAACTGAAGTTCATTAAAGATCAGCTGGTTTAGGGAGTCCCCTGCTTTCGATTCACGTACCACAACAAAGAGGTCCGAGAGTTCTGCACGTAGGTGGCCAGTGACTGCTGCTGCTGGTGCCGGTGCTCATGCCAATAGCAATAAATGAGCAAAGAGAGCTTGAGAAGGGCTTATCTAGCCTGACCTTCTGCACTTCTGGGTTTCATCCAGCGACTTACACAGTTGGCCAATAAAACATGTTCCAAAACAATCTGACTTCATTTAAAATTGTCAAGATTCTATCTGGTGATCTGCTGCGTTGCAAGTTAAAATGCAGCTGATGGAAATACAGACTGCAGGAGCACCTGATGGCTTCCTTGGCCAAGGAGAACCTGCAGAGTCTAGAGTGCACATCGTACCCCAAAGCACTTTTTCCTTTCCTAAAGTTTTCTTCAGCAGATTTTTCCTTCATTAGCACTTGCTCCGTTAGAGTGGAGTGTCACCCCTTTCATAAGCAAGGTTTCCAATCTCTAAAATTTTTGCAGGTGTTTGACTTCCTGGTTTGAATTACAGTTAATTTTTTGCTTTTCTGGACCACTTCTCCTTCCCCACCCTCTTTCCTACCTGCTTGTAATCCGGTGGTCTCACACGAAGCTGCACACGGGTACGCGTGGAACCTCTTGGCTGCTGCTTCTAATCGGCAAAGAGCACTTCAGCTGAAGGTTGCTGCAGTCTGTGCATAACTGAGTGTACGTGAGCCTAACTGTGTTGTGATCTGCCAGCCTGAATGAGTATTTTGACTTTTAGAAAAGAAGAGGCAAAGGAAAATGAAATCAGCCGGCGACTGGAGGGAGAGAAGAAACGCCATTCGACTTACCAACGAGTACACAGTCGAAACTCTGGTGGTGGCAGATGCTGACATGGTCCAGTACCACGGTGCAGAGGCTGCCCAAAGATTCATCCTCACAGTTATGAATATGGTAAGTAGGCACTTTACTCTCGAAAGAAGAAGCAAGAGTAAACAGGTAGTGCCCAGGGTAGGGTAAAGCTGGCTTCCTCGACAGCTGGAATGGGTAACGGTTTTGTCCTTGACGTACAAGGGAAGGCTTGGATTTTCTTGCGTTGTGTGTTTCTCCTCTCCCATCCGTGTGAATTCTTTATTTGGCTAAGGACATCACAATAAAAATGTCTTTGCAAGTGAAATGGCGAGTTTTCAGTTAGGAAATATTTCATAACTGCTCAGAAGTGTTTTCTACCGTATTTTTAGTGCTGCTGTGGTTTACCTTGGATGCAAGAGTATCCCACAGTGGGTAGATGGGCTTGTCTGATATGATGCTTCTTGGGTTCCTGAAGACTTCCATGACACGCGGGGGGTCCGAGTGTTACTGAAGATAGCAGTGTATTGATTGTCAGCAGGAAACCTGGCCACAAGTCAGTTAGAAGCACTTTCTGTCTCTGATTTTTACATCATGAAAATGTCTGCATCCCTTGCTGTAGAAAACATGAGAAACTTATCACAAGCTGCCAGCTGATCCCATTCTCCTTATCCCAGGACTTCTAGTGCTGCATGACATGGTGCAGACCACACCTCTGAGTTGGGCTTTGGAAGCATTATAGAAATTCTGCAGAGACTCTGCCAAGAGAGAGGAGAAGCTTTTGACATCGCAAGCTCGTATGAAGTGTGGGTGTTAATTTGCTAGCTGTCTTAGTAGTTTAGCCTTCCGCCTCAGCTGATAAGGGAACCCAAACGCCCTCACAGCGACTGTGCACTCACTCGCTCTCTGCATGGCACTGCCAGTAAAGGCTAAGCTGGATGCTAGGAGGCAGCAAGAGCCCTTCCAGAGGCATTTGCACAAGCAAGTGTTGCAGGAAGCTTGTATTCCTGTGGCTATGCTACTGCAACATCCAGGAACAGTTAGTTCTCCCAACTACTGCTCTATTGTTGTTCATGAGCAGTAAATTAGCTTGGAAAAAAATAATGGTTGTTAATAGTAATTGACTGGTCATGCCTCCCAGTGAAGAGCTGAGTGATGGCTCCTTGGTGCATAACCTGGCTACGGGACACCAGCTGGTTAAGAGGGCTCGTATTTATCAAGCACTAGTGTGAGGGAGCTCTCCTGTAGTGAAATGTTTTGCTGATTGAGCGGGGAGTGTAACTGTTCTTTTCTGTTAACAAGTTGCTTTTCTGTGTCCCTTCCTCTACCTTTTATTTTGCCTTCTAGCATGCTGTGACAATAGTCACTTAACAGGACTTCATCTGCCTCTGTGTTTGTTTGGGTTGTTTGTAGGAAATCTCTGCTTCTGTCAAATCCATTCATCATTCACCATCACGTCAGGGTCTACTTGCTGGCTGTTTTGCTTTTAAAGATGTCTTTGCTGGGAGCACAAGAGCCTTATTCTTCTCAAAGCCACAGTCCTCCGACTTTAAATCCAAATACTAGCTTTGCTGTGAGCTGGCAGCTCTGAACAAATCTGCTTCTCTGGTCACTTTGGAACTAACAGAAATGCATATTCAGATGTAACTTGCCAAGGCTGTTTCTTGCCTATGGGACCTTGAGAGGGGTGATGAATGCTTTTTGTTTTCAGTGGTTAGGTCTGGTCAGAGGTCTTGCTAAAATCTGTCTGATGAATCAGTCCAGAACAGATAATAAAAGTCTGCCATCATGCCCTGCATTTCTCCTGAGCAGACAGGGATGTGAGAGCTTCTAAAATGTGTCTACTCATCTGTTGTGGTGATCCTCATGCCAAAAGATCACTTACTTCAGCGTAACCGTTAGTCCATCTTCATATTATGTGTCAGCCTGTGAAGATTGCTAGGGCTGAGTACACTGATGGACCAAGTCCTAAACAAGAGTTGTCTGTCCAGGCTGAGAACACCTCAGCCACATCAGCTTGCCAGGTATATCTACATATATCTCTGATATATGTAGAGAGGGGCAGATAGATGGGTTGGGTTCTCTAAACCCATTTACTGAATGGGTATTGAAGCTCAGTTTCCACTGGATTTGGCTGATGGATTTTTAAGCTTGGTTCTGATGCTGTAGTGTGAGCTCTCCCCTTTATTAGTCACTTGAGAGTAGTGCACATGGAAGAGGGCTCTTGGCTGATGAACACATTTATCTGACGTCTCCTAAGGTGCAAAGTCCAGCTGAAATGGTTCCCATAGTTAAGTCATTGCTCCTAGGGGCTTACCCATGTGGCTTTTTTGATGTTTGATAGGATTTGCGTTTGTTTCTGCCTTCAGAGGAGCATTGACAGAGTCTCTGTCCTTTGTATGGCCACCTACGTTCCCTTACTAGTAGGAACAGAATCTTTTAAGCCTCTGCCTCCCTGGGGAAACTGGTTGTGAGTGGTTGGCAAGATCAGAAGACACTGAGGAGTATTTATAGGCAAACACACAGGCAAACATTGTGTAGATCCTTTATTGTGAGGCGATAAAACAAGGTGAAATTCAAGGAAATCTAAGGGGATTGTAATGTTCCATTTGCCATAATGAAAGCTGATCTTCATCCCAGCAAAACAATCACAGAACATTAGGGATTGGACAGGACCTCAAAAGATCATCCAGTCCAATCTCCCTAGATCCAGTTGCACAGGAACATGTCCAGGTGGGTTTTAAACGTTTCCACAGAAGGAGACTCCACAACCCCCTCAGCAGCCTGTTCCAGTGCTCTGTCACCCTCACTGGAAAGAAGCAGCTGAAGAGTAATTTAGAAAATATATTTTAGGAAGAGATAGGATGGTTGTGTGGTTTGATAGGTCTTAGCTGAACTCTTTGCTCAGCTACACTCCTTGGGTAGTGCCATAGTGAATCGTTGGTAGTTTCTCATCTGTAGCAGAGCCCTCAGTCCTCAGCCAACACCTGTTGCATCATTCTTTGATGCCGGATCCGTGATGCTCTGTGTAAGCACACAACTCAAGACCTCCTGCCTGCTTGGAATCTTTGTTCCCTGCCTGCCTTGATACAACTTCTCTCAGCCTTCTGTGACTGTTTTCCGGGTACTAGATTTGCCCAACATGATATTAGGCAGTGCTTATTCAGCTAGGCTGCAGGATGGCGGGCTGCCTCTAAAAGAAACCAGAATGTTAATTTTGGCTGGGATGCTCGAATTTAAGCAAACAGAACATTACTGGTCAGGGGTATATTAACTCCTCTCTGTAAGCCATTACGTTTACTGTCAAACCACAAAACAAGCATTAAGAGGTCTTATTAATGCATTTTATATTTATAGACGTTTTAAATACAGTGATCTACCTTAAAGTATTTAACATCTATTTACATTACAAGAATTTCTGAAGGTGGGTTGGGGGGGAAGTCAGCGTTACAAAATACCGGTTCAGTGCTCCCTTGGTAAATGAGAATCTTAGGGGGGAAAAAGCCTTGCCACCCTCCTCTAGAATAACAGCTAAGAATCACAGAAAATCCCTTCTGCAACCCAGAAATAACAGGTAGTAATAATTCATGTAGCAAATGCTGTGGTTTTAGTGATATCCCAGAGTTCTGACTGTCCCCCTGAACAGAGAACAGATGCCCATTAAAGGTGTTTGTTTTTGCTGAATGTCATTGTAGAGGAGCAAGCTCTTCCATTTACTAAGCTAATATTTGAAGTTGTACAACAGAGTTTTAGAGTCATAGAACAAAACAAAAAAGGAACATAAACCAATCCCACTCCCCATGTTTGAGGAACATTAAACCATTTTGATCTGCATTTCCAGCTGCAGAATTAGCACACAGAGCCTTTCACCACTAAACAGAGCATCTGCTCCATGAGAGCAGGGCAAGGGGAAGATTTTCTAAGATCGTGGGAGAATTTCCCTCTAAGGTATTCTGTAATGTATGACGAGGAACAAGCATGGCTCCAGGGCTTGGAGTTGACTGTTTTTTAAGTCACCACCTCTAAAATAAGATCTTTTCTTGTTTTCTGGCAAGGTATTTGATTCAGTGTGATTTTCCTAATGGGTAATTCCTGTTAACATTTGATGTTAAAAACAAAAATTAGCTGATACAGAGGTTGTCAGATGCTGCCTTGTACCTCTGCAGCCTTAACAAGTTGTCCATGCTGGATGTAGGAATATGGACAGGGAAAGATATCATCAGAATTACCCACTGATTTAAATATAGGTGCTGATTTATTTTTCTAAGCGAAACCCCCTTGGTTCCGAGCTTTTGCACAGTGATGCAGTGTTTCCATTTCAGTTCTTGTCTCCCTATTGTGTCCTTTGGCTTCAGTGCATCTCCTGCTCGTGCCCTTCTTCAGGAGCTGCCAGTGTTTAGCGCTTCCTCTAAATTCTAAAACAAAGCGCCTTTGTGGTGAAACATGCTTATTTTGCTCAACCCTTCTGTTAATCTCCATCTGGCAACTGTAATTTCTCACTGCACTTCATCCACATGGAGGCTGTTTGGATGGATGTTCTGCTTCTTATGAAGTCCCATGTTGCTCTTGCGACACTTCGTGGCTTCTTCTAAACAGAACTTCAAGTTTCTTAGCCAGTCTCCAGAAGACCAGTGTATTGGCTGTCTTTTGTCTTCTCCTTTGGGTTTCTCTGTATCTGCTTACAGTAGCTGGGCTTGGTTCAGGGGCAGGTTCTGAAGCACAAGGCACCCACTGCTGTACTGCAGGAGTTTTAGGATTTTGTTTCTTACTGTGTTTTCTTTATCTAAGAGAAATGGCCAGCGAGAAAAAAACAGAGATTCTCTGTTACAGAATCATAGAATCATTGAGGCTGGAAAAGAGCTCTAGTAATATCAAGCCCAGCCTATGACCTAACACCACCATAGTCAGCCAGACCAGGGCACTAAGGGCCACATCCAGTCTGTGGACACCTCCAGGGATGGGGACTCTACCACTGCCCTGGGCAGTCTATTCCAGGGTCTGATCACCCTTGCTGTGACGAAGGGCTTCCAAACATCCAAACTAACCCTCCCCTGGCAGCTTCAGGCCCTGCCCTCTCGTCCAATCACTAGTTGCCTGGGAGAAGAGCCTGACCCCCACCTGACTACAACCTCCCTTCAAGGAGTTGGAGAGAGGGAGAAGGTCCCCCCTGAGTCTCCTCCAGCCTAAGCAACCTCAGCTCCCACAGGCTCTCCTCATCAGACTTGCCTTCCCCATCCTTGTTGCTCCACTGGACCTGCTCCAGCACCTCCTCACAGACAGGCAAACTGCACTAGCCTCTATACTGTGACTGGTCTTCAGGACTTTCAGCTTCCTGGAATAAAACTCTGATTCATATTATCCAGAAGCTTCTAATAGATGAGGTATTGAGTCCCCGTGGAAAGTTCTGTCCATGGCCATAGTGTTTTTAATGATGAGGAGTGAATGGATTCAGCTAGTACCTGAACGGCAAGTTGTGAACAGCTCCTTGCAGTTGTGCAGAGCGTACTTGGCAAACCATGGCCCGCTCAGACTGACCCTCTGAGCATTCAGAGACAGAGATGTCTGTATTTCCAAGACCACGATGTATTAATTTAAAAGCTGCTTTCTGTGGTTTGAGAACCTAAAATAAGAGTTGTTTTTCTTTTTTCCCCCAAAGTGCATTTTTGGGGCTTTTGGAAAAAATCACAGCTGTGGCTGGGTTTTGAGCTTGCATTTTTCTGACAGAATACAGGGGTAAGTTACTGTAGGATGTGTTGGTGCTTCTGCAGCTGTTGCTAAGCCATGCGATTAGTGTGGAAGCTCTTTGCAGCAGCAAGCAGTAACTTGAAGTTAGTGATCTTTTTGGATGTCATTAAGAGGGAGAATTTTTATGTTGTTCTGGTTTACTCTCTGAAGCCTTATTTTACACTCTGCAGATCATTTTTCATTTTGGATTTCCCCTGTGAGTTTTTTTAATGCTAAAGAAGCAGATAAAATCATATATTTTTTTTTATCATGCATGCACTGATGGATTTATATCTCAGTGTTCTCGGGTGCTGGCACATAAAGGCTCCAGAGCTGCCACTGATAATCGTCTCCCTTACCCTGATCTGGAATTTTCATGATGGGAAAAGGGATGAAGGGAATGGGATGTAAGTATCTGATTACTGTCTACAGATTTCTCTTTTTGCTCCAGCAGCCCCAGGAGAAAGAGTTTTATGTCAACTGTATCTTATAAAGAGCCATGAATATGTTATTTTTCATAATGTTTAATGGGGTAATTTGAAAGCTTGGCTTTAGGTGGGTGTTAGAAATCCTATAGCACTTTTCAAAACAAGTGAAAGACAACCTCAGTAACCCGATTAATGCTTCTGCTGTCCAAACGCCATCTAGCAGCCAAAGCAACGGGGAGGCTCTTGCTTGAAAAAGTCAATTTACCCTCAGGGTTGCTGTTATGAACTCCATAACATCTGAGACGCACACGTCTCCCTCCCACCATCCACCTGCAGAGGAAGCTCTTGAGAATTAAACTACACCAGTTTAATTCTATTTGTTTAGTTCCTCTGTTAAGCCAATTCCCCATGTCTAGGTTATGCTTTATGCATGCCGGGACAGGCCTGGACAGCTCATGCCAAAGCTGCGTTTATTCTGTCCCTTCCTTGTCAAAGCTATAAGAAGAAAGGAAAGTCAGGAGGAATGCAAACAGACCAGGAGGAGAAGAATGGTTCAGGCTTCAAGCTTTTTTTATTTTCTCTAAGGCGTTTTGTGCAGTAAAGCTCTGTCAGGGAAATGCAGATGAAGGAGGGAGATGTCAGAGACACCTTTTATTCTTATTCTTGTTGCTTTGCATTTCCTCTTCACGTTTTTCTGTCTGCTTTGTGTGACTCTTGACCATACCTCTTTCTCTTCCTGATCTTCCTGAAGCTCACACTCTCTACTTTTGATGACTCCTCACAGAATGGAAGTCAATACAGTGTAGAATTCCACTTGCAGCAGGGCAGTCAGTGATCATGACCACTCTTCAGCCTCACTGACAACTTTTCGTAGCCCTTCCCTTCAGCGGAGTGACCAGAAACTTCCACCGCTCTTCCATCCAAGCTGCTTTCTGACACCATGGTGATGTCCTACACCAGTAACCTTTCCATTTTGTTCCAGAGCAGTGTGTTAATGGGTTTCATGCAGCTGACACTTACGTTCCCAGCTGCTTTATTTTATTAAAAGGTTCTAAGCCACCCCAAATATTTTTACTTTTCCCATTTTGGAACTGGCCACAGCAGCCTCAAGGATGTGATGCAATTGTAGGCTGGAGGGAGGGTGTCCCATGGTATTGCGAAGGGGAAGGGAGGTGACTGTGAGTCAGTCTCTCTGTTAATGCATGTTGTCCCTGCAGCAGGAAATCTTGAGAACATCTGCAGTAGGAAATCCCATTGCTCCTCCCTTGATACCCATTATCTCAGCCGCCTCACTTCTGGCACGGTGGGCTCACGTACTGGTGACAGCCAGCGGGACATGCTGGTGTCTCGGCAGCTTTGACACACCAAGTCTACGGGTGATGGCGTCCTTGTAGGCCAGGTGAGAAGGGCAGAGGGTGGTTGCTGCCATCATGGAAGCTGTTTCCTGGCAGGAAAGACTTACCTTTAAAAGAAAAGACACCTGGCTTGTGCGGTGGCACTCTTCTGGGCACAGCACGCCTCGCGCGGCCTGGCTGGACGCTGGTTCTGTGTGTCCTGACAAAATGGCTGCGGGTAGCCAGGGCTGAACTCGGTCTCCTGGTTTTTCATGGGTTAAAGTCTGGTTGGCTTCTCACTGGGCTTCCTGCTAGCCTTAAAGACCGTGGCTGCAGGCGGTTTGGGCTTTCATCCTGAAGGCCAGTGTGCTGAGGGCCGCAGGTGGGTGCTGAGGGCAGACCGGTGCTGGGTGTGGCCGGTTCCCGCCATTTTCAGACGGCCCTGAGAGCCCCACAGCAGAGCCCCTGAGGAGAGGAGCTGGGCCTCAGGGAAAACCCTTGAGAAAAGGGCGAAAGGCTGTGAACAAAGAGGAAAAAAGCCTGAGGAAAGATCCACCTGAGCACCCAGGTAGGGGGAGGAGGAGCTTTGGGAGCTGAAGCAGTTGTCCTGCGGCCTGGGGAGAGACAGTGGTGGGGCTGGTGGATGTTCCATTGCGGCCTGTGACGGAGCAGCTTCTCCTGACAGGAACACTGGCCCATGGAGAGCCAGGGAAAAGTGTGAGGGGGGAAAAAACAGCAGAGAGAAGCTGTTAAGGACTGATCATGGGCCCATTCCCATGCTCCTGCACAGCTCGGGCGAAGGAGGTGGAGGAGTCTGGAATGGAGGAGGGAAGTTGAGCCCAGGTAAAAGTGGGATTAGATGAGGGGAGGGTATTGTTTTAGAATCATAGAATCATCAAGGTTGGGAAAGATCTTCAAGATTATCAAACTCAACCATCTGTTCTACAGCACCCAACCACTAACCCGTCTCCTGAAACACCCTGTCTGCCCCCTTGTTGAGCCCCTCTGGGGATGATGCCACCACCTCCTCCCTGGGCACCCTGTTCCAAGACCTCCTCACTCTTTCTGGGAAAAATTTTTTCCTAAGATCCAATCTGAACCTCCCCTGGCACAATTTGACCTCATTCCCTCTGGTCTTTTCGCTAGTGACTTAGGAGAAGAGGCCAACACCAGCTCCTCTACGACCTCCCTTCAGGTAGTTATAGAGGGTGGTGAGGTCTCCCCTCAACCTCCTCTTCTCCAGACTGAAGAACTCTGGCTCCCTCACCCTCTCCTCATCAGACCTGTCCTCTAGACCCCTAATCAGCCTAGCTGCCCTTCTCTTCAGCACCTCAGTGTCCTTCCTATACTGCTTTGTTTCTCTATATACAAACGATTTAGTTACCAATAAGTTAAATTTTCCCCCAGTCAGTGTGTTTTGCCTATGATGACAGTTAGTAAGTGATCACCCTTTATCTCAATACATGAGTTTTTCCGTCTTGTTTTGTCCCCCTTACTTGTCCTGAGTGGCTAGGTGGAGTCTGGCAGGTATCAACTCAGAGAAGCTCAAGTGCTGTGTGGTTGGTTGCCTCTCAGTCTCAAACTCCACAGTCCAATATTTGGGCTAAAAGCAAAGGCAAAATGCTTGTGCAGAACTGTCTTGCTCTCTGTTTTCACCGAGAGGGTCCCCTCAGTACAGTGATGACAGTATACATCCTGTCCTCACTCAGTTAATGAGTATGAGCTGTTTGGGTGGTGGTGTTGGCTTGTGCAGACCAATTTGCAGGCACAATTTTAGGGCTTTTTTTCCTGCTGATTTGCCTGCAGATCTTAGCTCATTTTGAAAGACAAGTTTTATTTGTGGGTGGGTGCGAACAGCTAAATCTGTGTAGACCTTTCTGTATAAAACTTTACCGGGGCTTTTTGCTGACAGGAAGAAACTGAAGAATTAGTGAAGGCAGAAGAAGCTGGAGATATCTCTCCACTCTTCAACTTGGTTCATGAAAGAAGGCTAGAAGTTGTACGTGTGATGTTTTGACAGTGTCCTGCAGTTCTGTGCTGGACCTTCTTAAATTACAATCTTTGTGTCTTCTTCAGCTGAGCTTACTCTGACTTGGTCTAGGTGATCCTGCTGTGGCAGGGGGATTGGACTAGATGATCTTTCGAGGTCTCTTCCAATCCCTGATGATTCTCTGATTCTGTTTCAAATGCTGAGAAACAGTGCAGAGCTGTATGAGAGAAACAAGAATTACTTTCCTCTGGCAACTGTCTGTCCATCTCTGAGAAAAACTTTTGAAACTTCATTAAGAAATTATTTACCCCAACGTGTGGGTGTTGTTAATTGTTGTTCTTTCTTGCCTTTTGCCCTTAGTAGTCTATTTAGAGGCTCGTTCTTGTAGTTAAACAGCTCATAAGCGTGTCCAGAAGATGTACTGCTGCTCTTGCATCCACAGCATCTTGACAGTTCAGCACGCTGCTGAAAAAAAAACTTCAGGAGAAACACTTCTTGCTAATACACCTGGATTTTTTGCTGATAATCAGCAACTTGTCATTATCAGAATCCATAGACAAGCACTGCGGTGTCAGCCGAGTTACAGTGTGTTACCTGTACACACATTATTGATTGTGGCGGCACAAAGGAACCAGGGGGGCTGCACTGAAGCAAATGTGTCCTGTTTAGCTCAGTCAGCGCTCAAGGACTGAAAGGTCTGTTTCAGCCTCTGAGGCAACTGGAGTCACGGCTGGAAGCAGAGCTAGGTAGAGCAGATCTCTGATGAGAAAGGGTCCATCTCTTCTTTAGGTGGGTTATGTTTGAATGCTTTAGTGATGCTGGAGAAGAGCAGCCAACTTGCACCAGTCAGGCTTATTTAGCAGAGGGAAAGGTTTTTATTCCTACTAGGCAACACTAACTAGGCTGCTTTAGGTTCTATTTAAGAAAGTAAGCAAACAAAGCTTGAATAAACAAGCAAAGTAAAGCCTCTTTTATATGCCTTGTGTCGTTTTTCAGTTTAGTATCCAATTGTTGCTGCTGCTAGCTAGGTCGAGCTCTTACGAGATCACTGATGGGTATAAATGCAAAGCAAATTTCTCCTTAGCACAGAGAGTGCCAGAAAAAAGGAAGAAGGGCTGACAGCCTTCAAAATGACATGCTAAACTTTCCAGCAGCTGATTCTTGCTGTGCAAGTTTAGCCAGTGAGAACTAACTTTCGAAGTCACTGATTGGTTAGTCAATATGAGAAGGAACTTCTTCACAGTCAGGATGATGGAGCATTGGAATGGGCTGCCCAGGGGGGTTGTGGAATCTCCTTCTCTGGAGATGTTTAAAACCAACCTGGCCATGTTCCTGTGTGAGTGGATCTAGGTGATCCTGCTGTGGCAGGGGGATTAGACTAGATGATCTTTCAAGGTCCCTTCCAGTCCCTAATGTTCTGTGATTCTG
>JAOXOE010000705.1:15897982-15920927 GCA_028565055.1 Phoeniculus purpureus | reverse complement strand
TGATCCTGCTGTGGCAGGGGGATTAGACTAGATGATCTTTCAAGGTCCCTTCCAGTCCCTAATGTTCTGTGATTCTGAGTCCAGAGCCAGGCAGCCTGTCTGCTCTGATGCAAGGGTAAACAGCATCATCCATTACGCTTAGTGGTAAGGACCTGTTTGCTGTACTCTCCTTGCACAAGTAGAAACTTTAAGGTCAGAGCTGGCCATGAGGCTAGGCATATCAGAGACATCTGTCACAGGCACAGTCTCTGTAGTGGTCTGTGAGAGATTAACTTTATCAGCATGATTGACCCTCTTAGCTGAATGCCCAGGTCTCCATTTCCATGTAGGTCAACTGTCAGAACCCTGCTCTGCAAGTGTCAAGTTCATCCCCCCCAGGTCTGTAGTGAGAGGCTTTAGCTGCTCTACCAGCACAGCCCAGAGCTAAGCAAATACCACCAGCACTTGTATGCATTTGTATACCAGCCGCAGGGAAGATAAATGGCTTATTGTGCTCACACTGAAGGTCAGTGGGTCAAACACTGAGTAGCGTCTGTCTTGCAGTCTGTGCCTGAATTATAGGAAACATTTACGTGTGCTCTTAAATCCAACCCCAAACACTAAAGAGCTTAAGAACACTCACACTGAGCACATTCCAGAGAATTTGCACAAATAGGAAAAATACCGAGCGTTGAAAACATCCAAAATGTGTTCATGTCTTGGGTTTGATGTAGGAAGTTAGCTGAGCCTGTGTGGTATTTGTAGCCGAAAGAGGTATGAGTAAGGAATTGGGCTTACCTGAGCCAAATCCTGCTTCACGTTAGTCATGAGTGTCTTTTTGATAGGTCTCAATTTTAGTTTATTGACTGAATAGAGAATACAAAATTCATCCAAAGCTGGTTGTGCAGTCTTTTTCACCTTTTTATGCTAAGTCCCTCCCTCGCCATTTTTGATATAGTCTGCTTAAAGCATTTGTACACAGAGAAAGGGGTGAAATAAAATTCTGACTCCAATTAAGATCTGATGTGCGAACCTATAAAAATGAGGTGAAGTATCTGAGCTGGAATGTGAAATCTGGAGAAAGTAGTAAGGTAGTTTCCGGTGCTATTTTTGTATTTCCTGAGGCGTTTGTCATTATGTGCTGCCTTATTACTATTCTCTTATATAAGATATGAAAATAACAGAGGGAAATTGCTTTTCCATTCTATTTCCTGAAGTCTCAAACACACCATTATTTCATCTTGTATTCAGATATCTCTGATATTTAAATGCTGAAGATTTGTATTATATGGATGCTTTGTATCGTATGTCCATGTTGCCAAGACTTTGGTTTGTGCTTAGAGTTCCTTTGGAGGAATTCTTTCCTTTCCTTCGTGCTCATTTGTTGTTTCTCTTGTTCATTCCAGTTTTTTTGGAAGGATATATGTCTAATCATAATCACTATTAATTCCTTGAACTATTACTACATCTTGGTATTGTTTCTGAGACACTAAGGATGTTGTCTTTGCATTTTGACAGGTGTACAACATGTTTCAACACCAAAGTCTTGGAATTAAAGTCAGCATTCGAGTGACCAAACTAGTTCTGCTCCACAGCCGCCCCGTGAGTTCTAACTCCTCTTTAGTCTACTGTTGTAATAGTACTGTGGGGCTCTCAAAAGCAGAGCAGGATCTTGGTGCTGGGGGTGGGAAGAGGGCAGTGGGGCGCGTCTGGCTGCATGATGACAAATTGTAAGCAGTGCCTGCCATGCTTCAGCAGGCAGCATTAAAGGTGGAAAGGGCTGTGAGTGTGGTTGGAGCTACAGTCTTTTTATTTATCCTTCCTGGTAAATCTTTGTCCACTTACAGTTGTGAACCAGTCTCAGGTGTTAACTGTTACAAGGAATAAAAAATATATGGCTCTGTTATCAAGTGCATAACTTCCACTTTTAAGAGATTTTTGAATGTAGTGCTGCATTAAAAGTGTATGACCACTGCCAGCAGTGGAGTTTGTGACACAAGTCAGGCTGGATTCCAGAGTTCCTAGTTCATCTGCTCAGATGAAGATGTTTTTGTGCTTTTCCTTCTATCCTATCTATATCTTTGAGCCTCTGGTTTTTCATCAGAGGTCTAATCCTTTATGTAAAGCAAAGACTGTGACTGATACTTCTTTTGTATCTTTTTTTTTTCCCCCCAAAAGGCAAAGTTGTCTATTGGACATCATGGGGAGAGATCCCTGGAGAGCTTCTGTCAATGGCAAAATGAAGAGTATGGTGGGGCAAAATACCTTGGTAACAACCAGGTTCCTGGTGCAAAGGATGACACCCCTCCTGTGGACGCTGCTGTTTTTGTAACCAGGTACAGTAAAGTCTGATCTGCCCATTCACTTCCACTAGCAATGCCCTGTAGTGGATTATGGGGTTATCTTGTCTAGCAGCAATCTAAGAAAAAGATCTGTTGATGATGATATATTTGCTGCCTATGTGCTGGTTGGTTCAAATGCCTCAGATTTGAGTCTGTGGAGCAGAAGCCCTTCTTCCTAGAAGAAAGAAGCTATGGAATACAGAAAGGCAGCTGGGACAAGTACTCTGTGTGTTATTAGGTGTGAATCAACAGTCTAAGAGGAGCAGACACTGTCTGTAACAGGGAGGTGGTGAGAGAGTTATCTTCTAAGGAAATGCAGAGATCATAAACTAAATGCATTTTCACTCTTTGCCCTAGGAAATAACCACCTTAGTACTCATCTGTCACAACTGAGAGAGGAGGGGTGTCATCCTTAATTCGTTTGTATGTTAGAAAATGGCTGCATTTATTTCAGACATTAAATAATCTGTCTGTGAATACTTGAGCAAAGTTCCTTGCAGCCCACAGCTCTGTACTAATGGATGAATCAAACACCCAGATACAGTAAGGAAAAAGGATGTTGGTTGTTCCTATTAACCCGTGGTCCTTTGTTCCTCTAATTTCAGTGCTCAGCCTCAAATACAATGCAAATTCCATGTTCCTCAGTTACCATACATTTTGAGCAGCAAATCCCTGGACTTTTAAGTTGATCACGCACTTTAAGTGTGAATGAAGAAAGCATATCATAGAAAAATATCTCTGAGTAACTGAAGTGAGCACGCAACCACAGTGTAAGATGGATTCTTTATGTGTTAGAAGAACACAGTTTCCTACCCCTTCTTCCTTGAGACAGGAAGTGTCTGCCCTGTTGTTCAGTGTTACCTCTTTCATCCTTTTTTCCTCTGTCAGCAATACGATGTTGACAGAAATACCTGGTTTTGCATGAAGTGCTATTCTGATTGCAGTATTCTGCCACACTGCAAACTGTCCGTGGGATTTTGTTGAGTGCTCAGAAAATAACTGGTGAGCAGGGCATGGGGCCAGCAGAGTTCCTAAGATTGCACCTTCATAGACATGTGTGCAGCTCCCCCAAATCCTTCTCTCTCCTCTGTATTCAGTGTAGTCCAACCAGGCACTTAAGCAGATACTTAACATTTTAGACAGGGTGAATAGTTCCTTTGAAGTCAATGGGCTGCACATCCTGGTTGTAGTTAAGCATGTGCTTTGTTGGATCAAGGCCTAAATAAATAACTAACAGTTTTGTTAAACTCATCTGGGCATCCAGTTGTCCTGCATGACAAGCCAGGCATACAGAATCTCTTCTGATGTGCTCTAAGCACAGGGCAGAGGGAATGAGCAGAGCATTTCATCTGTGCAGTCTCTCTGCAGCTCATAAATTTGAATGTATAAAGTCAGGCTAAATGAGTTGGACTCAGGCGTCTGAGGAAGGATTGTAGAAAGAATTTATAGAAAGAATTGTTCAATAGATTTTTGTGGGGTTTTGCAGTCAGAATAGCTGGAGATGTCCAGGTTTGCTTTGGTTGGAAGTTAGATTTAGAATTTGTGAGAAAGTTCGGACCAGGGGCCACAATGCTGTGTGTAAGAGCAGCATTTTTCCTGTTTGACAGGCCAGCAGTGTGTCCTTATAGTCCTTTTCTTTCCTGCTTGCTGTGTCTTGTCATCCTTAACCCACCCTGCTTCTGTCCCGTGGAGGATGCTGCATTGTTTGGAAGGCTTCTGGCCTAGCAGCCCGGTTCCTACATCAGGGAAATGAGGTTTGGCTTTGTAAGTGTGTGAGTGTGAGTGTGTGTGTGTGTGTGTCCCTGGACCCTCCCCAGACTGTGCAGATGGACCAGTGCTAGAGGATATGGGATCGACAGCATGTCCAGCACAAGCAATTGTGCCAGGAAAAGCAGAAGCTGAATTTTCAGCAGCTGCGGCTGCTTTAGGACTACATACAGATTCTTTGGGGTCAGCCTCTGAAGAAAT
This sequence comes from Phoeniculus purpureus, assembly GCA_028565055.1. Taxonomy (NCBI): domain Eukaryota; kingdom Metazoa; phylum Chordata; class Aves; order Bucerotiformes; family Phoeniculidae; genus Phoeniculus; species Phoeniculus purpureus. The sequence goes on along the minus strand of JAOXOE010000705.1, from coordinate 15,916,638 downwards.
CCCTCTGGTTCCAGTCTGGCTGTGTTCATTTGAAACAGAGACACACCTGACTTTGAAACTTCACCTCTAAGTGCTGTTCTCCATATACTCATATGCACAAGTAGATTTACCTAGGTGGCAAACATCCCTCCTGGAGGTTTTTAGTAGTTCCAGCTAAGAAGCGTATGATGTCTGGGAAAGAACACGTAGCCATTGCCCAGTTCAGGAAATAAATACTCAGTGGGAGTAATCTGTTATAGTTGAAGGTCTCAGTATAGAGTTGCGGCCTCTATAATCATGCAACTTTTCTTGTTCAAATTCTGGTTTTGAACTTGCAAAACTTCAGATCTCTGGCATCTATGGAGAATGTACCATGTGTTTTAATGGGCAGCTGACCAGAGTGAGTTCTGTCTGCAGAATCTGTATCTTGGTGATCTGAAGCAGGTGTCATTTGAAACACATTCCTAGTCTTGGTATTTTGTTGTTTGGTATTCCCTAGGAGATCTTCAGACATTCTGATGTTCTCCCCACCTCCTGGTTGTAGGTGTTTGGCTCACTTACTACACTACAGGTGATGTGATAGCAAAGCAAAGAATGACACTGATAAGAGCAGAATTCTGAGTCATCATTAAGCAAAGACTTGGTTTTATTCCTGACATACTGGGGTAGTCATTCTATTTGCAGCCTGCTCCTCCCTTCCACATTTCTCCAGCTTTTTGTCATCCCATTAAATGGGCAAATGAAACAATTTGATGTGCATCAATGAAACTGGGTGCACAGTGCTACTAAATCTGCATAGGGATGTGGAAAGTTGGGTTTTGGCAGGTTCCTCTGTCCTTTAGCTGTATGACCCTGCAAGGTTAAACCGGTCAAAAAGGTCATTTGAAGGGTGCTGCAAAGTGGCTGCTAAACAGAATCCTTCTTATTCCTGTTGCACAGTTGACTACTGTCCTTCTTTCTTGCAGGAGGACTTGAACTGCAGAATTTAGCTTAGCACAGTTAGGTATTTTTTTCCAGTTCTTGTGAGCCAGATGGAAGAGTGACCGTAGGAGGAGTTCTGAGCTCTTGTTTTCAGGCTTTTTTTTGAGTGAACAAAACAACTGACTTGTCATTTTTTCAGAAGAATTGTGTAAGTCTGCTAACGGAAACGCTCTGCACAGCACCACGAGTGATAATGACTGAGAATTTCACAGGTCCCTCGAAGATGAGAACATGTGTCCTGCTTCATTCAGTTAGTGGCTAAGCGTGAAGAGCAACATTGTTTTGCAGCTACCGCATGTGATTTCAGCGTATTATCCAAGACTTAGTGTGATAAGCTCAGATCTTGGATTTGAACTGCAGCTCCTGCAGTAGGAGTTTTATTCCAACATAGCTCTATACAAGATTCTGCTAAGAATAAGATACCTCTGCAAGTGCAATGACTACTAAGGTATCTGTTTTTATACCCATAGAGTATCACTGTAATATTGTTCATGTCAAGCTCTCTTACTTCAAAAATATAGATTGGGTCAAGCTCAAAAAGGTGCCAGGGAGAGATCTGTGATTGAAACCTTTTTTTTTTAAGAACAGATCAGTTTTAGTGCCAGGATGAGGCTATCTTAACTCTGTGGCGTGATGAGCCAGACATCTTTCTTCACACCTTTTCAGCCTTTGGCTCCCCTCTAATTGCCAGAAAAGGATTGTTGGAGTTTCAGGATGTAGGTTTTTGTGATGGGGTAGCTGCTTGCCTTTGGAAGAAGACAGACCCACCATGCTCTTTTATGACTAAAGGTTTGGATGTGCTTTTCTGTTTGGCTACAGAGTTTTGAGGCAAAATGTTTACCATAGGTGTAGATGATCTGAAGCCTAGCATTTTGGTACAAGGTCTTTGAACAGAAGGATGGTGTCCCTTGGGCTTTTGTTTATGGCAGTTTAAAGGATGGGCTGAGGAGCTTTAATTCTTGCAGGTGCATATGCAGTGAATTAGGCAGCTACATTCAGTTCTTCTTGCTAACCTGTTTCAAGTCCTTCCTTGACCAGAGGACATCACAGCACTCTCTTTACAGACAAGGATTGTTCTACCTCTGTAGGAAAGTCTGCAAGTGGTGCTGGATCATTTATTAGACCACTCATTTTATGGCATGGTGGTAATTTCTCGAGGGAGCTGCCTGAAAGTGCCAGACACCTTTCAGTGTAAAACATTGCAAGGAGCAAAATAACTGCTTTATTTACAGAGCTGGCCAGCCCCTGAAGACAGAGATGCTTTTCTAGCAATGGCCTCCTGCCATCTACTAATAGTTCAGCTATCTGTTGTCACAAGAAAAGCATCTGTTTGATTTACCAGTTTATATAACATAATAAGTCCTTAAATAAACCTCCGTCAAGTTGGCTCTGGGAACTCAAGCAGGCGTGTTTGTGCCAGCTCCATCAGGAGACTACCGTTAGTCTTCCTTGGAAAGGCTGGAATGCCAAGGAGTCGAGACAGAGTAAGGCTGGTGTGAAAAATGAAAGCTGGGGCCAGTGTGTGGTCGTAGCTTCCGATTTTGTTTTGTTACCATCTGATTTTTTTAACACTTCAATGATTGTTGCGGTTTTTCCTGCATTGAAGCATGGTTAGTTCTCAATGTGTGCTTAACAAGAGCTGGTAATAGCTGTTTTTTCTCTGCTTCCAAGACCCTGACAACTTGATTTGTCACTTTTATGTGGTGTGAAGGGTTTGGGTTCACCAACTGCAGTCCTAAGCCTTAAATCCCCCTTCCTGTAAATTCTAGTTTCATATTCTTCTTCAAGAAAATGCTATTTTTAAGCTTTCTCTAAGTATTTTATTTTTCCAAGTATTTATTTTTCTGTGAGTATTATCTTTCTCAAAGTATTTTGTAATCTTCCCCTGCCAAACTCTTAAACTCAGAATCCCACCAGGGACTGGAGTGTTTCGAATGACACACTCCAAATGTACTAATATGATTCTCTTCACTAGCCTCCCTACAGGGTGAGGAAAGCCATAATGATAAAGATTATGGTTCCTCAGCTTCCCTTGTTAAGGGACCGTTTTAGCATGTGTGGTGCTTTTCTCCAGCTCCTCTTCATAGCGGATTGCAGGTCTGCTGAAGGTAGCTCCTAAAAGTTTAGGTCAAAATGCTTATTGAAGTGTATTGCAGCCATTATTTTGGTCATAAAATACTTCTCCTCTCACACTTGTTTTTCTGTCATGAAGAATCCCATTTACAAAGTCTTTCTTCCCACACAAAGCATCATCATTTAGATAGTCAACTTCAAGGCTTTTAATGGTGGTTTGGTTTAATACTGCTCTGTGGGTCCTGGTTGATTTGTGGGTGCAGTGGTCTATGTATCATCTCTGCCTGCCTTGATGAGATCTGGGAAGACTGGATGAGGTATAGAGGAGTAACAGAGACCAAACAAAGTCTCTTGAACCTTTGTTTGATTCAAATAATGGGATGTCCAATCTGATTGTAATAAGTTTAGCTGAAGCCAGTTCACCTCGTTGTTACCTGGCAAATCTGTTGTCTTCCTTGTCAGCATCTGTCTGTCTCTTTAATCCTGCTTCTTCCTTGTCCTTTTCTATTCTAGTGGAAGAAGGAAAAAAACCTGAAGAACTGAGAACTTCAGGGTGTATGTAATCAGTTCTGTGTCTCCAGGCAATGTCCCCACGCATGTCCTCCTCCCACTTTTGATGGTGCTGTTGCATCACAGGGTGTTTGCTTCTTTTCATTATAGTTCCCTTGTGAAAATGAGGTTCACTTGTAGCCCTGCTGCTGCTGAAGTTTGACATCAGAGAGCGAGACACTACTCTTTTAAATACTAACTCTTTAGTCTGTAAGATAGGACTGATTGGAGCTGATTCACGTAGTTGCTGGTAATCTTGCAGTAGCAATCAGTGCTCCTATCTGTGTTGTCATCGTGTAGACTGCACAGCAGTTTTTTTAAAAAATAAATAATCTCAAACCTCAACACCCATGATATGTGAGTCATGCATCACTGCTTTTTCCTAGCCTGAAGTCTGGAGGCACAGGATACATTTCACTTGTGTTCTGTTTTTCTTTTTAGGACAGATTTCTGCGTACACAAAGACGAGCCTTGTGACACTGTGGGTAAGTGAAAGAAGCAAGGGAGGGGAGAGTATTTTCAGAGCCACCTCTATGCAAAGAGAAGTTTTCTGGGCAATCTTTCATTCTCTGGTCTGCTATAATGTTGCTTTTGCTATTCTGTATACTGCTGTGATGCAAATCAGCACTAGTTGAGCAGGGTATGAACTATATAAATAAGTCATGAAGTGTTAGCCCCTTCTAAGCACTGGAGGTCACTGAATTCAGGAAGTCATCTACTGTACTTCTACTTCTTTGAAGCAGATACAGAAATTAAGAAACTGGCTTTTGGTTTCTTTAGAATGGTGCTTTCAGTGCTCTCTTATCTAACCCAAGCATTTGCTAACTGATGGATGTATTTCCAATTGTAAGAACCTGTGTAGCACTCCCAGGTCAAACTGGCACTCAGACACCAGAGTACAATACCTCATTGTAGGAAAGCCAACTTAAATCTTCTCCTCTGCCTCCTACTCCTCCTACTTCCTCACTGTCTTTAATCTTACCCAAATGCTGGATACACAGGGTCCTTACAGCCTTCGCATTAAATACTTGGTTTATTTATTTAACTTAGGTAGCAGTAACCTTCACTGTATCTGTTCTGGTTTTCTTTTTTAATCACTACAGTAGCAGCAGTGTTTGAAGGCAGAGCTTCAACATCCTCTCTATGATGATCGCATGACTTTTTTTTAGACTTGCCCCAAAGTCTAGCAGCCCCTTATCCTACATGCTGTGTAAACTTGGAATGGATCCCAATTTTCAGCTGATCGTACACTCCAGTGTTTCAAGAGACGTTTGCAAACCAGGGGCTTGCCCTGCTGACAATAGTGGGTGATGAAGGGCTTGGGGAGAAAGTGCTTTCAGCAGGAGCTCTGAGGCTATGTGCAGAGTTCTCATCTCAGAATGCAGGTCCTTTCCTCTCTGTATTGTGGAAACTGATCAGATTCAAACATGAGCAAGGACTGTCCTCTACATCCATGTTTACTTTGCAGTCACAATCCCTCACAGTGTATTTGCTTGGTGTCCAATGGAAAAAATGCTTCCCCTGGGGAAGGCCTTTTATACTGTGTACCTGCATCTGGATATGGCTGGGGTAAGAGACAATGAAGAAGGTAAAAAAAGCGAAGAGAAGCTGATGGAAGACACATGCTGACTAAGGTCAGACCTGTCTCCATTTTTAAAGACAGTATTGTTGAAGATCCCTGTGCTGGGAGTTATATTACCACAGACAGCATGACTAAGGAAATATTTTTATGACTTCTGTTCTTCCAATACCCAAGTACTTTCTTGTGCTGTGACTTGCAGCAGACTGTGGAGAAAGTGGAAGATCAGAGCAGTAAAAATTAAACTTATTTATTACTCTTTCCAGAACAATTTTTTCCAAGGTATTTAGAAGGTGAATGTTCCTGGGACAGAACCAGTCTGGCTGCCTTGCTCTCTTCAATCCTACTTTTCCTTCCTCTTCCCCAACAGTGTCATTGTATGGCAGCAAAGCACCAACATCTTCACTTCTGCATTTTCTGTGTCCCACAGTTCATGTTGCCTGGCCCCAGTGGCAGTGTGCCTTATCCCTGAGTACAGATTAATTCCTCCATCAAATGATACCATCTTTTCTTAAATAATGTTTAAATAAATACATGTTTGTTAACACAGATTTTTAAGCATTACTGCCTGTACTCAAATTGATGAGTTACTGCAGTTATTTCAGATCAGCTGCAGTTTAGGCCTTTATCTCTGTGTTGTATATAATGGCAGTGTATTTTGAAAGTTTTCTTTAAAACCAGAAGCCGGGAAACTATTCTGGTAGGGCTTCAATCTGAATGAAGCCTCCTGAGTTATCATAAAATCATCAAAGTTGGATGATTGGTCCTTGATTGGATTCAAGGTTGGATCAAGGCTGTACCATGCTCTGGGATCTCCTCTGTCCATCCCTTGAAAAATACCTCTTCTCCTTAGTAGCTAGAGGTAGAGCCTGAAGAAGACAACCAATTCCTCTGACAATCAGCTTGCTAAGGAGGAACGAAGTGGTTCAAAACAAAATGGAAATGCTGGATTTTTATGGATTCCTAGCCATAAAACAGGTATTTCATGTTTCTGAACCTTTATGTGTGTCCTAAATCTGTAGGATAATATCTGATAATTGCAGGTGTGTCTGATGCTCTTCAATATATCATATACTTATGATTTATAGAGATCATTGTCTCTGCCTTCCTTGGATGGATAAAGCACTGTATTAGCTTGATTCCCCATTCTCTGCCAAAGGTATTGTGTTGGCGCTATAACTGTGTAATTTTTATTTACTGATGAAAGTTAGCCCATATGTAATACATTCATGTTACAGATGTTAGACCAGAAGGGAATTTGGCCTGGTGTCATTTGCGTATGTGTCACAGCAGGGGATGAATAGATTTAGGAATGTACTTCCGTGGCATGCAACTGCTTTGAGAAAGTGGCTAGTTAGTGTTGGTAGCATAAGATTTTGACTGCATGGAAGCCTCTACTTTTCTTTCTTAGTCAGAATAGGGAAAATTAGGTGTCAGTTGTACAGAAGTAGGTTTTTAATAGCCACTGATTTGCTCCCCGTATGCATACACCTGGGTTATGCAAGTAGCGGCGTAGCATGGCATTTAATTGGGATTTATTAGTGTGAGTGTTGAAGTTGGTCAGTGCCCACTGGTATGGCATACCAGCTTGTGAAGCATTATGTTGTTTTGGCTGTTCTCTTCTTGCCAGATTCTTATTCCTCAATCCAGCTTCCAGAGAGTCCCCTCCAAATCAGCAAGGCTGCCTGTGAAAGTGAGAAGCTAGTCCAGAGAGTGGCATTGCGCTTGGTCTTGACAGTAAGGCTGAGGTTACAGCAGTGCCCAAAGTTCTCTAGGACAGCAACTTACTTAAATTTCTTCCCTTACCCTTTGCTTTTATATGAAGAACATGGTCTCAGTAGACGTGTATGTGGTTCTGTACCTGCTTATGGATTAAGCTGGCCATCGCAATGTGGTAAACTGCTGCCTTGTAAAGGAAAAAGCATCTTTCTGGTGAGCAGGCACTCTCCTAAACTGGGAGCCTAAGGCTATTGCTCTATATATGGCAGAGAATTTGGACTCTAGACTCCTGATTTCTATTCGCAGCTCTGGCATTGACTCACTGTATGACATTTGGCAAGTCTCTTACATTCTGAACGCTTCTGTCTACCTCTATGAAATGAGGATTTTGAGTGCAAAGCTTCAGGAGATTGCATGGCTTAAGAAGTTCTCACATAAAGTGGTGGGACGTCCTTGAGTACATGGTGCAATCAAGACAAGCCCAGAATCTAGTGTTGCTTAGTCACGTTTAAGACGACTACAAAGACTCCATTAGATTATGTGTACTAAAATAAAGAGGAATTGGAGCACGGTAGGTAATGGGTTTTTTTAGTGACAGTGCCTCAATTTTCTTTATGTTGTGAGGAACACTAAAGCAAAGCTTCCCTTGGTGGAGTTATTGAAGCCCAGCAGTTGTTCAGAAGTGGGATTATGAAGTTTAAATCGTTTATAAGAGGTGTTCATTTGCACTCAAAAAGATCCATATTGAAAAACCTGTCTGGAATCTTTGCCTGCCATGCAGACACAGAGAGAAAACAGCAGCAGGAGGTTTGTATTTGTATTCTGGCAGGGGCCCCTTGCTGAAACCAGTTGCTCTGGGGACTTGGTTCAAATTTTCTTGGCCCAGCTGCCAAGGTAGTGTGGAAGGTTACATAATGGCTGAAACAAGCTCAAAAATGGTGAAAATGTGTAGGTATGTCTTCATGGGGTGGTACCCCGCTGGCTGTGTCAAGAAAACAGAACCCCATTTGTTTAAGAAATAGTTTGTTAATGCTCCTGCCCCACCTGTTTGTGCAAGTCAGCCCCAAGAGTGAATGAATTGGGAAGAAGGTGGGCAGAGGGAAACAGTGCCCATGTGCCAGACATTTACAGCCATTGTGTTTCAGCAGCCTCAGTGGTGGGTCCTCCAGCATGTCCTGAGATTTGGGCAGGGGCAGTTTGCTTTGTGTGACACAGCCTTGTCACACACCAGTCGAAAATCTGCAGGCGACTGCCGCTTCAGATTCATCTCTTGTGATGTGACTCTAACCAGATCGGCCGTTTCCTGCAGAACGATCTCTGTTCCAACTGAGCTGCCTCTAAGCCAGCCAAATTGAGAGTTTAATGTCTCGCTATTAATATCGGGCTGCAGCTTGGAGCCCTGTGCGTTGTCAGAATCCAACCTTTCTGTGACATAAGCAGATTGAGAATGCCCCTTTCGTTCAATATTTCCACTGCTAGTGCCAAATAAGCAGCTTTTACGGTTAGTTAGGAATGATCCTGCATATTTCAAGGCAAAGCTTGGCCTTGATTCCTCAGTGTACATGTTACCCCAGATCCAAGCTGAAGCTTCCCTGTATTCAGCTAATAATAAAAGTGGAGGCAGTGTGGAATTGGGAAATGGAAAATGAGAATGTGTCTTAAATATCCTTAAATTGCCCTGGTTAAAAATGTCTTTACCTCTGCTGCAGTCACATGTGCGTTTCTGTGGCTTCATGTCGGGGAAGAGAAAGCAGAGGACAGTGTGCATGTTGCAGACGGGCAGGTTTGGCTGAAGGAATTTACTTGAAGCTGCCTGGAGAAAACCAAACATCGGAGCAGAGGTGATTGAGAAACATCATTTTCCAGACTCTTTCCGCAAGTGAATCAATGTTTGGTGAAAAACATTCCCATCTCCTAGCTGGCTTTAATTAAAGGGCTCAGTGATAACTTACTGAGAGTCCTGAACATTATAAATTCTTCCACAATTGATATTGGGTTTTTTTGAGTCTTTCAAACACTGATAGGTGAGTGAAGAAATCAGTTTTTGGTGCTGCCACTGTGCTGGGTGGCTGCACAGCTGACGTCTTTCTGCTGTACCGGTGTGTTCCTAATCTTAGTCTGCTTCTTCTTTCAGAAGTGTGTAGACAGCTGTGGGTAGAAAATGCAGCGTATTGCGGTGCTACTAGCTAATTTATCTCTCTTTTGCAGCTACACCCTGCTTTCCTCTTGCGAGTTTATCGTAGTAAATTGTTTCAAAATATGCTCTTGTTTTGCAAATGAGACATTTGGTCTACGCATCCCTGTAGAATTTATCCTTTTCTTGTTCCATGTAAAACACCTGAATCAAGGACTGAACATTTTTACCTCTTCCTTGGCTCTGGGCTTTCACAGTCTAGAGTTCTGGTGAGTCCTGCCTGTACTGATCATTTAAATCCTCCACCCTGTGTAATACTGATTCCAGTCTCTTAACAGTGTCACAGCAGAGACTTAATCCCCAAGGAAAGGGAAAAGACTAGCTGGGTTGCAGTGAGTGGAAAAGAAAAGGAATTCTCACATTAAAAACATTTTCCGTAGTGGTTCGTGTTGAATGTTTCTGTATATTCCAGGGCGGGTTTTTTATTTGATGCCAGAATAAATAGAAATACCTGCTGCTTAAAACAATTCATTAGAGAAACTGTGCCTGGCTTTAGCAAAAGCCTTGCTGGGACCGTCCTTCAAACCAAAAATCAAACACACTTTATTGCACTAAAATGAACAATCTCTGGGTTAAAACATCTGTTAAAATGCTGTCAATCTGTTTGTGCAAGAAAGGGACCTCGCAGCACTGCTATTTTTTATGTCACTTGAGGCTGTGTAGGGCAGTGGAGAGCCAGGCTGCTGGGCTTTATGAAACCAACAGGAGTCATGGTACAGCACAGTGGAAGACTTTTTCCCTTCCCTTTTGGTTGCTAGGGAATAAGTGCTCAGCAGCACAACCCAGACAGTGCAGGACTGTGCTTTTGGGCATATTCATCACTACCATCCCCCAGGCCCCACCCTGCCCACAACAGCCTTCCAATTTCTTTTCACCAGCTAGCAATCTCTCCTCTTCCTAATTCCCACTGAAGAGCTCTGTGCCAAGGGAGTGTAATATAAGATTGCATACATTTCAATGGAAGCATTGGGATGAGCACAGTCACTCCAGTAACCAGCAATTCCTGCTGCTGTAACCCTTCCTCTTCCTCACATCAGTGTTCTGTATGTGCTCTTCCTTCTTTCTCGTGTCAGGGACATGGTTTCAGCCAGGCTGCTTCCCATGTGTACAGCTCTTTGCAAATTCACAGGTAGAGACCAGAGGAATCCTGCTTACACTGGACTCCTGGAGAGTTTCAATAGTGATTTCAGTGGGGTCAGGATCCTGGTCCTGTTCTCGTGTGTCGTCTGAGATGTGCAGCTCTCCTTTGGGCCCCTGCCAAAAAGCAGGCTGAGGTTTCTTCTAGAATGACTAGTTGGTTTGGGGTACCTGAGTCACCCTGAGGGTGGTCCTTTGTGTGTCCTGAAAATCAGTTGACATTTCTGTACACTATTTGAGCATTCCAAATCACTGAATTATTTAAAAATCTTGCGAAGAAACAACAGAGAGACAGCAAACAAAACCCAGTGGAAACCACAGTGAAGCTGACCAGTCTGCTTTTGGGAAAACTAGTAAAACAGAATACAAACAAAGGCCATGTACCCATAGTCTGCTTCCCTCCATCTAGTCTGTAAGAAACCAAAAAAAACCTGGGCATGCTAGTTTTAACAGACTTAATTTATTGTTAAATACATCAACATTCTTATTGATTAATGTGAAAACTTAAAACGTGTGCAGTCAGTTGAGAGAAGTGCTGATATTTTATAGAGAATTATTTTTTGTTTATTGCTAGAGAATTTGAGTTTCTTTTGCCTTTGGGTTTGCTTTGCAACTCAGGACACTTGCTTATGTTTGTCTGTCTTCATTCCATATACTGAGGGTGGTGGTAGTGGATTCTAGTTGCCGTAGCTGAAAGTGTCTGGAAGAGATGAAGTAGCCAAACACAAGGTCCTGTCCTTAATTCAGAGCTTATGTGGTCATGTTGCACGGTCTTTTATAGAAGAGAGGTGACTGATCTATCCTGTTCTTAATATTTATCAACCTCTGAGTGTTATTGACTGAATTTCTAGTTATCTCAATATTTCTTCATCCTCTCTGTTCATGTCTTGGGGCAAGGATTAACTTGTGTAATTAAAATAAATGAAAGCACTTAGCAGAGGGAGAGTTAGTGACAGATTTTGTGTACATTTGTCATTGCTCCCTCTTGCATGTGTTTCCAGGCCCTAGCTCTGAAATATCACAGACCCCCAGTTGTTCTCATGATTAACCCCTTTCTCTCGCCTCTTTGGTGGTAGCTCAAAGCTCTTAGAAACTCTTTTGCACAATTTTGTTCCTTCATCTTCTCTTTGTTCAGCTGGGTCTGTACCCTAAGACGCAGTTCTCCCTGGAGAGGCCAGGGATGGTCTGTCTTCCATCACAGTAACTGTACGGCTTGCCCACTGAGGTAATGGGATTTCCCTACATTTACCACACTTTGTTCTTCATAAACCTCCAGAAGTTCTTTAATAGCTCTCCTCCATACATCATTCTCCATTTGTGGCTCCAAAATGTGTTTTCACCGCTTTTATTTTCTAATTACTTACCTGTCTCTCTTCTTAGTAAGCCCCCATCCCACAAGATAAAATGCTAGGGCTCACAGCAGTGGTAGGTGTTCAAATCAAACTTGTTCTTGGTAATTTGGAGCTAAACACTGTCAGCGGGGAGGAATAACACGCTTCCTGCTCTCTACCTGGCCTTTCATTTCCTCCGCTGTCAAGCTGCTAGTGGTAATTAGTGCTCACAGATATTTAAGCTGGCTTGCTGAGATACATATGTAGTCTTTGTCAAGTGTGAGGTGGCATGTCCAAAATCTTCTCATCAGCTCACCACCCTGCTTTTGTTTGTTAGCATTGCTTTGCTGAACTGAAATCTTGCTTTTCTTGTTGCTCACTCAAGCCTTCCAGTCAGGCTTTTTGGCCAGAGCTTTAACCTTCCTTATTTGGGACTCACCCCAAAGTTGGTGCAAGATGCGTAAGCTAATCAATGTTAGGAGTTGGAAGGAACCTCATTTAGTCCAACCCCCCTGGCTAGAACAGGTAAACCTCAGCTGGAAAGCTTTATCCTCCCATGGTTTTATTACTGGTTTGTTGTAATGTGTTTTGATAAATATGAGAGAAAATGGTCTAAAATACTGTGGAAGGGAGCCATGGTGTTCTTTGAGCAGACAATGTATTTTCTGAGTAAATATCCTTCAGGCCATCACATCTCATCACTGTACAAGGTGGGTACTGATTGCTATCTGAATGAAAGGCTTCTTCAGGGAACTAACTGGTCACAAGAACTGTGCTATGGTGCTTTCACAGTAGGCATGCAGAACTCCAAGCCAAAGCCCAGTTTAATGTCAGACAGATACGTGACTAAGCTTTCTGTTGCCTTCATTAAAAGGAACGAGGGGAAATATTTGCAGTGACTTTATTGATATTTATTCTGATAATCTGACTTTATTCTTCCATTTCAGCTCCATGTCATAACTCACCTTATGCGCGAAATCATTGTACAGTTTGACTGTTGCAGGTGCAAACACGTCCTGCATTCCACTCCAGGGCCATTTATGTCAGTGTGGAATTACATAGATGTGTACACAAAGCACCTGGGAATTTCAGTCTCCTGGCTGAATGGGCAGATAGCTGCATAAGATGTTCCCTTCCCCATCCTTTTACCCCTTCCCCACTTCTTATGTTTGGGGCTTTGATGTGCAGTCGTGGGATAAATGACTTGTTATGACTCTCGTAACTAACAGTTCCAAATGAATTTATGTGATAGTGTCTCTCAGAAACAGTTCTGTCAATTTTCAAGCTAGTATGGGGCAGAAAGCAATCAGAAACATCATTTCTTAGTGTTTAAGTGTGACAGGCAGTTGTTACGTTTTGGTTCACCTGAATATACTACGCTGGAACTTCTCAATTGCAGTTTTGTTTCCTAGGTAGTTTTCTGCCTTGATTGTTTTCTAAATTAGTGAAGATTTGTGGGATGCTGCCCAAGAACCAAGGCAGTGCTTATGCCTAAATAGCATTTAAGCACGGTTTAAAAAAACCTCTGCTGTTTATCTCTGAAAGTGGCCATTGTGTTTGCAAACAGACAAACTGAAGGCAGAAGCCTAATTGATGTCCAGCTAAGCTCACTCTGCCAAACAACTGTTGGGAAAAGCTCTGGAACTGCTCCTTGCTACTGTGTGTGCGAAATTGAGGAGCTTTTGAGGCAGACATAAGGAGAACAATCTCATTACATTAGGTCTGTGGACAGATCGTTATTGTCTTTTGGGGTTTATAGTATTTCTTCTGTTGTCTTTCACCTCATCTCTGTGAGTGGAGGCGCAGATTGCTGATTTTACATGCTTTCTGCACTGCTTCACACCCCAGCTCCATCACTTTCCCTTGCTGAGGGGGGATTCTCTGAGGGATCCTCACAAGAATGAACATTAACCAAATAAAATAATCTCTTTTGCTTTCATAGCTCATTCTGCTTCATCCTTTCTCTTTTATGACATAAGGCTGTGGAAAGAGAAATAATGTTCGTTTTCTATGGTGTAAAACCTGCTGTCAATACCCTATAAATAACCCATCGCTTGCTATTCTGATCTGTGCTAGGAATGCCAACCCAAGGTTCTCCACAGCAGAAACTTTCTGCTGTGACGCACTTGAGACCAGGGGCACAGGGAAAATGTGGGACTCATGCCAGTGTTTGCTCATTGTTTCTTGTCACAGAGCAAAGAACAGATTTTGCATGTCCTGACTTCCAGTCTAGCACCTTACTGTTAATTCATTGTGCCTCCCTGCTAGACCTCTTGCCATTAAACAATATATTGAGAGGGGGTTTTGCACTTTACTTGTAAAACAGGATTTCTTCAGAGGAGAAGGAAATTAGGTTGTAAATAGAGCTTTTCCTCATTAAAATCCAAGCTCTTTTCCAAAGAGATCAGGACTGTTATCCCCATGGTACTGAGCAAGGAAATGAAGCCTAAAGATGGGAAGGGACATGCCAGAGGACAGAGCTGGCTGGGGGTTAACCCACAGCTCTTGAGTCTCAGTGCCCCTCAGCTGGAGGCAATGTCACCTCTTCTCAGGCATTCCCAGGGTAAGCTCAGCTTCTTTTGGCAACACTCAGTTCTTCAGGTCAGTAAAACTCTTCAACAGGCCAAAGGTTTGTGTTTCTCCTTTGCATTGCCTTGGTCTTTATTTGTAGCCCTGTTAGCACATTCCAGCCTGGTCAGTCCACTGCTGACTGCAGCCATGAAAGCAGTTTATGAAAGCTGATGCAGTTCTAATGGAGAAACCTCTGAGGTTTTTCTTCTCCTCCTGTCAGACATGGATGGCTTTTATCCAAGTGACTGCTTCATGATGCCTTTATCCTTTGCTGGCTTGAAAACATTTCAGATAGTTTCTATTGTTTTATAGACCCTGTAGCTAAAAACTCAAGCTGTGTAAAAACATCTGTACATAGCTGGGCAATAGGCAACAGATATGTAGGGTAATAAGGCATGATTGCATTCATCGTAGAGTTCGCTCCACTGGATAATCAAATAGAAGCATTCCAGGATATGTAAGAGTAGAGGAAGGAAATGAAGGACAGTTGCCTACTGTACTTTTACATTTCTTTGTCTTGCAGCTGCCAAGACTGAATGCAGTTTTGAGAGCAAGTTTTAAGTAACGTAAAGATAAGATTTTACTGGTGATAACCAAGAAAACAGCACAGGGAGGTGTGCACAAGGAAGGGCGCTTGACCTGCAGTGATTTTCATTTGTTATGGGGTTTATCTTTGGTTAATCATCTGGCACTGGGACCTGGTATAATACCTACTCTGTTTTACAGGGTGACTGGTCCTGGAAGGATTTTGCTCCACCAAGTGTAGTCAGTAGATCTACAATCAGTTTAAGTCCTTGGAATGTTTTTGGATTTTCTTTAACCCAAATTATTACTTATTAGTTTTGCGTTTTACTCTCCCACTTCCGCTGCCTTAGCACAAGCTCCAAACCTTTCAGTTGTGATTGTGTTACCCATAATACAAACAGGAACTGGGCATGTGGTAGAACTTTACATCACTGAAACTCTTCCCTGCATTTACCAGCATCCTGAAAATGCAGTAGGAAGTGTTCTTCAGCTGTGATCCTGCATGGGTTCACTTCATGGCTATAAATGTTAATGACACATGCTGGGGTGGAGGTGACAAAGTTTTGAGCTTCCCTGTGAATGCACAGACCATGGTTTGCCATCACAAGAACCACCTCCGCTTTGCTGCCAAAATCAGTATTTTACAGGGACATTCCACAGAATTATTCAGCCTGGAAAAGACGCCACCTCCAGGAATGGGAACTCCACCACTGCCCTGGGCAGTCCATTCTAGGGTCTGATCACTCTTTCCATGAGGAAGGGCTTCCTAACATCCAACCTAACCCTCCCAACCTAACCCTCCCCTGGCAGCTGCAGGCCCTGCCCTCTCATCTTGTCACTAGTTGCGTGGGAGAAGAGCCTGACCCTCACCTGACTACAGCCTCCCTCCTGATAGTTGTAGAGAGGGAAAAGGACCACCCTGAATCTCCTCTTCTCTAGACTAAACAACCTCAGCTCCCTCAGCCTCTCCTCATCAGACTTTCTCTCCAGTCTCTTCTCAAGCCTTGCTGCTCCTCTGGACCCACTCCAGCCCCTCAATCTCTCTCTTGAAGTGAGGGGCCCAGAACTGCCCCTGGTGCTCAAAGGTGAGGCCTCCCCAGTGCCCAGTACAGGGGGAGAATTACATCCTTAGTCCTGCTGGCCACACTGTTGCTAATACAAGCCAGGATGCCCACTTTACAGGTTTGCGCTGTCTTCACAGTTCAGCAGAGTGGAGGGGTTAAAGAAGATGACTTCTTTATGCACTGTGGTCACAGCTGTATTTAGACATCTAAAAATACTGCCTTATTTTTAGAGGCTCTGTTCCCTACTTGAGTAATGGTTACAATGCCGCGAACTAAATACAATTATATCAGTTAGAATAGTTTCCCGGCTCCATGCTGATCAGCTGTGACTGTTGTGTGCTATAGTTGTACAATAAACAGTAAATGTCACCTACTTGGAGGTCTCAAGGCCATTACAAGCACTATAAATACTCTGTTGCCTGTAGGGAAAGTGAATTTAAAACGTTAAATGCAAATTTATCTGGATATCTTACACTTGAAAAATCATGCAGTGTAAATAAAATTCCAACGTTACTTCAGCATGATCTCTATTTAATATAAATGTTGGACTGTTGGACAAGGATTCTATATGGCAACACTGTGGATCCTGCAGTTTATTAACGGGTAGATCATAAAAACTGAGTGATGGAGAAGCTAAAGTAGTTTTAGAAGAGAAGACACTTAGAGAAGCACCCAGGAAGCTGAGAAAGAGGATGAAGCTGTAATAGAAGCTGTACTCTTAAAATGGTATACTATATGATTTTGCATGAACACACATGATTGTGAACGTGGCAGTTCAGGGGGATACCAGATGCATTTACATTATGGGGATGGCAAGTCAGGGCCTTCTGTGCTACCCCAGCCCTCCTGGGAATTTGGCTGCCTGGACCAACTTAGGTAGTGGTTCGGGTGTCTTGTTCAAAAGGTGGCACTTAAGAAAGCTCAGCTGAGAACCTCTCTGTTCACCTTACTTGGATACAGTGGGGCTGCACCTTTTGTTGGTGAGGCTACTGCCTCTACATGTCTCATCGTGCTTGGCTTCAGCTCCCCTTCCCATTTGGAGCAGCGCCTGCCTTAGCTGCTCCTTGAGAGTGAACTCTAGAGAGGGATGATGCAGAAACCGTGCAGTAGTCATGTCAGCTATCCCAAATGATTCCTTTACTCCACAGAGACCATGTCCAAAGATAAGACAGTAACTTTATCACTTGCTCAGAATTGATGTCTTTAGGATAATCTCTGTCATATTTTGGCCTTGTCGTAGAACATCTGGAGTGAAGATAACGCTGAGCTAAAGACTGGCCTGCTGAATCAGCAAATTCATGTTTCTCTGTTTAATGTCCAGAACAATTCTTTTAACCTCATTCCTTGGGGAATTTTAAATGGGTAGAGGTGAGTAAACAGACCTAACAGATGAAAAAGAGCTAAAAGACAGCCAACGTGGTTTCTAGGAAAGGAAGCAAGATCATGGCTCAGTGACTTGTTGGAATTCTTGGAGACTCTTTCTGCCAAAAAAGATAAGGGGAATGGGGGAGATGCAGTGGGTTTCACATTCCTAGCTTTTCCCAAAAGCTTATGCTGCAGTTTCATTGCAGTAGTTAATTTCTTATGTTTGTGGTCATGGAACATGAGAAATAATTGGTTTCAGTGGCCTGAATAGCAAGTAGGAAAATACTGAGAAAAGGTCCATTATATTTCTGCCAATTCCAAATCTTTCATCAGAGACTGCAGGGAACAAAGGTCGCCTCTGGGCTTGTGTCTTTTCAGGGCAAAAATAAGATGTTGCATTTATGCACATCCTAGAGAGGGAGGAGGCATTAAAAATCAATGATGCTGGTATTCAGTGAAAGATTTGGGGTTTATAGGATTTTTCAGCAGTCTTTCAGATTGTGGCTATGGACGTGTGTGTGTGTGTGTGTTTATATATCAACTGTTCTTTGAAGCCCTGGAATTCTCTTTGGAGATGGAAGTTCTGCTATATGCCTTTCAAATTTCAGGTTCTGATTCCTGTAATCTGGAAGGTGTTTGTCTGAATTAGTTTGACAAGTCTTTTCACCTTTTAGATCAGCTGATAGGAATATGTTTAACTTAATACAAAAATATTCTAGACCCATCCCATCAAATATCTTTCTCCTGCTGTACTCTTTCAGCATGATTTGTAGAATGCTAAGGATTTCTTTGTTTGCTTAGCTTGGAATTAGCCTTGTGTTTCTACTTTAGTGGTCATGAGCAGTCAGCAGGTTGAAGATATTTGTTGGTTTTGTGTAGTTGTGTCATACATTTTTGTGTAGCCGTTTTGCCTGATCTGTTTGCATTAAGGCTCTGCCTGACCATAATTAGACTGCTGGGTACACAGTCCTGTTCTGCTGAGGATCTGCTTGTAGGGTTTAATAATGTCATCCATCAAGCTCTAGCATGTACAGCAATATTTGGGCTGTGGTAGACAAACAGAGTAAACACTGCAGTTATTTATAAGAAAATTGGCCAGTAAGTTAAGGAAACTCTTGTGTGCATGTTTTTATTTATTGGAAAGTTAAACTGCTGCTCTAAAATGAGTCCATCGGTCTAATCAGACTTTGTTGTTCTTGAAATAAGAGAAAAGTAGAAGATTGACGTTAGAGTTGTATTTAGAGTTTATATTTTATACCTCTGTTTATGAAACCTATAAACTCATGTTTCCTATCTTCTGTACTCTTATTTGTCTGCTTTTCTAGTTATGTCTGTTGGTCAGAGGAGCTGGTTGCCTTGGTCTTGTCTGGGTGAAATTCCTGGCTACACCTCTCTTGCCACATAGGAGGTTCCACATAAATATGAGAAGAAACTGCTTCACAGTGAGGGTGACAGAGCACTGGAATGGGCTGCCCAGGGCGATTGTGGAGTCTCCTTCTCTGGAGACTTTTCAAACCCACCTGGCCATGTTCCTGTGCAACTTGGTCTAGGTGATCCTGCTGTGGCAGGGGGATTGGACTGGATGATCT
>JAOXOE010000705.1:15847758-15897882 GCA_028565055.1 Phoeniculus purpureus | reverse complement strand
TCCTGCTGTGGCAGGGGGATTGGACTGGATGATCTTTCAAGGCCCCTTCCAATCCCTAATGTTCTGTGATTCTGTGATGGCTTGACTCCTATTCTGTTCTGAGGAAGTACTGTTCTTCCTTCTAATGACCTTTGATGACCTGCCAGAGGCATCTGTCGATGTGAATTTCAGAAAAGCAGCATTGTCACTGGAGTTGCTCTGTCCTTCCACATGCTTTTCCTTGTGATTCTTGCCTAACCTTCTATATCTGGACACAGACTTAAGCAAAATCTGAAACGGAGATGCTTTCCTGAGGCTAAGCCTCAGATCCTGCAGCACAAAAATATTGCTTAGCACTACTGAAGTCCAAAGCTTTGTGGTAATTTTTGACAAGGTATCTCAGAACAATCCTCTTCTATTTTTATCTTTATCTGTGTTGCTTGCTGTGTTTTAAACGTGGAGAAACTGAAGTCTGTGCTTGTTCAATGAACTGGTATGTTTACAGGATGAGGAAAACCCACTCATGCACCGCTGCCTGTCAGCCGCAATACAGCCACTGAAGTAAATAAAGCTTTTTGGCTTTACATTTTAGCAAAAAAAAAACCAGAAAGACTGGGCTTCTAGGGTCAGAACTAAGTGAAAGAAGCCAAGAATGTCTTAATGCACCTTCTCCAAAGCCAGTAGTAATTCTCCTGCTGATTTCAGTATGGTTTTGATCAAGCCCATGGTGATTAAGATAGCTGGTACAATGAATCGGATGTAATACATATTCAACCTGGTTTCTCTGAATGCCACAAAGCTGTTTATGCTAACACTAATCAAGTGGCTCTATTGGGAAATGCATCTCATTACATGGCAGCTGACAGGCCACTGGGCACCAAAGCAGTCTTGAACAAAAATACCCTTTCTGCTTAGCTGGGAACTACAGCTGTTCCCATTGCAAATTCTCTCCACGAGCCACTTACCAAGTGTGGATTGACAGCTGAGAAAAACCCTGCAAACCATGATAGAGATTGATTCAGACCTGAAAATGTCCCTAGCCAACATACACATATGTGGCAGCTTGTGCACTTCCCAGAGGCGTTTTATTTAGAAGTGTGTGAGATGAGACAACACAGTTCTCCAATTGTTTGACCTGGTAATTGAATGCAAAGGCTCTGTAGCAAGAACATGAGCACACATGCATGAAATTGCCCCAATGGCTTCTGCAGGATTCTGTGACAGTGAGTTTCTTCAGTGCTGCCTGCAGGTACAGTCCCATGTGCTGTCACTTATGAATTCAGACCCCAAAGGTCTCAGGACTGGGACTATATCTAGACTTGTGTCCGTGAGGCACTGATGACTCTATGGCTGCTGTCAGTCATTGTGAGGAGCTCAGCACAATTCATTCAACTTTGCGTTTTCTTTCACAGGAGCTCGAGTTTGAGCAAGAGCGATTTATTTTTATTAAGTGTGAGAAAAGCTCATACTGGACATATTCTTAGTGAAAATGCCTCTCTAGCTTGTTTTACATTAAAGGTGACATTATTTTTGAGTACGAGTATTTAAGAGAAAGGGTACTAAAGAAAGTAGATCAAAGGTGCATGAAAAATATCTGCAGCCCCATTGCCTCTGAAATGAGCCATTACTTCTCTTCTAACAGGCTGGTGCTGTGATGTGTTTATGTCTGTGTAAGGTGCCATGTGTGTCCTTCCCTTCCTGTGAAGTGGAAGTCGAAACAGAGAGCTCTGTTGAGGAACCCACAGGAGGGCCCTTTGGGTTAATAGTGATTTAACCTATTTGGCCAGTGTGTGGTTTTTGCTTATGGCTGTCTACCCTAATGACAGTCTTTCCC
Organism: Phoeniculus purpureus; assembly: GCA_028565055.1. Taxonomy (NCBI): domain Eukaryota; kingdom Metazoa; phylum Chordata; class Aves; order Bucerotiformes; family Phoeniculidae; genus Phoeniculus; species Phoeniculus purpureus. The sequence continues at coordinate 15,896,069 of JAOXOE010000705.1, read as the reverse complement.
TAATAGCTTTTAAACCCATCGGCTAATTTGGATCAAGTTTGAGGATATGGATGTCAGAAGTGTTAGGCTTTTGGAAGTTTTCTAATGACTAGGAAACTAAATGGGGGAAAAGGCCCTCCTCTTCTGCTGCTGAGGGAGAGATTACGTCACCCACATTTCTGTCAAAAACCCCAAGTGGAAGTGAAGCCATTAATTTTGCAGTCAGTTTAGTTCTTTTGGGTTTTTTATTATCTCCCCTTCCACCATGCTATCATATTCTGCCAAAATAAATGTGCTGACTATGGTACTGTGTGAGGAGAGAAGCAGAGCCCTGGCACTGCCTTAGTCTCATCTTCCTGCCACTGATGCAGGAGGATTATTTTGACTCCACACTCTTGGCAGCAGAAGTATTAGGGACCAGCTTCATTTTCTTGCACAGTACAAGCTTTTCAACCTGTGTCTGACTTCAGCAGAGTAGCTCAGCCCTATTAATGTTATCAGGCACAAATCCCAGGTTTGTCAGTGTTCTTGAGTTGGGCAAGCTGGGAGGTTAAATCAGCACTCAGCAAAGAATTAAAACAGAAGGGCTGAACCAAGAATTGCTAAATAAGTTTATCAGTGCATGTGTCGGCTGGCAGCTTGACAGAGGGAAGCCAGGAGCTTAGACAGCCCTGTAACTCAGTATGTAGGAGCTGTAATTGAAAAGTATCACAGAAGCAATTTGGAAAAGCATCTGTTCAAAGTTTGATTACTGTGAATCATCCCATTCCGCTGGCCTGCACTGCTTGTCGCCTGAGCTGCTCTTGCTCCGCCAAGAGAACAGCTTGACACGCATACAGCGCCTAAAAGTAAAAAATATTCACGTGTTTTAAAAGTATAGATTCATTCACGTTTTGAGAGTAACAACTGCTTAGTCATTCTTTAAGGGCCTGGAAAGAGCTGAATGGAGAGCAGTGGAAGAATGCCATGCAGCAGCAACACAGGTGCTCAGCCATCTCCCAAACCACCCCAGTCTGCAGACAGGACTGAAGCTCTCCAGACACCAAAACCCTGTGCGTGACATGTTGCTGAATGCTGATTAACCATTGTAGGGCTGTTTGTTGCTTGTGAACCCACCCCCTAACCAGCGCCTTGGCAGGCTGAGATAGGCATGGCTCAGTAAAGCTCTTGAAACTGTTAAAAGAATATTTTCATTTATTTGAGTAGCTTTATGAGTTTCTTAGTGTTTGCAATTGCGAGAATGAAAAACTGGAACTGAATGCTGCATCCTGACTATTAGTGCTTAAAGCAGATGCTGTTTGGTACAGAGACTCCAAATATTTTTTCTGATTTATTGCCAAGTCTGACCTTGTCTCTTCATTCTGGAAGGGAGATACTGAGGAATTTGAAGGCTCCAGGATCCCTGCTGCTGAATTCCATGTTCCTCTTTGTTTAGCAGTCTTATTAAAAGCTCTGATTTGATATTTTTCTTCATTCCCCTTCATTCTTTCTGAACTCAGGCCCTCTGTTGAAGCAGATGGCTCCAATGAATTGCAGGGACAAACTGACAGATTCAAAAGTAGAAGTCACTGAACTCATCTGAAAAAACTAGATGAAAATAGCCTCAAAGCTGGTTTTGGAACCTGACACACTTTGCAAAGCTGCAGCTATTGCAGGCAGGGACAGAGTTGTTTTTCCATTTCTTGGAAGATTGTAACCTTCAGATGGGAACCCGTTCTGTTCTCAGGACTAGCATAGGCATGTGGTAGAGTTGTGGGCATGGGAGCCCTTGGGCACTGTCCTTTCTGATGCAGTAGTTTAAGTAATAAATTATAAAAGTGGTTTTTTTCCTTTTGGTGACTTATTCCTTCAGAGATGCAGCTTAGGGGACTGCAGCAATTCTTGAGTTCAGTACTCAAAAATACTGAAATATCAAAATAATTTTGATTGCTAGTAACATCTGTGAAAGTGAAGAGTGAGACTCATAAAGGCTGTTTAGAGAAGGAGCAGGTGGAGCTCTGTCCTCCTGTCAAGCCCTAATAGTTTGACTGTCTTTTGTGCGTTATCATTCCTTTTTTAGCACGCGAGAGTTCCAGTTTGGTTTCATGGTTGTTGGTGAGGTTTTCTTTGTATTCTCAGTCACATGCTCCTGTAGTCTTTCAAAAGCACCAGATCTCTCCTGTCTTCTGCTGGATCTGTTTCCTTTTCAGTGTAAGGTACCTTTTGAACAACCTTGTCTCCTATGCTTGTCTCCTTTTCAGTAGCCTATATCCCACTGATTTTCATTGCTGGTTCCTATACCATTCTAAAAGCTGTCCTGTCCGTATGTCCTAATTGCCAGTCAGACCTTCCTGCCTGAATACTTCCATGTCATCGTGCTTTGCTGCAGTCCAGCTCCTGCCTTTCCTCAAGTTAACCCACGATGCCAAAAATTTATGACCCAGGGCTGTAGATCCATTTTTCTCCAGCAAAAGTGCACTCAGAAATTCTCTGAGAGCTCATCTTCCCTTCTGATCTTATCTCCTGCCCTCCCTGACCCCTGTCTCCTACAGAAGTGACTCCCTGCTGCTCATGAGATCAAAGTCATGTTTCTTGAAGTCTTCTGGAAAACACATATTATTGCCATTTGCTACATTTCTATTCCCATCTTTTCTCATTCTTTAGTCTCTTCCCATCTTTTTCCTTTGTTCAGTAAATTTAAATTATGCCAGGCTTCTGTTTACTTTCCAGCTTTATGTGTGGACTCACCCAGCCCATCAGTCCCTTTTCAACTGTCCCTTGCTTGGATTGCTATTAGCAACCCCTGCCTTTCCTCTGAAGAAGGGTTCAGCTGTTCTAACAGACCTTACTAAGAGTAACTAAGTCCATGTATTTCTGTGTGTGTGCACAAGCGTGGAGACTTTCAGCGCTGTATAATGATGTCTACAAACAGATGGTGAGTTGGCTGCCAGGGTTTGACAATCTGCATTAGGGAATGGTTTGATTTGGAATAAATATCCCAAGTTTTGTATTTTGCTTCAGAAAGAGGAATGCAGACAAGAACTGTGTTTTTGCTTGGTTGGGATCTGCATTCAGCAGCAGCCAGTGCTCTGGTCGCTGGGGAGTGTGCAGGAGAAGCTCTCTGGAATGTGGCTGTTAGCATATCAAAGTAGAGTAAACATGTAGCTGATACCCTGCTTCCTCTGCTCCAGTTAATTAGCCACTCCTCATGTCATCTTAGATGGAGAGGATTTATTAATGTGCTGTCATCTGGGGAAGTGATGGTTTGCTGAAAGGGAGGAGCCATGTTAATGGCATGGGGGATGTCATGCTGAACAAAGAGCAGATGTCAAGTAAATAGGGTATTTCTTTTTATCTCCTTTGCTGAGGTCTTAGGTCCCAGTGCTTTATCGTGAAAGCTTAGAAAATTAAGGCTAGAAAGAACTTTAGGTGGTCGTTCAGCTCACTGCCTTGCTCCAAGGCAAGGTCAGAGATGCCCTGTCACTGCTGATGGGTATCTGGTCTATGAGGCCGAGCAGCGTACTCACTTCCAGCTTTCCTTGAAGTACTGTGAACACCATACCTCTCCTCAGGTACAGTCAGCATGGTGTACAATTTATGCTTGTGATCACAAATCCTTGTTGAGTGGCACCGAGAAGGAATGTGGTTTTCAGAGAAGCCCCTACCAAACCTCTGAGGGTTTCTGAAAGTTGTCTGCTCTTTGCTGGCATAATGCAGTTACCCTCCTGTCTGGCATCTTCTTGTGGGCCTTGGTTAATGCCTCTTCTAGGCCAAAAACCTGTTAGAACATCTGTTGGTTTTCTTCAACTCAAAGTATTTGGTACCTGAAGCAACTTTTTACTGGTTTGTGTGAGGACAGTTATCCCTAAAGTCATGTGAAGTCTTGATCTCTAGGGTTTTTCACTGTCTCAGCAGCCCCCTGTACACTGAGAGAGGTTCTGCTTCAATCAGTTCATTAGCACAGTGTAAATTCAGTGCAAGTAGCATTAGAATAAGGCTCTTGGCATCTTGGGGAATGTCTGTGTGTGGGCAAGTTAGTAAAGGAGGAGATAAATGAATCATCCACTAAATTTAGAAAACCACAGGAGGGTTCCCAGGAAATGTAAAAGCACCACAGAAAGACTGAAAGCTAAAGCGGAGGGTTGGCAGTGCAGAGGAGAGGATTCTACATGTTCCTTTAATTGCCCTCGTGCAGGGTAATTAAACGAAGAGAAAAAGAAGATAGCAAAAGCTCACTCTTAAGCTCTAATGATTTGCAAGGTCTTGCTGCCTTCACAGGTTTGGAGAGGTCTGGCCTCACAAAGAGCTTTTTATCAGAAAGTTATAGCAAAGGGCAACCTGTATAGACAAACCCCGGTTAGATGTCAGATAATCTGTTTGAAAACGGTGGCAGCACATTCCTGCACGGAGTTCAGTGTGGCCTGAGAGTCAGCTGAGAGGTTCTGTTGAGCTTCAATGGTGCCGTGGGTCAGCCTGAGGAGGGATGTGCATGAACTGCAGGGATTTTGCAAAGACTAAGGCACGCAGTTGCATGTGGCTCTCAGAGTCCTGGTCTTCTGCCACATTATCTGGGGCCAGGCTCTAGACCTTTGGGTGCTGTAGCCATATTTCAGTACCACGTATCTGTGAGTATTCCCAGCAGTCAGAAAAAGATTGCCTCTAAAAGGTACTTCATGTATTTGGGCTGTTTGGATCCAGCCTTCTGAGGAGTTTTGTGTTACCAGCTCTAGAAACTTCACAGCTAGTCTTGTGCGTATCAGGAGATCCTTTATTTGTTAGTCTTTCAGGGTGTGTGTAATGAAAACCAAGAGGTACAGAAAGTAACTACACTTTGTTTCAGCTATTTATTTTTCTTTCTGTGCTTTTGGGATTCTCACAGCAGTTGTGTATACTGGAAGTGACAGTGTTTTCAGAGTTACAAGGAGGAAGAGATTTTATTGGGCACTCCAGGACAACAGGCAAACCCGTAGGGGAGGTGTCCAGCCACAGAGTACACTGAGTTCTGGGAAAGCAGGATGCATCTCTGCAGATCATGCTGGTTTGGAGGCAAGGAACAGAGTTTTATAGGGGTCTTACTGAAATTCAGAGCAAGGTAGATTCTACAAAGTAAAAAGAGCATTCTGTGAGGGTGGGCACATTTGCCACAAGCTGGTACAGAGTCAAGGTTTGGCATGTATACTCAGAAGAAGTAGTGGTGGCTTCTTGTGTGATCTTGCCAGTTGACTTTTCACTGACTGCTCTTTAAAATAGTTGTAGTACTTGCCAGTTTCTCAGTGAGGCAGGGAGGAATATATATGGGGACTTAGAATCCGGATTGAAAACTGTGTATGTATAAAACCAAATGTGTGCAGAGTCAGAAGAGTGAACCTCACATGCCTTTAGCTAGACCTTTTGTGGGAGACCCAGAAGTCCAGATCATCATCTGCCTGCAGAGATGGCATGGGCTTACCAGTGCTCAAGCATTTAGTGTTGGAAGCTACTTGTAGCACTTGGCTCCACCAGCTGTGGAGGTGTGTACATGGTACACTTGTCTGGATGGAAGTCCAGCTGTAATTCTGCAGCATTACAAACTCCTTTTGAGGATGTTGACTGTTCCTTTGTTCTCCGAGTCCTTACCCATGCCCATGTAGAGGGTTATATCCCAAGCCCATGTAGAGGGTTATATTTTGACCAGTCCTGCGTTGCTTTGTTTCCTTAGTATGGTTCCATCACCTCCAAACCTGCAGGGCGTTTAACCCTTTAGCAAGGCATGGACGTTCTGCCACTCAACAAAGTCAAGGGAATTGTGAACTGATTCCTTTACTGGCCTCTTTTTTTGTCTCATGTATGGTACCAGGAGAACGAGACAGACAATGGGCTCTGTCCTTTGATCAAATACAGAGGAAAAAGTGTATTGCATTGTCAGAGGAGATTTTTTTTCTCAGACATGTAGAGATTGAGTTCATTTTGTATTTCAGATTTCTTTTTAGGGTAAAGACATACTTATGAGAATGCATGTTTGAAACAGCCTATAGATGGCTTCTTGCAGTGCCCGTTCCATCAGAGTCTGTGGCACCGAAACCTCTTCCTATATAAAAACCAGAGTTTAAAATATTGTACCTTGCACTGGTACAGCGCTTGGCATGTCAGTTAACTCAGTTTCATACCTGACTGTAGCTGTATCTCATGCATCGAATGGTTGTGCTATAGTGCCTCTGCTTGTGATTCATAATGAGTGCATTGTTTCCAGTGTGGTTTTCATTAAATACAGTGACAATGAAAATTATTACTAAGGAAAACAATTTCCATACGTGAATATTCAACTGTAATGGAAACCATGTTGTTACAGCAAGATTAACAGAAATTGGCATCTAGATGACTCTCCAGCATTAAGCCAGATTAATCTGTGCCACTAAAAATGCATGTTTGGCTTTGAATTAGCACATTCTCATAAAATGAAAGAACAGCCCACCCTGTTATCTTCTTCTGGATGATCCCTGTAAACCAAACTTGGAACTGGAGGCTTAGTAGGACACTGGTCGTAACACACTGAGCCTCTCCGTGTTGTACATGCCGGAGGAGGGTCCTTCCATGAACACTGTTCTTATTTACCTGGACACCACTGACTTCTTGGGACCTCTGTTTATTCAGCTGTAGAACAGGGAGAACAGGGATCGTGTTATTAACTATCTTGGAAGCAATTTAATGGGTACTTGTTTAATGTTTTTTACATTTTGGAACCTTTTTCTATGTAGGCTTAATAGAAAGGAAAAGTATTTTTCATTCTTAAGTATCATAAGCACGGAAAGATTCCCTTGGCGACTGACTTAGTGTGTAAATAGAGGCAGGGCATCTCTGTCAAACGTATCATTGCCATTGAACGGAAAGGCAGAGCATGAATCACTTCTAGGGTTTCCTGATTTTACTTATGTAGGATGTTAAGGGAGGTTACAGGACTGTAATTGATGGCAATGGTGTGAGCTGCACAAATTGAAAATTGTGGGAGGATGGGAAAAACATCATCTTGATATCAAGTTCATAATGGTGGGGAATGGGAGGTTTGCTCTGTGCATGTGGATATGCAGTGAGGCTCCATCTGTGCCAAGCAGACTTCAGGACTTGAAGTTTGGCTCCCTTCCCAATGGCAAATACATTGAGAAGATGAAAACTAGCCAAGTTTTAATCAAGTAAAAGTTCCGTGTCCAGAGGTGGCTGGCAAAAGAAGAGATTAAAGTATTAGGAGTGCAATGAAAACAAGACATTAGAGAGTTGAAAGCTGGAGTACCTGGACAAACCACTTGCTGAGTGAATATTCCACAGTCGTCAGAAGGAAGCCTTGGGTGTTTCGAATAGGATGAAACATGAACCCACGCACAAGAACTTCTCTTCCAGCTTTGGCTATCGCTACGGCGAGTATGTAATATCCTAATGCCTAGCTGAGCTGGTAGGATAAATGTAATCATTCCCCTTAGAGGTACTGCAAGTAGAGGGCTCATTAGCTGGCAGAGAGGCCAACAGCTGCAGACTGTTTATATATGACAACTTTTTGGATAAATTTGAGTTTACATAGTTGTCCTCTAAGGTTTGCTGTGGAAGTGCAGATAGCTTTGCATGTTCAAACCCAAGCACAGAAGTTATGGACTGTAATTATGCAATTTCTCAAGAGAGAAAGGAAAAAACCCTTCACACTTGGTAACAGTAAAAATAGGAATTTGCTTTCCCTTTGCCACTGATGCTTCTGCTTGACCTTTTTTTCGATATTAAAAATAGATCTCTTGGCAGTTAGTGGTGTATGTGGAAGGATAAGGACTTTTCTCCCCTGAAGAAAGCCACTGTCTATATTTGCATGAGCACAGGAGAAGTGTGAGAGTTACAAAAAAAAAAAAACCCACCAAGAATGAAAACCCACTTCAGCTTTCTTCCCTATTTCTCATGTTCACACACCTGTCTCCCAAATGCTACCAGAAGACCATTCTTCTTCTCTTATTACCAAATAAGAGATGTCCTTCTTATATTACTCCCATCCTGCTAGAAGCACAGCAAGGCAGGATTTTCACAAACATCACTGAATTCATGGAGTTTCTGTTCAAATTCTGCAGACTTGAAAAGCTCACATAAAAGTCTAAGAATCAAACAGTAGTTTCCATTCATCCTAACACAGAAAATAAATCGCATCAATTCATACCATCAGTTATATGAATCATTTTATTACATGTATCTTAAGGGTCATCAGGCTTTGGAACAGGCTGCCCGGGTTGAAGCACCACCCCTGGGTGTGTTTCAGTCATGTAGATCCAGAGCTTAGGGACAGGGTTTAGCAGTGGCCTTGGCACAGTTGGGTTAATGGTTGGACTTGATCTTGAAGGACTTTTCCAACCTAAATGATTCTATGGTTCTGTGCTTTATGTTTGAGATCGGTAGCATATTTGCTATTTATGTTGCAGTGAAAGAACTAATGGTGAAATGAGTCGGTCTAAAAGACTATAGTCTTAGGAAATATTTTGATTTAAAAATATACATATTCCAAAAGCATTTTTGAAACAAGCTTTTCTAGGCAGAAAATATTACAACAATTAATTGTAACTGGCCTGTTCTAGAACGACTCTCACTAATAAGCACACAGCAGTTCATGAGTTGGACTTCTGAGTTCATTTCATGTACTGCACAATTTTCTGTTGTCTGGTCCTTTAGGATTATGAGTTTTCCTGCCCAATCCACTTCTGTTTCTGTGTTGCCTGATCCCTGGTTTCCACTGCAACAGAATTCTTTCATAATCATAATAATAAGCTCATTGTAGATGTCCATATTTTTAAATTGGTCATTGCAAGGACGATGACCTAGCCACACAGGATTCACATTAAGCATTGAAAATAACCACTACAGATAAGGTGACTGAGCCTTATTTTATGAAGTTTATTGGAAGGAAATTAGTGTAAATCCTTTCAGACTAAACTGACCTGTGTGAATGAACTAGAGGTGCAAAATTGTTTGGTTGCTTCTTAGTTAAAACCTCCCATGTCAGATACAACTGGGCTATGTATTGGCACTGGTTAAATAGAGTAGGAATAAAACACTTTCATTAAAAATCCTGCTCTGGCCACTGCTGAAAGGTAGCAAGAATGTCCATCCCTATTCAGTAAAAGTGTATTTCAGCTAAGCTGGGTCAGTTTATTACAGAGCTGTGTTTGCCTCATTCCTAAAAGGAGTGACCTTGGAGTAGATGGTGGTTGTGCCCATAGGGTCTTAGCAAACCCCTGGGAAGAGCTTGGGCTGGGCAAGTGAATCACAGAATCACAAAACATTAGGGATTGGAAGGGACCTTGAAAGATCATCTAGTCCAACACCCCTGCCAAAGCAGGATCACTTAGACTAAGTTGCACAGGAACATATCCAGGCAGGTGAGTTAAGGTGAACTCCACCACCCTCACTGATTTTCCTATCTCACAGCTGGGGGTTTAGATTATTAGCAGCTGATGGGTCATCACAGTTCTGTCTCCCGTGACAATTCAAGTGCCAGTGGAGAGGCAGCTATGGAGTAGATTAGCAATTTGGCATGAAGCATCCTCCCTCCCAAGTACCCTGTTCCATGTGTGCATTCTGGGAGAAGATTTAAGAACTCAAAAATGTGCAAAGGCACAAATCTAAAGAAACAGAGGGCTGGCTTGCTCCCCTAGTTGTTCCTTTTCATCTCTGTCTTCTGTGACTCAAATATTGAGTTTCTGCTTCCCTTTAACCAAAGTCTGGCAGTTCCTCTTAATCTCAGACCTTCTGCTATTGGTTTTACAGTAAACTAACATTTTCTCTAACAGTTTTTATCTTCTGCCAAAAGTATTCCCAGAAATTGCTGATCCCCAGTAGAGTTGGAAGCAAAAGGCTTATTGGTGAGGGTACTATTTAAAGTCACCGTAAGGATGAACAGTAGCAGGTGCAAATTAGGAGAAACATCTGCCTCCCTTTTAAGAATCACAGAATCACAGAACATTAGGGATTGGAGGTCCTTTGGAGAAACAGAAGGCTCGTTCATAGCCCGATACACTGTAAAAATTTAGAGTTAAGGTTCTCTTCTACAACCTGTTCCTTAGGCCATCACGTGTGTAGAAGATCTTTATGCTTCCCCTTCTTCCCATGCGGCAGAAGGATGCATGAAGCAGCAGAATGAAGACTTAGGTCACTGCCTGCTACCAATAAATCTTGTTTTGCCTGGTTGAAGGGTTTGTGCGGCTTGTGAGAGGTGCTCATTTAGCAATGAAGGACTTGGATAAATAGAGACATCCTTAGGCTCTGTCCTTAACCTTTGTGCATAACTCCCGATGGCCTGCCTGTGGTTTCTAAGTGGCAGACAAAACAAAATCTCATCAAGGAATTGGCCTGTGATGCCATTGCATTTCCAAGGACAAAGGCACTTTCTGCAGGGGACAGTCTGGAAGCAGGAAGGGCATATGAGGACTGTTGCTTTTCCATAGCAGAAGATTCATACTGTAACTTGTGAATTCCTTTTTGGCTTCAGCCTACAACCATTTGTGGTACCCACACAAGCAGCCCTAGAGGGTACTGTGCAATTGTCCATGGGATCAAATCCTAGTTCCACTAAGTCTTGGAAGGCTCCTGCCACCTACATTTGCTTTGTGACACCATCCATCAGGGAGTTTGCTAGTTTTTCTGACTCTACCACTCCTGCTTTCTCAAAGCAGGAAAATCAGGGGAAATGTAAATCCTTTTCAGAAAGTCTCTGCTTTTACAGTTTTCTTTCTGAAATTCAGAATTTTATCTGAAAATTGGGAGAAGTCCGTGTAAATGCTTGTTTAAGGCTGCTTCACTGCATCTTGAGGCACTGTGGTAGAGGGCGTTAATAGACAAACTTAGATGAATTTCTGAGTCTGAAATATGTTTTTGAGGCGGCAAAATGTGTTGTCCAATGAAGGAGTGAGGACGAGTGTGTTTAACCTGTTTCCTGTCTGACAGTCTTCTAGACTGACTTTTCCACAGGGTGATGAACAGATGACTTTGTGTGCTAATTCCTCTAGTATTTTTGATGCTGGGTGTACTTTTAATCCTTTTGGTTGAGTTACTGCTGTATGTTTTGAGTGCACGAGCTGTTCAACTGGTTCTTACGGGAACATTCTCTGTGTTTCTATTGTAGGAATCGCTTACCTGGGAGGTGTCTGCAGTGCCAAGAGAAAGTGTGTTCTTGCTGAAGACAACGGTCTCAATCTGGCCTTTACAATTGCTCATGAACTCGGACACAAGTAAGAACTTTTCCTTCCGTTCCTTGTGCCACTATAGCATATTTTTATTTAAAGCCCTGTAAGTGAAATTACTGGTGATGATCTCATAAATCTAGCAGATTGATAAATAATTTTTAGGAGGCTTATGTAAAGATTCATGTCAGCACACATAAATCTTTCTGTTTGATCTTTTCTTATTTTGCCGTCTTACATTTTGATGTTGAGTAGCACGAAGATGCCTCATTCTCTTAGATGATTGACGGTAAAAGTTAGAAACAAATTGTGGTTCTGTTTATGCTGTAGAATAGGTCCACAAAAACAACATCAACTTCAAAATCTTTGAACTTGCTCATTTGTCTCTGAAGTTCGGGTGTCTGTGTCAAGGATTTTAATAGTTAAATATGGTTTCATCTCTGCATGTGAAGTAATCTACTGTGGATGAAATTGTAAACATCAGTATTTTAGAAATCAAAGATCAGCAGAGAGAAATCACATAACTTGATTTATCAGTTCAGTCACAGCTAACTAGCACACTGAACACTGACTGCAAAAACAGCAAACAATGTGGCAATTCCTAGGCAGACTAACATCTGCAGAATGAGATTACCGGGTACTTTCTGCAGGGGACTTTGAAGACTTTTTAAAGCTGCCTGTAAATATCCCATGGACAGACGAAAACAAAATAGTTTGGGAGAGTCACCTCCATTGTCTTAGTGCAGTTAATGAGTTAACCCAAAGGTCAGCACCCACATTCACTGCTTTCCAAGCGAAGGGTAATGCACACTTACTCAGAATACTTAGAAGCGTTTTTCCCTTTCTGTTAACATCACTCTGGTTGCACTGTGCCACAGTTAGACTCTGTAAGATACAGAATTAGAGCAGGAACCGATTTCTACTGAGGCAAGGACTATACCAATGGAATTTTCAAGTACTCCTTCTTGCAACCTTTCTGGATGGAAGGTGGGAAATCTTCCTTTAGTAAGGTGGGAAATTGTTCCTTTAGTAAGAAATGGTACCTAAGTTTTGTCTGATCCCTTCTGGACTCCTGCAGTTGAAGGGTCTGTTGTATCATCCTTTCCTACAGTAACAAGTATTTGACAGCTAAGACAGAGCCAGATTCTGAATCGTGTTCAGATTCTGCCAATCTCATCCCATGGCAAATAATTACTTCATGGCAAAGTATTTCAAAGTTGCATGGGGGATATTTAGGTTACTACCTAAAATGACAAGATGAAAATCAATCTCCTGTTCGCCCTTCAGTGACACCAAAGGCAGCTGAGCCAAACCGAGGGTGGTTTCAACAGAAATAAAGGACATTTGGTTTTGGTTTTATTTAAATTGCATGCCAAGATGTTAAACTGAGCCTAAACTTAATAACAAATTAACCTGTGGGTAATGTTAAGGGAAATTCAGCACTCATCTTTGGATGGGCCAAGAGCAAGAGGGAAAAATACTTGAGCTGCAGAAAATCCAGCTGCGTAAAAGAGTGAGACCGGTCTGCCCTCGTGTTTGCCAAGTTTCTCAGCAGAGCTGTCAGACTTCCTTCTAATAATGTCTTGCAAAAAATCCACAACATAAATAGGGGGATGTAATGCTTTTGGATAGAGCCCTCTATGGCAAACTCCATTTTCTTTTCTGAGAGCAATTCTGATGGTAAGACCGTAACGTCCTTTCTCTGCTGGTTTTCTTTCTTTTCTTGGAAAACTACTTAAAGAGCTGTGTGCAAGATGTCTGAAGGAGCTGGCAGAGGGTAGCTTGGGTTCAGTACTCTGGAGGATTTGGGTGGTGAGTGTGCTGTTGTGCAGAGAATCTTCTGCTTCAGGGGAGTCATAGATCCCATTGTGGGGAGATAGAGAGCTTAGCTGAAGATTGCAGGTGAAGGACAAATGACAAAGTAGACTCTTTTCTAACAGAGCTGCTTCATGAGCCACTTTACTGGGAGAGAAGAGGCTAGAACAGGCTCAGATAAGAGACTGGAAAGAATATTTAAGGACTGGAGGGATGTGGAGGATCCAGTCTAGGGAGCTATGGTGTCTGGGTCTAGGGAATGCAGTGCTTAGAAGGTGCAAGAGCCAGGAAGGCTTTAACTGAAGCAACCAGCTGGGTTAGGTTAGAGTAGATACTGGAAGGATTCTGCTGCCATGGATGTTTTGGGGGCATGTTGCAGGTTGACCTGTGTCATCGTTGTCTGTGACACACTGGAGCAACCCCTCCAGCCCTTCTGCCCCTCTTCCCTTGCATAAGCACAGGCATAAGCATTCATGATCAAACCTCAGTGTGCCAAATCAAAATAGAGGGGGAAAACTGCCATATCTGTCTCACTGCACGACCTTAACATCATAGTAATCCCTCTATACTGTCATTCCTCCGTGGCCAAGTTAATTATTTCCAAGTCTGGTCCATTTACTGGTGCCCTACTGGCCTTGAAGTCAACAGGAGTCTTTTCATTGACCTTACTAGGTGTCAGACCTCTCCTTATTCTTCTGGTTTTCAATTGCAACAGGGTACTCTGAACAGTCGTGGTTCAGCACATCTTGTGCGAGTAGAAGGATTGTTTGCAGACTTTACCGACGAAATCGTTTTTTAAGTGAAATGTAAGGAAACATATTGAGGAGACAAAGCCATGAGCTTCAGGTCTAAAAACTGAAGCCCAAGAAAAACTAGGTTCAAATTTCTTAATTAAAAAACTAATTCCAATCAAAACTTATATCTATATTGGCAAAAAATACACATTTTGGAGAGCTGTAACACTGGCTGTTCTTGAAGGCAGATTTCCTTATGTGTGTAGGAAGGCAGAGATTTATTACTTCTTGCCCTAAGATTAACAAATGTCTGTGGAGATCACAAGCCCGATTTGGCATTCACGGGTAGTTTCTGATGTAGACTTTGGAAAAAGCGAATGAATTACTAATTGGTGTGTCAGATTCCTAATCTGCCACTAATGTCACTTGGACTCACTGCAGAAAACATTAGTGCGGACAGCTGCATCGTGAAAACATGGAGACATCATTAAGTAGGTCCATTAAGGTGATGTTTATAGGTTTTATAGAAGTTCATCTTTGGGTTTAATCTATAGCGTTGTTGTTGATTGATGATGGGGTGAGTGATAAAACTTCTGTCTGAATATGTCATAAACTTCTTACCATACAAGACAGGACCCTTAGCAAGCCTTGTCCCTTCATTCATCATGGTCAGTAGGGAATGTCTCTTAAAGTAAGAACCCTTTCATGTAACCACAGAGTTGGTGTTTATCCAGAGATTGCTGGGTGCAGTGCTCTGTTCTGACCTACACAAAAGGGAAGACACAGAGATCACAGCGATCTCCGAAGTCTTATAAAGTTTAAGTCCAAGGTCTTCAATTATAAAGACCTTAATATGCAGAACACCTTTAGTGTCATACTTCCTTGGACCAGCAGGGAACTCCGTCTGTAAGAGCCTGAAAATGCCTTACTGTCATCAGCAGGACCCTGAACGCCACTTCCCTCCTCCTCCAACAACTGCACCAGTGTGAAGTAGATCTGAGACTCACACCCCAAAGACCACCCTGAACTGTGACTTTTAGAAAAGCTGTGCCACTTCCCCCTCCCCTGCTTCTCTTTTCCCCTACAGCAGTGGCATTGTTACCGTTTTCAAGTCATTCCTCAAAGAAAGAGGCAAAATACTTTTTTTTTAACAAAAGCTGGGATTCATCCTTCTATCCGTTATCCCTGAAATGAAGCGGGTGGGCTGCAGCCAGTGGTTTTTTCAGGACAACAATGCCAGCTTTGTTGCCATTCCTGTTCCTTTCAACAGCCTCAGCTTTCCTGTTGTGGGACTGAGGGCAGGCTTGGGTGAGGAGGGAAGAATCCATTCATGAGCTAGCGGAACCTGGCACTGCCTAGATGGTGAGAGAATAGCCGGAGGTGGTATGGCTGGGAGCCACACCATGTCAGATGCCCTTAAGAAAGTGAATCAAAATCAACTGACAATAAGCAAGATGCTGTCTGTTGCCAGCAGTCTGAAACCGCATGGCCTCAAACTTGAAGCTGAAACAGATGAGGACAAAAACGAGTCCAAAGGTAAAAGTGTACAAACCAAGCAGCTCTGGATTTGGAAGCAGACAAGAATTTAGAACCACCAGGTTTCTGTCCATTGTGATTATTTGCTTTAGCTGTTAAGCATTGATGGATGTAACTTGGTTAAAATTACTTTAGGGTGCATGACTGTTTGCTGCATAATTAAGTGTGGTCTTTGTGGTGTGTCTCAGCAGTAGTGGTGTTGCAGGGAAGGGAAAAGTACGCCCTGGATGTCTCCTTTGTGGCTTGATTTTTGTGCTGATAGACTGGTAAAAAACATCACCTCCCTGATGTGTCTAGTGCAGCACCCAGCAGAGAGATTCTGTCAGATAGGTGTCAGACTGCAAAAATAGTGCAGGGTGAGGGGAAAGTGTCTTGAGCAGATACAAAGGGTACAGAATAACACCCTGTGACAACTTATATGGCACGGCCAGGTCAGTGTGGTGCAGGCATACAAGCTTAATTCCTAAGAATCATTCTCCCTGCAGTCTGTAAAGGTTTGGTCGTAATATGTTTTAAAAATTAAGTGTTTCACATGGCAGATGAGGACCACCACAGTAGGTGGGGGCATAGACAGTGCTGCAGATCATTCCTATATAAAACTATTCCTTAATCAGTCTACTTTGTGATCACAGCAGTGGATCCAGACAGCCAAATCACAGTTGTGGAGCAAGGGAAGTGGTTCTGAAAAAGGATATAAAAATGGAGGGACTTTTGCTACAAATTCTCTCACTTTATAATATTTAGGTGCAGGATGTGGGACCTGAGAAGCTATTTTGGAAGAAAAAGGAACCATTCCCCCTCTCTGTGTTTTCTAGAGCAGCTAACTACAGTCTAGTCTTGAAGGTAGGGCTCTACCCATGTGTGCAGCTTAGTGTAGTTTCTGCCCTGGCTGACATTAAACATTAATCCTATATTGCAAAAAACTCCCATCCAGGCTTCTTTTTCTGCTTTTCTGACCATGACTTCTAGCACTATTTCTGGCATTTATAGAGCTGGTTTTTAGAACTATGAGCAAAACAGCCAGTAAGAACCTTGAGTGTTATGGTGCTGACAGGGAGATGAGTCACACAAAAGAAGGCAGACCTTTGAAACCGCTCTTTGAAGTCTAGCAGAGGCACGCGTTAGTGCTGCCATCAGACAGGTTCTGCCTGACCTGAATTTGTGGGAAATGATTTCCTTCATTGCTATTGCAAAAGTACACCAATTAATTGCCAGGAAGCAATCTGTCTCCAGATTACTTCTTACCTGCCAAAAGACATTAAAACCAACTTTACCAAACTTGCAGAATCAAACACCTGGAAGCACCAATGTCTCAGTTTCAGGGTTACCTGGACAACTTCAATTTTAGCTCTAGGTTCTCTGTCCTGCAAATGAGGCCAAACTTGTGTGCCCAGAGTAATATTTCAGCCTGTAATGAAAAACTGGCTCAACATGTGTCCACAGGCATCTTAGTCACTCCTGTGCATGAGTGTTGTACCAGAGTGAGACCTTGAAAAGAGGTGCCTTCTAGGGCCGTATCCATTTATGTGATGGCTCAAGGATGCAGCCTGTGGCTGACAGGATCTGGCTTGTCACTGGAGAAACCTCTCCCATGACACTGCTGGCAGCTTGCATGTAGGTTCTGTCTTGTGGCGGAGAGCTGTGGCATAGTTCCCTTTGTAAAACCGTGTGTGGCTGTTCCGACCATACTGCAGAAGACAATGTGCTGGAACTCACATGTCTATGTATGTAGGGCTTGAAGATCAAGGTCACCTGGATCCCAGAGAGGACTGGAGCCAGAGGCAATCCCAAGCAGGCTTTCCTCTAGCAAGCTCAGGTACTAGTCACTGCTGCACCAGCACTCACTTCCTGGGCAGCTAGGTCGTTTGATTCAGGTGGTTGTTGACCCAGCTATATTCAACTAGTGCCAGCACTCTCCAGTTTAAATCTCACAGGAGCATGCTGCTGTTCCAGTATATTGCAGTCTCAGGATTACTGGGAGTGACTGACTGTGCCGTGTAGACATACCCTGGGGCTGGCCAGAAATGCTGGCAACAGTCGGTACCCACCCTGGAGTTGTTAATTTTATTTTCTGCCATTTGTGTTGCAAATCTATTGTGGAATGTCTCTCTCTGTGTTCCCAGGCTCCCTTTTCTTGTTCCCCTCCTCCCAGGTTTCATTCTTCTTCCACAGATAATTGCAAGCACATTTTCACAGTTAAGTTGCCCTTCTCTGTACAACTCCCCAAGTTGTTGTACATGATGGAACAGTGCCTATTCCATCATATATGTTTCTCCATCGAAATTGGTATGCTCCAGGCAAAGCAATATTTAATAACATATTCTGCTTTGAAACTAAAGTTTCAGGAGATGCTTCTTCCACTTTTTGTAACACACAGAGTGGTCTGTTTTAGACCTTCCCAAAATTATTATGTACAGAAGTAGCTTGATATTAGTTGCTTGAAAATAGCTTTCTGAAAACTGTGTCCTAAATTACTCAAAAGGAAGCAGAAATCAAAGACAGATTTAGATCTAAATGTATGTAAATTAAAAGAATCAACAGAGACTTCTGCAAGCCTGGACAGTTTGACCTGAGGAAGAGGTAGTGACAGCTCCAGTAAACAGAAGTTACATTTGCCCAACACAATACAGTACGTTACTCCTAAGTGAGTTAATTTGAATCCCAGAAGTAGAATAACCCCGTTGTATTAACCTTGGCTGGCCAAGTTGTATTTGCAATGACAGGAGGATATCCCATGGAGAAAAATCATGTAAAGAAAATCTCATACAGAAATCACATAGAGAAAAAAGAAGATTGTGAAGTAGAAACTGAGAGGTTTGAGTAGGGTCAGGTGCCAGACTCTGGATTGGTTTGGGATGAGTTTCTTCAGTTTTATGTGAAACTGTAAGGTTATTTCCAGCTGTAATTATTGAACCTGCCAATCCTAACACAGTGGTGGGTACCTTCCCTCTATCATCTGCATCTTTTCTCACCCTCCCATCTTCCAAGTTTCATAGTTTATTTACAATGTTGGAATGTAACCACGTTGGAACTGGGCGTGGGAATGTCCACCTCCCGTTGCTTTCTGGACTCTTGTGTCAAGCATTAGTGTGGTTCTGGGCAAGGGTTTCTATGGTTTTACTCTATGCTTTGTGAAGGATGTCTGTGTAATCCCTAGTGAAGCAACATTCTCTTGCAGTCCCTCTAATTTCTTTGTTTTTGAGCATCTTGTACAGCTTTACTTAACATAATAAAACTGCACCAAATGGGCAAGCGGCCGTCATTTGGAAACTCCCAGACAGCACAAGTTTCGTTCGATCAATAGCTTTGTGGCTTTGCCAGTTATGTCTCTCTGTTTCAAGGCTTATTCTGCTGAGTAAGCCAAGGCAACGATAAATAGCTGGGCCGTAATGATTTGGCAAATCTCACATGTGCTTCCTGCTACAAGGAGTTTGGTTTCATACTTTATTGGCTTTGCTGGCAACAGTCTCATTCAGGTGACCCAGAACATGGGGACACTACAAGACCCTATTGTGTAACCCCTACAGTACACACCAACACAGGAAATATTAGGTTTGCAAGTGCCGTTTACCCAATAATCATTTGGTTTTAAACAAGGACAGCAATCTGAGCTGAAATGTTTACTTTTCCACCAGTGGTTGGATTCCAATAGCCTGTAACCCATGCTGTCTGCCTGGCCTGCTGAGTTCGACAGGTTCCCGGTGAAAATGACTGTAGAGCTGGGGAAAGTGATAAATCCCTGCCTGTCACTTGGAAAAGCCTTCAGTAGTAACTCAGCAGTAGCAATGCCAGTGGAAATGTTGTTGCCTCTAAAAATGTGGTTCCCTTTACCGTTATGTCAGTGGAAAGCTTCACTGAAGGGAACAAGGTTGGCTGCCTCTTGGCCAGCAGATGTGGTGGGGGTAAAATTCAGCAAAAAAGAGTTCACTAGGCAAGTGAAATGCACTGGCCTTCTTTGTTCTCACTGATTGATCCCTTTCCATTCTCAAAGTCCTTCCTACACGAGATACTGGGCCTCTTTCCATTGCTGGATCAAACTCAACAGGGAATTTTGTCATCTGTGTCTTTACTTGAACCCCAGTCTCCAAAGCTTAAAAAAAAAGGTCAAGTTAAAAAAGGGAAGAAAAGTCCTCAGTTTCATCCATTTTCTGCTTTTGTTCTTGTTTAGGATCAAAGCAAAGCAAAAGGATTCTGATCATAATGGTTTCTTCTCACTTACTTGAAAAGTTTCCTAGGCTCTAATTAGCTTAGGCTGTTAAGCTTTGAAAATGAGGGCTTTTTTTACTGTAGCTTCTTTTTTTGCTCCCAAGTCTTCTTAGACACTCACTTTTTATGGCAGATCTTACCCACATATGGGACAGCTTGACCTTGCAGACACTTCTGGTGTTCACCCTCTGGTAGCTGACTATCTTTTAGCAGCAAATGCCCAGAGCCTGGCTGTCGCTTCCACCTGCTACCAGCTGAACTCCCTTCCTCCCACCCCACTGTTTGCTGGCATCACTCCGGAGATAGATAATGAAGCAGCAGGTTTCTAATCCAGTGTTTTAAATATTCATTTTAATTACAGACATTAAAAACTAGACAGGATAAAGAAATGCTCCCTAGAAACAGTTTGCTTCTTAGTTTAGATAGTCTTTATATGCAGGAAAAGTATCTTTCCTTCAAAGGAAAAGCACAGCTTCCTTTCTTCCTCTTGAAAACACAACAGTTAGCACCTTTCAATGGGTAAATTCTTTCCTGTCTGGTGCTTCCTTTATCTCAAGTAAAGCTGCTATGTAACATGGGGTAGATTTAGCCTAAGAGGGCAGAACTCTTCCCTATCCATCACGAGCCCCCATGGTTATCAACGGCCAATATTTGGTACAAATGCAGATTGCCTGGGTTTAGTAGCTTTAATGTAGACTGGGCAAACTGGGTTTTCCTGCTAGAGCATTATAATAATGACTGTATATCCTGCTGTTTTGAAATCCACACAAATTTAACTCCCATGCACTCATTTTAAGTGTCATCTTCCCAATTAAGAGTATTTTTTTTTTTTACATCTTTCTGTCACTTCCCTATTGATACCTTTTCAATACTAATCCAGATACAATCCTGTGGCTTCTCTCCATTCAAAGGAAAAAAACCAACTTGTTTGTGTAGAAAAAAGCATTTTATATTTACATTTATATATTTTATATGTACCTTAAATACTCTGCCACATACCTGCAGCTCATTCTGAAATTGTTGTGATATTTGTTGAAGTAACATTACCAGATATGCCAAAGGTGTAACTGCAGGTCACACCTCTGAGTATAATGAACAGAATCCCAAGAGCAAAACTCCTGCATGGTCTCCAGAAAGCTGTCATCAGTTAAATGATGTGTGTGCTGCAACCCTTATCAGCTACAGACCCTCTAAAGAGATACTTTCTTATGACGATAACAGACTTTTTTGTTTCTCTGTAGTTCATCTTCACATTAATGTGTTCGAGCCAAAGTTATTCAAAGCAAGAGTACTTTCTTCGTGTGGCATTCTTAGACAATGTGAAAGCAAACTTGGCTTCATTAGCCTTCAGATTTGTGGGCAACCAGACGTTCCCACTACCTAAAGAATTCCACTTTAGCGTGGTCTGAACATATCATTCCCAAATTGCTTTGATACCAAGCCATAATTTGCAACGTCCCTGTTTGATATCAAGTCTCTCCCTGGTGATCAAATGAGTGAGACTCAGTGAGGTGGCGTGCTCAGCTTTTAAAATCATTTATGAACAGCCAAGGCCAGATGGTTCTGGGATTATGAATCATTTCCCCAGCTGCACCATTATGAAAAGTCCCAAGAGTTTGGGGAGCTGGTACAGAGGAGGAGCATTGCCGGAAACAAAGTTTCCATAAAGATGGGGAGCACTCCTGAGTGATGGAAGCGGCTTCACACCTCTTTGTCTTCTAATGGAAGGCATCTCCTCTTTCCCACCTCCAGGAATGGAGAATTCATCTCCCACAGTGGGGAAGGCAGCCAGCATTCCTGACTCCTACAGCGCATTCCCCAGACTGCCCCACTTCCCCCAGAGCTCAACAGTGGGTGGCTTCCTGATGGGGTACAGTGTGGGACAGTTGTGGTTACTTGTGTTGCACATACTTGGCAAACATCCTCCACTGTCTCTTCTCCTTGCATTTCATTTAATGGTGTCTGGTGTCGCATCTCTTCATTTAGGTTTGACCCTCAATCATTAATGTAGTTGACTGGAAGCTTTCACTGGTTTCACAGAAGTTTTGGGCAAGGGCAGTCAAGTGATGGCATGCAAGAGCTTCCCCTTGGGTTGCTAACACTGAGTGACAGACCCATCAGTCCTTCTTACTGAGCTTTTGTCTCTCTTCCCCAGTGGGTGGGAAATCCCACCCAGCTATCCCAGGGGTTTGTCTTTTATTCCTCCCTACAATTTATATTCCCTTTTCATCTTCTGAGGAAATGCATGTCACATTTTCTGAGGTCTCATTCTCACCCACTGCAAGCAGTGCTGAAAGCAAACAGCTTGTTACCCTTCAGCATGTTACTTCTGTGATGCACCAGGGTGCTTTCTGCATATGGGAAGTTCCAGATGGTGCACAGCAGCCCCTGCTTACCAGAGCAGATAAATGAGCAGTCTTTCTCTGCCCGCTGCTGCTTCCTTCATAGTTAGTGTGCTCCTGCTGCAACAATTCCTAGTTTTCTGAAACCAGAATGAAGCAAGTGAGAAACAGAGCATTTATTTTTATATCTCAGAAGTGGATCAAATCTTTCAGAGGGCAAGGAAACAGCTTAGTGTATGTGTTTTCATAGGGACATTACCCTGGGGTCCTCAGATAATTTTATCCTTCTTGTAGGGTCACAACTCAGCTGTGATCATGACAAGTGATTCCCAGTACAGAGTCACTGATACATGTTTTATAGTGGATGTTTTTTGCTTATCTGTGTTCACCTCTTCAGCAGTGACTGGACTGTTCAGGCAATTCTTGACTCTTATCAATGCTGTTGTGTGACAAACTTGTTGCCTCTGTGCCTCTGTGGCACTTATCAAAGCACACAATTTGGCTTAGAAATGCTGAGTGGCTGGATTACGCCGTGAGGATGGAGCAGTGCTCTAGGGATGTGAAAGGGTCAGGAATCATCACAAGCTGTGTACTGTTTAAGCCTCATAGGGCAAAAAAACAAAGGTGGGAGTGGAAGCCATTGTGCCCTCTGATCAACACCAATAATATGTAAACACAAGTGTGGGAGGATTTAGGGACAGAGAAAGAACTTGGAAAGGAGTAAGCTTTAAGATCAGGAGGCAGAAGAGTGTTCCATGAGGTAATGCTACCTCTTCAATGTGGTGTTTCCCCAAAGTGTCATTCTACCTATATTGATCGGCCTGAGGTTTTTCTAGGACTTTGCATTTGGTACAGCACTCCTTTTGCTGCCATAAGGTCCCAGAGCCTGCCGATTGTTACCAGAAACACTGAAGCTTTTTTGGGAAGTTTGCTATTCTGGGATCTCATCCTACAATTTAGGTGCAATGGAGACAGGCCATTGGAATGCTAAGTGTCCAGCTGCATTGCAACTGGATTCCTGCTTTTTACCAAACATCTTGGAATGCGTCAGGCAATGCCTGCTGTGAATCGGCTGCTCTGCAAAAGAGATGAGGATTCTTGAGACAATCATATGAGCAAATGTCAGCTGGAAGAACTAGTCAGTAGTGTGAGCATGTGATGTTATTGCTGATCATATGATGATTCACCCTGCTCTTCATGGCTGTAGTCTAACTTCAGTCAAACCCTGCACAAGAACTGTTGTTGACGGCAGTGATTTTGGCCAGCTCTGCTGCAGGTATCTAGGACCACATGGTTACCAAACTTTTAGATGAAGTGTTTGAGTGAGGCCACACTGCCTGTTCCTGCCATGCCGGTCTCTCATGCGCACTATCAGTCCCTTGTGGCACAATCTCATACCATGGCAAAAGAACTAATTCTTTTTAAATGAAAACCATGTCATAAAAGGCTAGATCTGTCATGCAGCTGAGTAAACCACAGCCTTCCACACTGTTATATTCACCATAGGCGTTCGTGTGTTCTCACTCGCTGTTGTTGACTTCTTGGCTGTTTGATGAGTAGATAACCATATAAAATATCTGGTTACTTCATTATTGGAGAGTGACATAAACTCGGTTATGAAAACAAGAGTCCAGTAGTCACAGCTCCCTTTAAATGTCATCTCTCCTGATGAAAGAACCCAATAGCTCAGCACCCATTCTGCACACCCATGTTCTAGACAGCATTATGTATGCAATGACCATCTTTGATCACTTGAGATGCTTTAAGTAGGCTCATCTCCCTTTCTTCATCACAGCTTCTCTGACAGCTCCGGAAATAGTCAAGTTATATTTAAGCGCCTGTGTTTACATGTTTGAAAAGCACAAGGTGAAGAAGTCTGTTTTCCATTAAGCCACAGTCTTAGTGACTGTTGTTTTTGTAAGAAGGTTACACAAGCTGTTTCGTTGCCTCCTCCCCATGTCACTTAGCGTTTCCCCAGTATTTGTTAGTTTGCCCTTCATCCAAGCCTCACTTGGAATCACTTCTGACCTCTTGGCTCTCTTTACCTCTCTTGGGTTGCTCTGCAGATGCATCACCTTCCTGGGTCACTCTCTTACATTTACTGTCCTCCTTTAGCACTGCAGCTCCTGTTACACTTACAGCTCTAATAAGCAACCCCATTTCACCTCTGCCTCTGTTATGCCTTTATTCTCAACTGATTGGAAAACTCAGACCTTGCAAGATGTCAGCATTCTATGTTGAAATAAACATGTTGAACCAGTTCAGAAGTAGGCATCTTTCCAGTGATGCAGTTTCAATTTCAAATGTTAATAAAAATTCCTAACATCAAACTCTATTTGGGACTGGATGGCTCACAGGCTTGATTATGTGATATACCGTCTCCCACTTCTAAGTTACTGGTTCAAATCCAGCCCAAGTCAGTAGCTGCTGAGAACTGTTGACGTACATTCTCTGTTTAATGACCTATATTGGTTTGAGTTTAATGGCCATGTTGAATGGTCTCAGCTGTCAGCCACACACCCAGTATAACCTCCTTCCATACCAGCATCTTCCTTTGTGGTTGAGATTGGATGGACTAAAGAAACAGAACTCCCTTTCCAGCCATTCATGGAGACCCAATAGGAAGTGGAAAGAGGGAGGAATTTTGTCCTTGAGTTAAGTCCTTCATATGGATAAACAGATGGTGTTTGTGCCCACAGCACTTCTAACTAGCAGCCTAGTCATGGGGCAGTGTCACCCTGCCCACACTGAAATGCCAGAGCAGATAAATTACAGCTCCCCTCCTCCCTTCTCTCTCACACTATGCAGGAATGTTGTCCGGTCTGCCTGCCCTTTGCATTTGTATTTCTCCAGTGGAGTTTAGAAAGAAATCTTGTGTTTAATCCTGGGTCTGCAGTTCTTGCTAGATTGCCTCTGTGTGAGGGAGCGACTTCTTGCATTTGGTCTTTTGAGAAGATCAGGAGTGATCTTCCTTGCTGTGATGTGCAATTACAGGTACTGCATGCAGCTCTCAGCAATTCACTGTTTCCCTGCAGCAACAGAGCCTTTTAGTCTGTAGGCTAGAAACACAGGTAGACAGAACATGCTTCCGAGCACACAAAGATCAGCCAAGAGTATAAAAACCTTAGTAGCCCCACTGAGCTTCTCACTTGGAGCAAGAGACATCACTGCCTTCTTGCTCTGTATTTGGGACATTGCTAGGGTAGCCCCTTGCTCAGTTTGAGTCCTTGCTGGTTTCCAGGGCAAGTGACCCTCAGGAATTCTTCCTTTTTAACATCTTGCCAGGCTTACACAGTTGCAGCCCTTTGTGAGTTGGTTCTTCAGGAAGATGAAGACTCTCCCTTGGATTTATCTGTCTGTAGAAGTGAGATACAGACAGAATACCATCCTCATCTCCTTGTTAGCTGGACGGCCTCACTGGCCTGTGGAGAGGTGGTGGCTGAGGTTAGTGCCCTTTGTGTGGAGAGCAGTCAGCTTACTGAACTGCACTGTGTTGTGCAGTTCAGTAAGCATCAGCCAGGTCACCTTGGTAGCCTTGCTAGTCCATAGTGCCACTCACTTCTGAAGTGACCCAGCGTGTGACTTGCCTGAATTGTTTGCAGATAAATAGAATAGTTTGACACTCACAGAGAGGCTACAGAGAAGCTCTTAACAGCCAGCTGAAGTGCTTTTTGGAAATGGAGAAGCTTGTGGTGGTTCTGCTTCTGGGTGTGGTTTTTCCAGAGTTCTTTTCTTCATAATTCCTTCAGTAGCTTCTCTCTTTCTGCTTTGCTTCAGAAGAAAAGCTCTTCTTTTTCTGCTGATGGTATTTTCTATCAAACTTGCCTCTTGCCCCTACCTCATAATGTCTCCCCCCAAAGTGGGAGGGTGTGATAATACTCCTGGGGAATTCTCATGAGGCTTGTTACCAGCCACAAAGTTGCAGCTGTTGAAAACATTTAAAGCATCTTCTAAATCAGTTTCTCTTAGCCCTTGGCATTATTGTTTAACTGGGATTTGGGGGTTTTAGTAGGAAACCTATGGAGAGTCACAGTGGTTCTGATGCAGATTTGTATACGTGACCTTTAGAACTTGGAGGTGCAGCACCCAGAGCACTGAAGGCAGTAGGAGGTTTTCCACAAGCTTTGGTGCGCTTTGGCTCAGGCTTTTAAAGAATAACAGGAAACACTGGAAAACGCACCAAGAGTAAACAGAGCGGTTTAGTTACATTAACTGTCTAGAGGAGAAGCTCCACTAATGACCGACACAAACAAAGCAAGTGCATTTATCTAGCGTCGCTGTGGGAAAACAAACGGCTGTTAATTGCGTTTAGTTAAAGGACGTTACACAAGAAATTGGCCGGCTCAGGCCCAGAGGGTTATTCTGGCGGCCTGACCCACTTCTGGTTGCTGTGTACACTCAGACGGCGAATAGTGTCCTGGAAAGGAGCAGGGCTTTGAGAGACTGCGTGCTGTTTTTGTCCATAGCAATGCTGATTTAAAGTATCTTTCTACAGAAAGCAGCATCAAAGAACCCTGCTGTTGCTGCCTCCCTGTGACTTCTGATAAAACTTGCCTTGCTGTGATTATGTTAACAGTCAGAACTCAAACTGGTCACTCAGCTTGCTTCTGGACTCACATATGATGAGCAACAATAAATATGCCGCAGGACTCCATTGGTGATGCCCTGGTGTCTCTGACTGATAACTGATGCATTATTTTTTCTAGAAAGGAAGCTGGAGTGTGAAACCAGAGCCCCATCATGCTTACTCTGAATAAACACAGAATGAAAGAGCTTACAGCCTAAGCTCTTCTTGTGGGATCTCACTGTCTTCAGGAGGAGAATGTGAGAAACCAAAGGGTGATATCGACCCTGTGCTTAGCGGAGCCAGTGACTGGTAGTAACAGTACAAAGGGAAATTGAGTCCTGCCTGTCTGTAAAGGCTCTGCTGGCTTTGAGCTGTAACAGATGACGTGCAATGTGAGTTTGTTGCTCCTGATACAATGAACACTTGTGACTAGGAGAGCACAGAGGGCAGTGGGTTTGCAGGGTCCTGGAGTGCCATTTTGATACTTATTTCTAATCTAAGACCCATTCTTAGCAGCTCTTTTTCTAATATCTGTTCATGTAAGAGTAGAGCTCCTTCCCAAGGCAGACTATTTCAAGAGCCTGATTATCTGTTTCTAACTCCACGTGAACTTCTGAATAGCAGGTAAGATTAGATGATCACAAAGAAAATGCAAAGTACTGAATCAGCACTTGCGCTGCTGGTTAGTGCAAACACATAATGCTCTGTCCCATTTATTTCTGTTAAAAGCTGGGGGACCATTCATTAGAGGAAAGAATCAGCATGGCATTACATTTACTATGTGTTTAGGAAAAGCCAATCCCTTTGATGTAGCTGGAGACCCTTGAACTTCAGAAAAGAATGTGTTAGCATGCAAGGGTATGCCTTAGTCCTGCAGGTCATTTAATCCTTTCCTCAAGTGAGTCATTGTAAGGTAAAGTAGATTCTGGGAAAAGTTCTGCACTGCCAATTAAAACAGGCTCTAAAGGTGTTGCTGGTTTATTCTACCAGAAACTCATCACAGAGGTTGCCTATATCTTGAGGGCAGATCCCAAGCTAATACAGACCGCTGTGGTTCTTTGGACTTAGCTCCTTTGCTATACCGATAGCTCAGGCTCGATTCCTTTATGCTTACAACTTTTGAAAGAATTTCTGTTAAGAAATCTGGAGTGATTCAAAGAGGTGTCGATTCCCACACGTGTGAGAATTGAACGAATTTCAGAGAAGCCTGTAAATAACTTTGAGATGTGAGTTCTGACTCGATTTTATAGAGAATACTTTCTGTCTGCCTCAAACACCCCTGCAAAATCAACGCTGAGGAACAAATACTAGCCTCAGCATTTCTCCTAGGCAGACCTCTTCTGTGAGGTGAGGTTTAGAATGAAGTTAAGGACAGGAATGTACTAATTAGTAGCCATTGCCCTTGTTGTTTGTCAACCAAAAAAAAAAATCCTACTTTCAACAAATCTCACAAAGAATAAATGAAGTTAATTGGAAAGCTAAAGCATTGCTTAATTAACAACTCTAGACCAAACACCAGTCTTTTGTGGAAGAGATAAAATCAGGAAGCTGAAAACACTTGGGAAGTCGGGAAGATGGTTTGTTTTCACCCTTTTTAAGTGGAACAGCTGAGGTGCCAACCAGGAAGCTGCTGGAATCGGAGGGCTGCCAAGTCTCATCCTGCAGAAAGCTGAAGGACCCAACTTTGAGGCTCAGCACTGTGGCAGTCACAAGGCAGGCAAGCTGGAAGAACCCTTGGAAAGCTGTCTCTGTTCCATTAGACAAGTTGACATGACTGCTGCATGCCCACAAGCCTTCTGAACTGGCGTTTTGGGGCAGAGTTTCCTCTGGAGGAAACATACCTTGCTTCGTGGTATTTAGCCCTTCTTTGCCTGACTTTTAGGAATACAAACTTTAGATAGGCTTATTTGGGTTGGAGGAGTACTGCTGGAGCTTTCTTCTTAGCATGTGAAGCGTTTTCTCTCTGTGTAGAAACAACATGGGTAAAATATTTGGAGTGAAACCCAGCCTCCATTGAAGTCAATGGCAAAACTCCCATTCACTTCAGTGCAGCAGGAATTTCACTCTTTACTGTTTTGAAGTTAGAGTTACTAATAGACTGTTAAATTATTCCTGCGTGCATCAAACAAAATGTGCTTGTTGTTAATGTTTCTGCTCCGTTCAAAACCCACAAAGGTTCAAAAACAAGAGTAACTATGAACTTCTGAGTTTAAAAATTACATTAAGTGTAGTTTTGCTAGAAATAATAATGTCCCTGGAGATAAACCTAAAATAATAGACTCCATCATATAGTCCTGACTTGAAGCTAAAAATAGCATCAATGGCAGTTTAATCTAAGCCATCATTACCAAACTGCTGAAGCCGGTTTTGGTTCATTGCAACTAGAAATGGATGTCGTGTGTAGAGGCTTTGAACAGTTAAGACCCAAAAGTGGAGAGAAGCAAAGCCAAGGGCATAGTCAGAAAGCAAACAGAAGCCTCTGACTTGTAGAGAAATAGCGTGGGTTAGAGAGTCCAATACTGAAATTAAAGAGACTGCCCTTGGCATCATCGATCCAAACAGTTGGAGACCTAGTAAATTCCTATTAATCTGGGTTTCAGCCCCAAGTTGTTGACTTATTTTGCTAGAATGTGACACTGACCACACCAGAAACTTTTTGTCTGAAAGCTGTTTTCCACTGCATGTTGGAACCTGAAGAAGAATGTTAATGTATCTTTACATTCTAAGAAGAATGTTTTTCTGTATGATTTTAATACATTATGTTAATGATAATTCAAAGTAGGATGGAAAACCCCTAACTCACTGTTACTGCTGGGCTGCAGGTATGATGGGCTGAGTGTCACACTGCCAGGCAGGACTTCTCATCTTTCTGACTGATGTAGCAGGTGAACTTGGTCCCTTTTTTGCTACCGTGAAGGCTGTTCTTGAAGGTTTACCTCCAGCAGAGGAGTCTCACCTTCCTATAGTGGGATTCCTGAATAGGGATTTATCCTGTAAGGTGATTTGTAGCAGACCTGTGGTAGAGACTCCACTAATGCCAGAAGGAGACAGTGGGAAGCAGGATGGAGGTTAACATAATGGTTTTCAGTTGCTGAATAGTTCCTGAAATCCTCACTGACTGCGTCTGACTTCCTCCGTGTATGTTGGTTTTTTAGAAGTCTTGTTTTGCTGAGTAGGTCACATTCTCGCTGAGTCTGGCATGCGACAGTCTTGATCCTTGTTTGGACAGTACTTGTAG
This sequence comes from Phoeniculus purpureus, assembly GCA_028565055.1. Classification (NCBI taxonomy): domain Eukaryota; kingdom Metazoa; phylum Chordata; class Aves; order Bucerotiformes; family Phoeniculidae; genus Phoeniculus; species Phoeniculus purpureus. The sequence continues at coordinate 15,866,496 of JAOXOE010000705.1, read as the reverse complement.
GAAGCACGGCTGGCTTATGCCTCAGGCATTGATCTTAAAGTTGTAAGCCAGTTCAGGTTGGAAGGGCCACTGGAGGTCATCTGGTCCAACACACTGCTCAAGGAATTATAAGCTTCAAAGTTAGATGAGGGCAAAATTGTGCGATTTAGAGAAACCTTTTTTTACAAGGACTATATCCCCAGACTTGGGAAAGCAATCCAGATTTTTCAATAAATATTAACTAGCTTTGGTATTCTAGGACATGTCCTTCATCTTTGCTCCATCACTTCTCCAGGTTCATGTCTCATGAATCCTCAAATAATTACGTTTCCTGATAGGAAGGTCTTCAAGAAGCACAATTAAAAGTTTCAAATACAGGAGTATTAAAACCTTTGTGTAATTAAGGCAATGGGTAAATTAAAGGATAACTTTCAGTTTATTCATGAAACAGGCGCCCAGAGCAGTAGGTGAATGATTCTGTGTTACGTGCACAGCCTGGTTTCAGCTTGTTAAAGTGTCTTTACTGGGTCCAATGGGGAATGAGAAACTTACATCATGACCTGATAGGTTTTTTGTCTTGTTTTGTTTTAATCTAACAGCATGGGAATGAGCCACGATGATGATCATCAGCCCTGCGCTGGGAGGTCTCATATTATGTCTGGAGAATGGGTGAAGGGCAGGAACCCAAGTGACCTTTCCTGGTCTTCCTGCAGCCGTGATGACCTTGAAAACTTCCTAAAGTAAGGGTTGTGCTGATTATCAAAAATCCTATCAGCAAAGAATCCCATGTGTTATTCGAAACTTTTCTTTAAAACAGTGTGTGCATGTAGTGTCATTAGGGCATACAAGCTTGAGTCTTTGTTACAGGAGCTCTTTGGAAACAGGTTTGCAGAGAGGCAGAACCAGGTGCAGTTGTCCGTGTACTGATAACTTCATAAAAACATCCCAGATCACCTTCATTGTACAGAAAAGGCCTTTCATGTTTCCAGTGACACAAATCTGTGTCTAGGTGGCCAGAAAAAAAATGTCCACTGAAGGATGCTGCCAGCTTTGTGCTGTGGCTTCTGCTCTTGTTATTTTTATTAAATAGCTTTTTAATGGAGACTTTGCTTTGCCTGGAGGTAATTCAGATGTGTTTTCTTGCTCTTCAGTGAATGTTGGACTTAAACAGTTTGCTTTAAATGTCTTTCCCACTGCATCCATATTTCAGTTCATCATATTCAACAGTGCAGGAAGGATTTCTGATCTGCTGCTCGTTAACTCCCATGTTCTATAGCAAGCACTGGAATTGCATGAATTCTGTAATTGTGGTCCTAAACCTACCCTGACAAATTGTCTGGCATAGTGGCCAGTGCTTTTGTTGCTAGAAATATGTTCAGCATGGAAAATTCTCCACTCTGGTGATTATAGGTGGGAGAGAAAGGAAAATAATGGAAGCAAATGGGTATCTACTGTTCCATGAAAGGCAAGAAGCTGAAAAAGAAGTTGCATCTGGACTCACTCTGGTCCCTGATAAAGGGAGAGAACTGATAAAGTGATATTTCATTTTGTGAAAGCTTGTTTTGAAGGCAATGGGAAAACACTTTATGACTCTGATGGATCAGAAAAGAAGTCAAGAGCTTAAAATCCAGCTAGGAGCATTCAGGTGAGGCATGATGGAAGACTTTCTAGCTGCCATTGTAAGGCTCATAAAGCTTTGGACTAGATAGCCCAAGGGCAGAATTGATTCTCCATCAGATTTTTAGGAACAGTTGAGACAAATGTTTAACCCAGAATGATGTGAATACAGTTAATTCTGCCCTGAGGCCTGGGGCCAGGGGTGAGTTCCTAACGACCTTTCTGTCCATAGTTTTCAATTACTTAAAAGGCTTCCAGATATATACTGGAAAAAATCACCACTGTTTCACACAAGGTCATCACATCTCTCTACTAAAGAGAGGACAATGCTTCTCTACAGCAGCAATCTAGTGCTGCAGTTCAAAGGTGCTTTCTCTTAGAGGCATGTTTAATTCTTACACTCCACAGGTCCAAGGTCAGCACCTGTTTGCTGGTAACAGATCCTCGAAGCCAGTACGCAGTGCGGCTCCCTCACAAGCTGCCTGGGATGCACTACAGTGCCGATGAACAGTGCCAGATACTCTTTGGGACCAATGCTACCTTCTGTAAGAACATGGAGGTAAGAGCACACAGGGTGGGAAGTAGAAATAGAGAAAAGGAGTTTTTACTTTCCTCTGAACCACCTAGTGGGTGTTTCAGTGTGTTCAGCTCTGCCAACACCAAATCTGTAGTCAAACTCCCACTGACCTTTGTGTCAGCAGCACATACTTTCCCACACTGGTCTTGTTAATCTCCTACAGCAGACCCAGAAAAACTTTTGCTTGTACTTGGTCTTAATTTAGAGACGTTCTCTTTTGAAACTGTGTTGCTGAAAAACAATCTCAGTAGAGATTGTTTTGCTGAAAGTTCATTTGAGGTCTCTTACAAGAGTGCTTCCCTGCTTCCATGGAGTCAACTGAGATGATCGTCTGGATCTTTCAGTAGACCTCACCTTCTGACTGCTGCAATGGTCTTAGCAGCTGACTCTTAACTCTGTGCCAAAGAAATATCCAAGACTGCTTGTTTCATGAGGCCATTTAGAGATCTGTGCAAAATTAGGCCACTTCCTGTGTGTTTTCTAAACAACATGATGTTTAGTCAGGATTTGGGTGCATAATAGCTTCGATCACATGGTTGCTTACCAAAATGAAAACACTGATATTTGATGTCTCTAGAAGTAGGTCATATTTGAGATGAGGCTGTCTGACTTGTCCCTTGAAATTTAGACAACTAAACTTTTCCTAAGATCTTGCACTTAATTCAATGTCTTCATTCTGACCAGAGCGTGTCTGCATCCCACTTTACATAGGGACTGGAGAAATGCTTACTTCCACTATGGCATTGGCAATACCCACGTCATGAAGCACTGTGTTGTGTCACCAACACCAGCTGGCAGCACTCTGTCCTTTACAGACAGGCAAGGAGCTGCCAGGTTTCTAGCTGTTGTTAATTAGCCATTTGTATGTTTAAGTTGTCTCCCGTTCCCATTCTTCAATCAGCATTAACAAAGAAAACAATAATCAGTGATAACTGAGGTTTCCAAGTGCCAAATTATGAAAACTAGTGAACATGTGGAAGTCCTGGGAACGTGCTCTTAGTTTCACATTTGCTGTTGTATTTATTTTGGATTTGGAAACTAGCTAATATAAAACAACAAGAAAAGAATCTGAGTAGGTTGTATTTTCCAACTCCATCAAGAAAATGCAGACCACCAGGACTACTGTACTGGAAGCAGAGTTTTAGTATACAGGTCTGTAAAGAAACCCCCAGATCTACCCAGGATGATTCAAGTTCCTCCACTTGTGTGGGTGTCACCCAGCTTTGACTGCTGTTGGAATAGGTTTTTGCTATTTCACTTGTTGTGATTAAAAAACCACCTCTGTGTCCAGTGTCTAATGAGAATGTCAGCCTGTTTGGAGGTGGTCAGCATGTCCAGTCTGGGCTTGCTTCAGGGACAAGTTTGTTGCCAGCATAACAAACCATCAGGTTCTGTTCTTCTCTGTAACATGCAGATAGCAGGTGTCTGTCTCTCACAAGATTTTCCCCCAGTCTTATTATTTGATGTCTTTAGAACACAATTAAATGTCAGCTCCTTTCCCCCAGCACTTCTTTAGTATCTTCCAAAAAAAAGCACATTTTGTGAGAACTGCAGCTCTTTCTAATAAAAGGCCTCATAGAACTTCAGCAGATCAGAACCAATTTGCAATCACTCATTAAGAAGTTCTTTCCTGTTGCAGATACACTTTAAGAGTTAACGCTCACCCTGTGGAGCTTTAGATCAATTATGTCACACTCCATTAATTTAAGTAAATATTTGCATCCTGTTATGCTGCTCTGAATTGGCGTTTGAAGGCAACGAAAGGAAATTCTTTGGAGGAAATGATCAGCTTTAACTTTCAAACCTTCGAAGTTTGTGTGCTTTTCACCTTAGTGTTTCTCATGCCTCCTCTGCAGAACGCTTGTTTCGTAAGTCTCAAAGCTGTCTACAAAACTATGAACCAAAAAAAAAATTGGCACTAGTCACTGGCATTAGCTCTAGAAATTATTGGCAAACACAGCTGTCTCCTCTTTTAGCCAATGGTAATGTGGTATTTTTAATTCAATAAAGTATTAACAAAATCTGAACGTAAAAGTAATAAACATTTGACAGTAAATATTTGTTACAAAAAGGAAATCAGCTTCAGGAAATGAGCCTGTTCAATCTTTTTATGATTACATGTGTCTACCATCTATTTCTTATTTAATAAAAGACTTACATTATAACATTTCATTGGATGTAGCTGAGCTACATAATTCTATCAGGGAAACGAGAAGACCTGTATTTTAAAACTGCTGTAGAGTTTGGTTGCAGAGCAAATTTCAGAGATTAGATGGATCCAAAATGCCGACATTTTTGAGAAACTACAGAAACTTCCAGTGAGCTCTCTCCCTTAAAGGCATCAAAGCCCAAATTTCTAAAGGAATGTGCTCTCCTTTGCCTTCACTGAGAGTTAGATGCCTAAATGTTTGGCAGAGTCAGGACCTCAGACACTGGTCCAACTAGATAGTTAATCCATGAATATTCAGCCTTATCTGTGTATTTCAGCTTCCACCTTCAAAATTCTTCTTTCCGGTTTGTTTCTAAAGATAGCTCAGATACCCCAATACAAAATAGTAGGTCTCTGAATTCACAGCTTTCCTGCAGCTATTCTTCTCCAAATCTGCAGAACAAAAATGAAAGCACTGAAGGTAGGCTCAGCTTTACATAGACTGCACTTCCTGATATCCTTTCTGATTTGCTTGGACACTGTGCTTACGTTTAACATGCTCGTTTTTTTTCTAAATGAACTAATGAACAGCATGAGCATATGATAATCAGGTTAATTATGGCCTATTGTTGTAATCGAAGGCCTCCAAGATGTATAATTGAGGATCTGCTCCTGTAACATCAACGTTAGGTAAGATTTACTAGTGCATGTGCCTGTTTAAGGAGCTGTGGAATCAGGCTTTTAGACTGGATATTTGTTAGGGGACAAATCAATTATTATCTATTTAAAAAGCATCATTTCTGTATGAATAATAAGCATCAAGATTACCTGGACAGCCCTATGAGGGAACACAAGTCCATCAATTGGTTTGAGATACATCCAGGTGTCTGGCTTTGGATTAACTTTAGCCTGACTATTAGATGAGTGAGCCCTTGCTCATCATCAGGAAAGTAAATATATTCATTGCTCTGTACAATAATTAGTTTTTGATCTGAGGAACTGAGTAAGAAAGTAGAAGTTAAGCACTTCTGAGGTTACACATATGATAGTGAAGATCTCAAGACCCTTCAGCAGTTGCCCCGTTGTATCTAAGTTACTTGGTCATATGCAAAGGGATCAAAAGTGCTTTCACATAGTGCTTTCTGTTAATCTTTCCCATTGCCATTGTTGGGCATTGTCTGATCAATGTAAATGTGCCTTTGCTGTACCAGATGTGCTGCCCATTTTCAGGTGGGAATCTCTAGTCATGCCCCTTGCAATGTTAGAAGGGCTTCTGGCACACCTAGGAGTTGGTGATCTTTATTTTGAGGGAGAGGAGTTGCTTTTCAGCAGCTGGGAGAAAAATAATGAATTGAGGGAAAAACTAACCAGCAATCACCTTTGGCACTGCATAGTGCATTATCAGCTCACCCCAAACACAGAGACCTTTGGGGACTTTGGTTGCTGAATGCTGACGCGAGCCCAGGGTTAACATGCGAGGTTGTGCAAATTACAGGAAATTCAACCTATCTGGCCCCCGTTCTTCAGATCCACACTGAGCTATGAATCAAGTATTGTGAATTCGTGTGGCCCCTCCGCAAGAGGAAACAAAACCTTCAGCCCTACTGATGAAGGCTTCTGCAGGGTGGAGATCTTAACTCTTTGCTGTCACCTTCATTTAGCAGTGAGAGCAGTAGCACAGGTGGGTTTATGCTGAGTCTGGCAGAGCTGAGGTGGTGTTTCTCCACCAGAAATGCGTCAGGATGTTGTTCATAACCCCACATGAAGACACACTGTGTGTTTAATCTGAACACTGGGGCTGTTTTTCAGACTAGCGTGTCTGCGAGCAGAGCCTTTCACACTAAACTGCATTTATGGAAAAAAATGTGATTTCTATCTCTTGATTCCAGGGTTTGGCTTTTTGGTTAATACGCCTTTTGGCTTATTTATTCTTGACACATTTTTGAGGGTTTTTACATAACCATTATCTTTCAGTCTTGTTTTGAGTCAAAGCTGTGCTTAGGCTAAAACAGCATGTGGAAAGGCATTAGCATTGCCGCATGGGGATTTTCTTTCTGGAAAGGGACAGTGTCAGCTCAGATGTAACTGGGAACATGAATTTTGACCTGACAATGTTTTTTTGTAAAATTAAACCAGCTAGAGTTGGTTATACTGGGGTTTTTTTAAGCCAAAGATGGTTTTTTAATTAATGTAGGTATCTCCCGGGATCTACAAGCATAGGACATGAGAGCAAAGGTGGTTGTAAGCCAGAGGAATCTGACTGAACTTGTGGGCTAAAATGGAAAAGGAGAGGGACCAAAAACCAAAGTAAAGGAAAAATAACAATTGTAATAATCAAGTGGATTTTCTGTATCCCTTCAGCTTTCATATTTGGTGGTAGGGTGGTGAATATAATTCAGCAATTGTGCGGTCTTGATCTTGCACAGAGACTGGCAGAGCGGACTGTAGGGCTCCATGTATGGGAATCAATGGGCCTCTGTCTGTTTTTCCTTTGCAGGGTCATTAGCAAGATCCAGACAATGATAGTTAGCACTATTATATAGTAATGTATAAAATATTTACAAGAACATGGTAATTAGATTGAGAGTGCTGATTTATCCTGAAAATAATAGGTTGCATTGTCATTTTTTTCTACAGCCAGGGACTTTGTCTGCATAATTTTCCATGACACACTTTAGCTTCTATGTAAATATAATAATAGTAATAATAAATCTGAAAGATAATAGGCTTGGTTTTCTGGAGACTTGCAGGATAGAAGCCTGGCAATTCTAAAATAAAAGGAGAAGATTTTCTTTTTCAGAAGAAAGGTAACCATTTACTTAATTGCCATACTGCATTTTATAGTTTTCATGTAGATTGTTAAAATTCCAGCTATTTTCACATTGCCTGTTGCGTACAAAACTGAAGTGTCCTATTTCACTGCTTCTCTATGTTGCAAAAAGACCTTTTCCTCCTTATTTTCAGTGGAAATACTTCTTGTTTAAGAGAGAGAAAGAAATAGAGAGAAGCTGAGTTCCTGCCTGGGCAGCACAGCCCAGTTTACAATTATTGGAATGCTTCAGAAATTTTTGTACGTGTTTCAGTTTGGAAGATGGTCAAGACACATTCTGGTGCAGTGGTTTAAAGAAAAATAAAAAGGGAGAGGGGGAACCAAAATAAAATTATAAAAATACAATGTGGAAATTTAAGAATATAAAAATAATAAACTCTTAAATATAATACAGAGTGCCTGTTAAGAATCAAGCCCTTGAGCTTGGCAATCCCACATTTCTTATTAAGACACAAGGGGAGGGAGAAAGAATTAGTGAAGCCTTGTGATGTGGCATCTACAGCTGAAGTTTGAACTTAATGAAATTAGCCAAAATACGATTGAGTATCAGCCTGAAAATAGTGTCTAACAAGCTTGGAGAGCAGTCAGACTTCTCCCACTGGCCTTCTGGGAACCTGACGTCTGCAAAACCCTTCAGGAGAACTTTAGGCTCTAAGTTGCAAACACAATTTTAGATAGGAGTGATCAGATTGATTATGAAACTTGCCTCAAACTCTTGCTCTACCTTTGTCTTGGCAGATATCTTCTGCTGAGCTAAATTACAGCATAATACTGTGAATTTATAAGCCTTTTCATGGTGGGGTGCATGTAGTATGAACCTCAGAGCAGCACTTAACATATGGGATGTTTAATACAATGCCAGTACAGCTGCTGTGGCTGGGACGTAGAGATCTGTTACGGCCCTTTAAAGCATACTGGGGCACAAACTGGTAATAAGTCAAAGGACAAAATTTCTAACTTTTAATTCAAAGGAGTGGCTTTGTTCCAGTGACTTGTGCCACATATCTCTACTTCTGCCAGATCTGATCATGTAAAGATACTCCATGATTTCTTCAGCTGAACACAATCTGTTGTATTCTCATTTAACACGCTAAAAACTGGGCTCAGCAAAGCTGAAGAGGGCACACAGCAAGGAAGAACTATGTGTTGGTAGGTAAATGGGTAAAGCTTATTTTGAATTTTTCTGTGTCTATGGGCAGATCCACCAGAGTTAGTCTCATGGATGCCCTAAAGGTACTGAGAAAGATTAGTATTGAGAATAGACTCCTTTGCCGCAAGATTAGTTTGTGGTGCCATTAATGATGCCTTTCGAGTCTCTTATTTCTGACAACAACTTTAATGCCAGGTACATGACAAAACGAAGTAGAACTGGTGCTTTGCAAAGAAATCCTATTGATGGTGAAATATTTAATTTGCCTTGAAAGCACCAGAAATTGCTAAAACTAGAGAGAGTATTTCTCTGTTTCATTTTCTTCCCAACGTACAGTTTAAAAAAGAGGTATTTCTACTCCCTTATGCCTTCTCTGACATTATGGGCATCTTCCACTGCTTGTCTGCAGGATCCATTCTTGTTCACTTAACTCTTCCAGACAATCTTCATTACTCACCTTTCATGTTTGCATTTCATCTTCGTGCATATTCAGGAAGTTTAATCATGGCCTAAATTTTCCAGTGAAGTATAGGGTTTGAGTTTGTCCATTTTAGACCATCTGACTGAGTCTCAGAGCTTCTGCCAGCTTTGAAAGGTTGCCCTCCTTGAAGTATTTCCAGTCAGGCATCCCAAACCTCTTTTCACTTCTCAAAATGCTTGTTTTTTGTATTTTCCCCCAGATTGGAACAATTTCTGGGTACAGTTTTGCACATTTCCAGTATAAAAGTAATTAATTCCAGCTTAACTTCCTCATGGGAAAGGGTGAAGAACTTGCAGCAGGCCAAAAGAAGAATTTTTACGCTTCTCTGTCTCTTGCCATCTATCCTGCAGAGCCATTCACAGAGCTCTAGGAGCAGTTTTACTATGAGAGATAATGGGACACTTGGCAAAAGATCCTGCTGCCTCCACTCTACAGAGATTAGGGCTCATCTCCCTGTCTATAAGTGTGTTTTGGGCAGCTCTTGAATAGCCTGGTATTGCTTGTGCCAACATTGTCGAAACCATGAGAGCTCTGGATTTCTCTAATCCTCCAGTTTTCATCTGCTGTGTGTGAGTGTCCGCATGGGTCATATGGGGTCCATGTGTTGGCAGTCGCTCATCAAGCCACCTAGCTCAGGGACCTAAACCCAGCGTGAGACCCTTCATGTTAGCTGGGTTCAGTTTGTTTTATTTTCTCTGACAGAGAACATTAGCAAATCTCGGAAAAGGCTCTGCTGAAGTTTTTGTACTTTTCTGCAAGGAAAAGGGTAGCAGAGGAAAGCAGTTAACTCTCAAGGACCATTTGCTTAGAAGTTCTTTAACTGTCGAGGGCCACTTGCACAAGAAAATCTATTTTATTTAGACACATCTGATGCTGATGGCTTTCTGCTCACACAAACGCTGATGAAGAGGCTGTCCATTGCATTAATGCAGTTATTCTGATGAAAACTGATGTAAAGGAAAATCAACTCTACATTTGTTTGTTGGCTCCATACAGGCTGGTTATGGGTACTGTTCATCCAAATTGTCTCGTGTCCACACATCTTTCTCTGTGTTCTAAAAAAGCAAGGTGATCCACCAGGTAGTGAAAATAGGGAAATGTTTTTTTTAAGAAACCTTTTCTACTTGCCACTAAGAAGATGATATGATTATTTTTTGTGGTATGAGCTGAGATACTTTGGTTTTTTCACTCTGACAGTAAAAAAAAAAGCCAACAACTCAAAACCATTCTTCCTTGTCATTACAGAATAGATTTGCTCATTATGGATTTGTGGGATGGTTGCTCGGTTTTGTTCAACAGGAACATTAGTGGCTATCGACCACTGCCTGGATATTCTAGGACATTCCTTGTGATTCTTTGTCAAGCCTTGACCTGAATTTTGGATCAGGTCAGCCAGTTGGACAGACAGACAGTTCATTCCACTACTGGAGCTACCACTTGTTTCATGCAATACCAGCTCTAGAGAAAGGCCAGCAGATGCCCACTAATAGGTCTTTCCAAGTTCACAGTTGTCTTGTCTGGGGCAGCTCATGATGCCTTTTCAGAAGTGCCTTCCAATTGTACAGGATTCTGATTCTGAGCACTTTTCATCTGGCTTTAAACAGCAAGAAGCTGCATCTAACAGCAGTGGCAAACGCGTCCCTTCTGATGCCTTGTTGCTTGTGAGTGATTTGTGCACCCAGGAGTAAAGACAGTGGCCACCAGCAGTGCAGAAATGAGTGGGAATTGCTTGCCTGCCCTTGCGGTGTAAAGAATTCCTCCTGAGAAGCATGCTGTGAGGTTCCAAGAACTAGACACAGTGTTTTGAACAGGAAAATGAGTGTAAATTGCCCATTTATTGTACTTAATAGGTGTTAATTAGCACTGTACTCGTGAGCATGTTTTCTCCCACCGTTTGCTGTATGCCAAGCCAAAGCCTTGGCAAAATTAAAGAGATCTGATGATTTATAAGCATGCCTGTACGTTATGTGGTCTCTTGTGCCTCTTCCTTAAGGATACTTACTTTTTCTAAGCCCTTCTTCATACTCCCCTCGTTTTGACAGCAAAATTGGTTTCATGGTGGTTTAATTCTGCTGCTAGAAATAGGAGGTTTCTCTTTCCAGTGGGCACTAGGCAGCAGGAACAAATTCATTCTCAGGAGAAGTAAGTGTTTCTCTTCTTGGATGAACCTGAGGTGAGGGGGTGACTGTGTAGGGAAGGAACAAGCTTCCATAGAGTTGTTCCACGGTGAGAAGCACATCTTCCTTCATTGCATTTGCATTCTCATTCTCATGCTTTGGAGATTTGGAAGCTCACTTTGAAGGTAATAAACTGAGCTTTTGAGACAGGGAAGTATTGTGAGCGCCCTTTCTTGTCACCAAGATCATGTGAGGTCATTGGGCAGAATGGTGCTGGTTTGGTAATGGTGGTGATGCAATAGGCAGCCCAGAAACCAGCAGGCTCTAGGCTTACTGCCTGTGGGCAAAGAGCTGACTGAGTTAATTCTGGCTTCTCCTCACTTCCAGCTGCAGCACTGAGTTAAAGAACCTAAAATAGATTCTTTCCCTAGAGCCACACACAAGTGGTCGCAGCACTTCACATGCTGTGAGCCCACACTGGCGGGGAGTTACACATTAGGTAAACACTGTCTTCAGAAACAGCACATGTTGTGAAAAAGCGTGAAAAGCTGTGAAAGATGGGAAGGCCCACAGTCAGACGTGGTCCTGGGAGCATCCCAGGAGTTGTTTGTGGTTTTACCCTGAGGTTTAATCAGAGCAGATAGCGTCAGCCTGGTGCTGGGACACTGAGCAGAGAACCTCAGGGCTCTGAGCAGTGTTTCTGCTTGTCTCCCAGCAGACTTTCAGCAAGACATTTAATCCCTTTCTGTTCTTCATCTTCTCACCTATAACAGAAGGATAAAGCTTCCTTTATCTATAAACTCCTGGGAGTCTGTTTAGATTGCAGATTCTTTGAGGAAGGGAAAACACCTGGCCCAGTAAGGCCCCCTGCTCAAACAGATGCCATTATAATACCTGTAATCGGAGGCGTCGTTCACCTGCGGAGCAGATCTCTCCTAGCTTGGGAGTTTCCGGACTGTGACCTCTCTCAGGACTGGTTTGTAGCAGCTGTGCAGACAAGTTTTCCTGTGTTCAGGAGTTTTTGAGAGCCTAAAATTTGCACCTTTATAAAAAGTCCATTGTTATTTTGATTCTTTAATTTTCTTTTCTGCCTGTATAAATTCCTTTAAGGGTCCAGTTGAACAAGCATTCAATTCTTTCTACTTTTTTTTTTGAAAAAGAAACCTTTTTTTAATTGAAATACTACTTTTCAACAACCATCTCACTTTTTAAAAAATTCTCTTTTGCTCTTGGAAATATTTCAAACTGGGAGCTGATCCAAAGATGACCTTTCCCCACCAGACAGTTTCAACAAATCAATATTTTTCCAGTGAAAGATCTCTATCTTTGGAAAATCCTCACTGGCACTTTAAGGAAGAACTTTGCAGGCAGAGACCTGCTGCCTGCTGAATTTACAATCAGCACTAATGCAGCTCTTTTGATGGCTTCTTCAATATCAGTGTAAGCTCTGAGCTGCCACTCATATACAAGCAACTTGCTTTCAAGTTCTCACTTGGATGTTTCCCCACAAAGCTGGATCTTGAACTATTAAAAAGTCAGTTACTGTGACTGTTTAGCTACAGGACTGTTTAATGGGGATTGTTGTAGCCGAGGAGGATATATGATCTCTCGAGGAGGATATATGATCTCTTTTGAAACGAGCTATTAACATGATAAAACATCTTGGGCACGTACAGAACCAAAGGTGATGGTTTCATCTTTGCTGGGGTGTCTGACTGCTGTGTTAAATGCAGGGCACCGCACTGAGAGGTGGGAGATCTTTGTAGTGGTATGGCACCAGAACACAGAGCTCAAGTGCTGTTACCAGTCTTTTCTCTAACTGTTTCCTGAAATATGCTTTGCATTTGGTATTCTGAACAATCAAACACAGGGATGCTATAAAAATCCTATCTTTTCCATACCTCAAAGATGGGAAATTTTAGAGAGGTTGGTGTTGCTGAGAGAGGTTTTTCTTGTATTTGTCTCCCTACAGATATATGTGTGTGTGTGCATGGTGTTTGTACGTGTATTTATACACCCAAACACACACACGCACGTATGCAAACATACGTGTATGTGAATATTGCAGCCGCTGTGTCTTATCCGTAGCCTGGGCTCGGTTTTGTACTTCTGCAACCAGTTTGAGGTTGTCTGTGCCCATTACTTCCCCCAGGCCATGCTTTTGCCTCATACCTGGGCACCTTTAGCTGGCTTTATCATCTTCCACATTCTCATGGGCTGTGGAGGAATTCTGGCTGACAATCAAAACTATACAAAAAGCTGCTTCATTTTTATGACTGCTTCTGCCCCCCTTTCCTCCTCCCAGTTTTACATCAAAGAGGAGAGTTTAACCCTGACTACTTTACATGCAGCTTGTGATCCAGGGCCTTGAAGTTGAAGTTTAAAAAATACTGGCCTTGTGTAATACTTAGCAACGGTGCTCATATGTGTCTAGAACCTTCCATTTAGGTCTGGGACATGCTTTTAACATATCTTACTTGAAATAACCCTAACTGTCGCAATGATGTCATCACCTGTATATCACAGAGAGTTAAACCAGGTGTAGGGGTGCTGTAGCTTTACGGCTAGGAGAACAAGAATCCTCTCAGAGCTGTGTGTGGACGTTTTGGGCAACTGCTTTTTCAGTTGAAATGGTTTCTTCAGTAGATGAGCGTTCTTTCTGTAACACTTGAGGATAGTTAACAGATGCATTTCTTGTTGTAGCCTTCCCCAGGGAAGGTGGAGTTTGGGGAATCTCTGTGTAGATTACAGTGGATTTCTCTGCAAGCTCTGAAATCTGTGGCCTGTCAGTTGTTCTCCTTAGTGTACCTATCTGTAAAGCAGTATGGGGTTGTCCTCATGGCTAATTAGTGCTTAAGTGCTTTCAGAGCAGTGGGTAAACCACTAATTAGTCACAGTCATTTAGTCAAACTCACTAGAGTGATATTTTCCCATATCCTCCATTAGTTTGGGGAAAATGTCTTGAAAATCCATTGATTTAGGTTTCCCCAGTGTATTTACTGTTGTTTGTTTCATGATGAATTTGTGTTGTTTTTAATACAGATGTTACTGAATTGTTCCCTCTGCTTCTGGGAGGTGGGGGGGGAGGTTGGTAAATAAATAGTGCAAAACTCCTCTTTCCATAAAGAAATACAGAAACAAACCAGGACGTAGATACTGCTGTGATAACCATTTTGTGACAGTATGTTGTACATCATCACCCTCGGTATTGGGATTTATCTCGGCTGCTGTACAGATCTCTTCCATGCAGACATACCAACATGCATGTTCACAGAACACACATGTGCTCCCACAGCCTCTGACATTATGTTGTGAAAGTACCGTAAGGCTGAAGCGTGTTGACTCGACTGTTTAATGAGGTGCAATAAATCTTGACAAGACCAGCTGGCACTAGAGTCAGCCTTCTCATCTTTTTACCATTACGCTGAAACGTGAACAATAGTGGAAAGAAATGTAGCTGCTCTTCTTCTTTTCTTTTCTTTTTTTTTTTATTGTTACTCAGATCTGTAGCACAGTATTGAAATCATCCACGTTCATGGAATGCGAGGCACAGGGGATGCTGTGGAAAATGTTAATGATGCAAAGGCCCCTTTTCCTGGTTCTTTTCTTCAGATTCTAAAAACATGTTGGTCTGACAGATCACGCAAATGTGGTCGGCACTAATACCCCTGCAGCACATGTTGGCTGAACGGAGCAATAATGTTGAGTAATGACACCCAGAACATCTTCCATGTCTGGTAGTGCGATGTGCCGTAGCTCATGCTGCTCTTGCCCTGACATCTCACTTTTCACCTTCTCTAGAACTTTGGTCTCCAGCAGTTACTTCTCACCCCTAAACCTTCACTAACTTTGCCCCTACCTGTCACCAGGCTCCCCCTCAGCTGCCTGGCACACCATGAAATACTTTCTTCTTTCTCATTCTGCCTCAAGATCTTCTTCTCCCTGGGGCCATTGCTGGCTGATCGTAGCTACCACCAGATCCAGCAGGGCTGACTGTGTTACCTGAGTGTCTTTTAAAAAGACACAAGTAATTAAGCAGCTCAGACATCTAACCAAAGCATCTGTCTTGGCCTCCTGTGTAGGATTCTTGTTTAATGGCCCAGATTTATTCTTGTGAAAAGAAATATCTTTAAATACTGTGCTTCTTGTTCGGGGTGGGTTTTGTTCCTGACAATGGCATCCATCAATCTCTTTTATGTTTCCAGCCCCACCAATTTAATGCCAATCTAGCCTTAAAAAATAATTGCTCCCAAACCATCTCAATGCCTCTGGATTTGCTTAGAGAAAGGCTGCCTGAGCTTTGAAGTGTATCCCATAATGACAGCTGCCATCTCCAAAAGTAATAACTGCACCTCGTTGCTTTGTGATTGCAGCATTTGATGTGTGCTGGGCTCTGGTGCCTGGTGGAAGGAGATACATCCTGTAAAACAAAGTTGGATCCTCCCCTGGATGGCACTGAGTGTGGCGCAGACAAGGTAATCACAGCACTCAGTAGCAGTCACTTTGGTTTTTCCAGCATTGTCTGTGGAATAATGTTTCCAAGATGTTCAGTATTTACCATAAACTCGTATTTTATACTGATTCTATTTCAGAAAGTGCTCAATTAACAGCTGGATTGGGTTAAGACTTTCTGATTTGGTATTTTGTGTATTTCAGTAGCCTCTTGAGACCTCAGTAGCCAAGTTCTTGTGGTCTAGGCTTTCCACACACTGCAGGGTAACCCCATGCCTCACTCTGCTAAGCATACAGAGTGGTACCCTGTGAGTCATGACAGGAGTAGCTCACTGCTGTCACTTCTGTCAGTGTAAGGTGAGGTAGCAGTGTTCTTGGCTATATTTGAGGTAGAAAGTGATGTTTGGGGAATGTGGAAAGATGGCGAAAGAAAAAGAGGGTACCTAAAACCTTTGTAGTTTCTAAAAGTAGCTCAAAATACGTTGAGCTCAGATTCACCGTGTTCAGGTTGTTTTGGAATGTCATTTGCTGTACATGGATATACTCAAATCACCAAACCATATGTGGACTCTCCAGAATCCGAGCTGCTGTAGAACATTATTACAAGAAACACAAAGTGTTGGTGGATCTCTCTCCAGTGAAATCACCATTCCAGTAACTTCTGTAAGGGTAGGAGTTACTGAGGCTCAGCTGCTGCCTCCCAGCTGACCTGCTGTGCTAACAGGAGTTGACCTGAACGTGCTGAACCTCGCAGGTGGGCTGTGCTAGGTGACGTGGTTCATCAATGTTTGTGGCTTGTTCTTCCAGGGCAGCTGATCACTTGGTTAGGCTAGAAAACAGACTTGGCTGGTTTGGCCTCTGCCAGTCCCTCTGCTCACTGATTTTAAAGTCTGATATTTTTTGTATGTTGGTACAGCTGGGGGGTAAGAAAGGGTAAAATGGAAAAACTTGTTGCTAAAAATCAAAGATTAGAGACCTTTTCTTTGCTTGCAAATAAACAATGGCAAGAAAAGCTGAGTCCTGGAAAGCATGACACAGAAACTGAGACAAAAGATTTTCAGATATATGTTTTTCTAACTGCAGGAGTCCTGGTGATTCTTTCATAAGGCTGCTTAGCTGTGCTCCCTGTATCACATCCTGGACAGAGTGGGAGAACAGGCCAAGTTTGCTACTTGGTCAGGAGCCAGCACAACCTATTAGAGTCGAAGGTTGTTTGGGGCTTTAGCCAAGTTAGTTCCAAAAGACCTCAATTATTTTGAGCAAACTGGGAGTACTGCTGATGGAGACACTGCTTTGGGGTATAATTTCTTGGACTTGGTTTCTGTGAAAACTGTGGCTTTAAGTCTTAGCACTTAGATAATTATCTGCTTTATAAATCAAGGGGCTCCATTTTGTGATTATTGTTTTAAATGACAGAACTCCCTTCAGGGGATCATTGATGGTGACACTTATGTTTCTGACTTTCACCTCCTCCCTTTCTCCTCCTCCCACCTCCATCTCACTGGAGCCTTGAATCTCCAGAAAATTAAACATGGGCTTATTGTAATCTCTCAGAGATCCTTTTAAGTCCACTTGTGCAGGAATCTTTCCAGGCTGTGCTAACACAACTGCATTTCAGTGGTGTCGAGCTGGGGAGTGTGTCAGTAAAACTCCCATCCCTGAGCATGTTGATGGAGACTGGAGCATGTGGAGCCAATGGAGCATGTGCAGCCGGACATGTGGCACAGGAGTGCGGTTCAGGCAGCGGAAATGCGACAATCCCCCGTAAGTCTTCATGTCATGCTGATTTCTTTTTGCAACCCAGGCAGAGGACATGAGGGGATTTCTGTTTCACAAGTAGCATGGACCAGGTCAAAATCCTGGGTTGACTTGGAGTGAAGTAGGTTGTGTTGAAATGGTTTGAAGGGTTACCCCTGAACCATTGCAGTGATTCAAACTTTGATACGATTACATTAAAAGTGTGCAGTTTGGCAGCAGCAATGAGGTGTGTTTCCTCTCCAGCGCTGCAGTGAATGAGGAGTGGCTGATCTGGACCTACAGACCAGGCTGAGCCAGGATGTGTTTGAGATCAGTTTTGCAGGGAATGCTGGCTCTGGGTTTGGGAAGCAACAGAGTGGCTGATAGTGGTTGTAGTGTCATGTACCTGTGCTGATAAAGCACCTTGAGGTTTTCTGTACCACATGTACATGTGCTGCATAGGAAGAGGGGAGTTTTCCCACACACAGAGGACAGTGGGTGCTGTTTAGCTCCTGCACAGTGACTGCTCCCTGCTTGAGCTTAGATTCTTTTTCTGATTCAGGAAGAAGTGTCAGTGGTGTTATCTCCCATGTGTCATCGTTCACCCCACAGGTCAGCTGAGGCACATCTGGAAGTCTTTTCTTCTTATGGGATGCCTGAACACATTACCATGCTGGCCACTTAACTGACCAGCCCAGCACCCCTGTGCGCTAGAACTTCTTAGAAGTTATCTTGAGAACAGCCCTCCAAGTTGTACATCTCTAACTTTGTTCATATTTTAAGGTTTTCTCCACAGGCAAAGCATAGGAAACTTCTCCTTTTAAAAAGGGACTGAAACTCCAGCCTGCAGTACAGTCCCTTTGAAGACATGCCTAGATGATGGATAGGCACACGCTGGCTGCTGATGTCTATTCATGTGAAAAGGATATTTTTGTTTATTCCTCTCCTTTTATAATGCTGTGCTCAAATTTTGTGTCTGTAACGTCCAGGCTTGATTTTTACCAGCTCATTTTTCTGAACGAGGGACTGAGCTGATTTCTTTTCTGTCAGCTACAAAAAGTCTCTTTAACCACAGTGCTGACCAAACCTAAATCCATTCATCATCGTTCTTTAAATTACAGGAAATGCCCCCTCCAAGACTGCACACTGATTTTAAAATTGTCTTGCTCATATACATTCTTGGCTGGGGATACACACGTGATCTTCTTTTGCTTCAAATTCCTGGCATCAGCCCACTTCTGCAGCTGGTTTATTCACTGTCCAAAAATATTGGCTAAGGGATTTATCTTTTATTTTATATATATTTGGTCTTGGGATTTGTTGTTTCTTTTTTAAACTGGAATCTCTACTCCTGCCAGCTGACTTTTGAGCCTGTGAGACTCTCAGCATTTTAGAACCGGTTGCTTCACTGTTTGATTTGGTTTTTCCTCTCTGTAATTTCTTGGAGTGTTTGCATACATTGCCTCCACACGGCTGGAAGGCAGCGTGTCGTGGGCCAGTTTGCACGTGCAGGCTCTTCTGTTGTACTGCCTTGAGTTCTTGTCTGGGCTTTGGACTACTGTTGTACACCACTAGGAGTAGGAAGGTGATTGTGCCCCTGTACTCGGCACTCGTGAGACCGCACCTCGAGTACTGTGTCCAGTTTTGGT
>JAOXOE010000705.1:15802470-15842425 GCA_028565055.1 Phoeniculus purpureus | reverse complement strand
TGCATTTTTCCCTGCTAGGTGTGTCTTTGCGCCTCCCCACCCCCCCCATCCTGTCAGAACATCTGATTCTTGATACTGATAGACCTTCTGCAGAATGAGGACAGAATAAAAGGTTCAGGAGTCGGTCTCAAAAGTTGAAGGGAGTGTAATGCCTTCAGAAGAAACACCGTAGGGTAACAACAAAAGCACCAATCCCTCCTGTCTTCTGAGCAAACCAGCTGCCTTGTTCAGTGTGGATACCTATGTCTTTGACCTTTTCTTCTCTAGCCTTCTGGCAAGGAGAATTTCTTTCGTCCCGTGATTCTTTTAGGGACACAAAAATCTGTGGCAGGCTGGAGAACAAGAGCAGTATGATGCATCTGAGGAAGAGAAGGGTGAGAAGGTCAGTGCTCAGCTAGGTTCTCTTTCGCCTACTTCCCCAGTTTGCTTTCTCCAGCATGGAGTCAAGTGTCAAAGGCTTGGAGTGCCAAAGAGAGGCTTCCCTGAGGGGTTTGTTCTTCCTCGAGACCATTTGGTGTATGTTTCCTGAGTCAACATTCATGGAAGCAGTGCATTTTCTAACCTCTCACAGTTCTTTACTCTGTGGTGCAGACATTAATAGAGAAATACTGGCAGAAGTGGAGCTAAAGAAGGTGTCAGATGTCCCACAGCAGTGGTGTGAGGAGAGGACAAGCCGCTCAGCTGACTGCTGTGACGCACATGAATTGAGCTGGCTTTTCTCAAAGGCTAAGGCTCATGATAGCGTGAGAACTTTGCAGTGGGGACAACAGATTGTACTTCAGAGTATAATCTAAGGTCTCTTTAAAAAGAGAGACCTCCTGTGCATTGGAACTGAGCTAGAGACCAAGGGAAAATTTAGCAATATAGGATGAAGATGTTTTGGCTCAGTTTTCTCATGAATGTTTTGTCATGTCACATCTACTCTTAACTTGCTGGTGAATTCACAGTATAGTTAGCGATGCAAAACACACGTCAGCCTGTCCTGACACAACAAAAATACTACAGAACAACTTTTTTCCAAAAGCAATTGTCATACAGAGTGAAAGAGGAGTGCAAATTCAAAAACTGACACATTTTCAAAACCAGATTTTGCAGACTGGCCAGACAGAGTGTCAGGAGAGGGCTACGGGTGTTAGAGGATAAATCAGAGCGCTGGACCTGTTGCTGGCAAACAGTTTTCTGCAGACTCAGTACCTTCTTTTCTGCGTTTGATTGATGTGTGTGCTTCTGGCTTTGCCTCCTCACTTGAGTATTTTCCACATATTATTCATATTCCTGCATTGAAACTGTGGTACAGGATGTTCCAGACTGGGTAGCTTATCTCCATACAACAACTTGGCATAGCACTGTGCTTTGACGAATTATTTAGTGCACAAAATCCAGACGGATTGTTTGAACTGCAGAAACCTGTTGTATAATCGACTTTTCCTCAGTTTCTGGGTCTGTAGCAATGTAATCTGAGGCTTCACATGAGTATCAAGGCTTTTGGTGAGTAAGAAACAGTGACAGATGCTGATAGCTCACTAGTTTTTCAGTGTACTTTACAGTGTGATGTGAAAAACAATAATCGTGCTGTTTCCTCCTATGTTTCTTCTGTGCTAACCCGTGGCAACCATATAATAGACAATTCACAGTGTTGTCTACCTTAGAGGCTTTAGATATGGCTTGAGCAGCCAAGAATTGACAAGAAGGGAGGCTACAGATATATCATATACTGATAAATATATCATATTTTAAAATCCAGGACTGACATGATAGATGTCTCTTCTAAAGAGGAAGCACTTGATATAAAATCCTCTGGGATCTGCGGCCTGTTGGCATTTGTACAAACTGGGGCAGAGGCATCAGAGAAATCAGAGGTCCCAATTCAGATTAAGCTGGTTTCAAAGATCAGGAAGGGGCAGCTACTGAAAGCAACCAAAGAACAGAAGCAAAGGAGTTCCTGAGGCAGGCAAAGGCTTTGTATTCACTTGTATATCCTGCTCTGCTGCCAGAACACAGCGGGTTTTACACGTAACCTTCAAGCTCTATATGTGAAAAAAGTGGTTATCAAGAATAATTGTATCTAGCATGAACTGCTAAGAGATCTAACACAGACGGGACAATGCTAATTTCAATTAGGCTGTGCCTATGTCCTGTTCCAGCAGAGCTGCTCTGGTTCAGATAAAATCTGAAGGCTCAGGAAATGAATGACAGGAGGAAATTTACTGAACTAACTTCTGCATGGGCTCCATCCCACAGAATCTGATGTGGAACAGAAATAGAACATAGAGATGAGCTGCTTGATGAGGGATCACCCTCCTGTACAAATCCTGACAGACACTCCTAATCCCCACACCCGGGCAAGTTGTGTTTAAAACAGAGACGTAAGAAATCTCTTACCCTCAGACCTGAAGGTCAGTCGCTCACGTACGTATGTTCCTGTTTCAGGGGGTCCATCTCTGGAGGTATTGATGGACACTGGATATTATGGACAAAAAATTGGCAGTGTGGATGGATCTGTCATAACCATGTGCTCTGTACATGATTAATTTGCAAAATGGCACATGTTGCATCAATATTTATATTTGATCCATCGAGACAGCAAGTTAGTTCAGCATATGGGAAGCATTACAGTTTTGTGAGCCTACAACAGCGTTTCTTACACGGGGTGGGTGTATATAACAAAAATAATTGTGTTTATGTAGCAAAACATACTCACACAGGCTGTATCAATTGAGCTCTTGCACAGCCATTCAAACTACAAATAAAAATACCATTAAAAATATCCAAGCAATACAGAAAATAGTTCACACAGAGGAATCCAAATGATGTGGATTCAGAAGAGAAGTGGAGTTTTCCTATGCTGGAGCCAGCAATGACTGAAGCTGGAAATACCACCCAGCGAGCAGTATTTTCAGATGTTTAATTACAGAAGTGAGAAGGAGGAAGAAGGAGAGAAGAAAGCATGGACTGAGTTATCAGCTTAGAGACAATGAATTTCAGGCCTTTGGCTCAGCAAACTTGCAGTTACCTGCCAATTCAAAGGTCACTGGATAATTCCAAAGCACAGTGTCAGGAGACTGCTTGGGTCAGAGACCATTAAAAAACCTGTGCATATAGCAGTGACTGTCCATGCTGGGGACTTGAAGCCCAAAAGAGTACCTTTAAGATGCTTGCTATCACTCCCATGATTTAATATGGGCAAGGGAATAGGTTTTCCAACAGCTAGTACAGGCAGGAGGTGGTAGCAGTGTCAACATCAGTCCCTTTGCCAGAGTTGTGGATATCATTTTCCAAGTCCATGTTGGGGAAGCTCCAGGTGTCCAAAGATGAAGCTGTTAGTGGCAAATGTTCACACAAACTGCTAAACTATGGTGGTTACACCACACTGGCTTTGTACTTCATATTCTTCCTTCTAAAGGAAAATGAGCTCATGCTCACTCCATACTGGGTCATCTTGGTAAGAACACAATGCTGCTTCCCTTCTCACCTGCCCATTCAAGACTGATGGAACTGAAAGCGTCCTGCTATTGCTGGATGGACTGGTCCACAGACTAGGTCTGCTCCCCTGCAGGAGAATTCTTGGGTCAGAAACCACACAGGATATTATTTATAAGGTTTTTATTTCTTCAGAATGTAAAACTCTCCCTTTTCTGCTTCTTAATTTAAAAATCTCAGTGCATTCTATGACTGGAAGCAGCACAAAACAAGGTAGAGATGGTCAAGATCAAATCACTCCCTTGAACTAGTTGAGTTTTAAGGGATTGTTTCTGCAGTATGAGCAATGAAATGTGGGATTTTCCCTTTGCACACAGTTAATTAAGCTCTCACTTGTTGGAAAGCTTTCTGCAGGTTGAGGACAGCTCTCTCTGTTCTAACAACTGACAGTATAATACTTACAGGGCACAGCATAATGTCAGTGAGAAATTATGATGTTCGGACCCAATAGACCTTCCACCCTGGTTTGGTGGGGCTCAGACGTGGGCTTCTGCATTCCGTGCTGGACTCTCAGGGTTTTTCTCACCTTGGAAAGAGCTGGACATGCCTCTCAATTAACAGTCCAAGGGCTGCTGGCAGGTACTTTCCTCCCGGGAAGGGTGATGCTCACTGTGTTTTGCTTTCTCACACTTCCAGCCATCTCTTCCCCTCTGCACTGCTTTGTAAGTGGCAATATTTTCAGTATGTGGGCTTTTCAATGGATCTGAGTGACCGAGGTGGACACTGTAATGTGTTTCTAAATGACTTTGCAGGTTTTGGCATCCATTGTCAAATCTTACCAAAAGCTGTTTCATTATGTGCTGTTATTTAATACGCTTTGTACTTTGGAAATGATTGGAAGGCTTAGGGAGGGGGAAATGGGCTCTAATGTTTATGTAGACAAGAGTAAGGTGCTTCCAAGGTATTTTCCCCCAATAAAGTAGCAAGAATGCACCAAATTTCATTTTGAAGCCAAGAAAGAAAACTGGTTTATTCTCTTAAAGATTGTCCTTCATAAGAAGCCATTTCCTGGCCCACATTTGTCAAGGGCTTTAATTCTCAAGCCCTGGCTTGAAGAGAAATTCTGCCCTGTGGATGGGAGGGATGATGTCATTGAAGGGAAGATGGGAAGGACCATTCTCAGGAAAATAGGATGAAGATGAAAGGTAAAAAACAGCAAAGGTTTTGGAAGGTGTATTTGTAAATTCAGTGGGTGTGCTTTCGATGCCTTCAGAGATGATCTCCCAGGTCAAAGTGTGTCAGTGACCCTATAAATGTAAGAGGAAATGGCTTGTCTTGAACTCTGTTTTCATAAGACGTGGAGAGGCTTTTCAGAGGCTTTTTCAGAGGCTTTTCTGGTTACAGTGGTTTCCATTATCTGGGAGACTACAGTGTAAACCCAAAGCATGTGATGGCTAACTCCCCATTCTTTGCCTGCCTCTGTTACAGTCCTACAGACTCCTCATGTAACTCTGGGAATAAGTGTGGTTCAACACTCATTATATTCGCTTTATTCATTTGTGTGCTCACATAGTGCTAATAACAATGCAGTACAATAAAAGATAGCACCAGAGTCTTAAATTGAATGCAGCCTTTCCAGTATCTCAGCAGGGTGGCAAGCAGGCATGTATTTCCAGCTGCCTTTCAGCAGCCCCATTAATAAATCATATTTATTTTCCTGGAAGGAGAGCTGCTGGGACATCCTTCTGTTTTGGGGGCAGAATCACATTCAGTATCCCAAAATTATTTGTTGGACATGGGTGTGAAGTTTAGACTTGAGCAAGTTGCAACTGCCAGGAACTTCACGATCTTCTTCCTACCTTCTTTTAACACCCATTGATACTGGGGTTTTTTTCCTGTAGTTCTTGTCCACCAGCTTACATGCTGTTCTAGTTAACGAGCAGCATTTCCTTCGTGTATGTAAGGATGATCATCGCTTCTCAGCGTGTGTCTGTCTCTGATGATTTACCCAGAGAAGCAGTGCATCACAACACGTCTGAATGCTGGCAGTCTTTGATCCCTGTAAAACATCTGGGCTTAGGCAGTGGCCAGTGTCTTCTGAAACAAGGGAAACACTGGAGTTCAGGTCCAGATTACATTGCTTACACGCAGACAGCCTCAGATAAACAGTTGTCTTAGTATTTCCCTGCCTACCCTATTTTTCAAAATGTTTGCTGTTTTGATTGTTCCCTAAGATATCTCTCCAACTTTCCCCTGGCTTTATTAAAGGAAGGCAAGGAAGGGAGAGACCCAACAGCCATGTTCCAATCAGTATTATTAGTGACAGCCCTGCTAACTCACTTGCCAGGAAACTGTTTATCTACAGAGAATAAATCTGTAGCTTATTTTTAATAGTAGAATTTCCTCTAGTAACTTGCATAATGAATACTCTCAATTCAATAGAAATCGATGTTTTAAGAGTGAATTGCTGATTATTCTGAGGGTTTTACATGGACAGGAAACAATTTACGTGGTCTAATGACCATAAATCTTATCAGCATTAAGGTTTGTGTATGAGTAAGATTGCCATGGCAGTCTCCACAGCTACAGAGAGAACACTGTGACTGTTGTAATAACACCTTACTTTTTGTTCTAATAACACCTTTTGTGGAAAGAAAGCTGCAGGTTTTCACTGGAGAAAGTGTAGGCAGGTGCAGAAAGTTGTGACAGTACCATGTAAAGTGAAACTTCAGGTGAAACTGTTAGAATTATTTTATTCAGTTGAATTTCTGAAGCTGAATACAGTGAATGTGGAAAATTTCATAACCGTGTAAGCAATGGTATGGATCCAAAACCTCACCTGTTTCTACTGAACTGCTGTTGCATTGCAGCTATCTTGAGCCATCTGACTAACGAGATCTTTCTTCAGGAATTGCAAAAGTGTGATCAGAACAGACTGCTATACTCCCTGTTCAGTTCCCCATGCAAAGCAGAGCTCGTTCAGGGAGCTGGAACCTGTAATAGCAGGTTCTGAAGTCCTGTGTGGTGAAGGTCTGTGACCAGGATTCTGGTTACTTGAGTTGATTTTCATTTAAGGAAATCACTTTTTCTTCTCTCTGAGGTAAATCTCAGTAGTGGTCTATTTCTCTGGAGTGTGTTTGTGCTCCTCTGATGGAAATCGCTGTACAAACACAAACCTTTGTTTTAATTTAATATGTTTGAAAGACATTAGAGGGGGTTAGTATGAAATCTGTGCTGTCTGACATAACTAGTGTTTGTGAAACTCTCATCAGTTAAACCTTCTGAATCAAAGTTCATGCTCTTAGAGAAGGGGGTTGCTGAATAACTAACTCAACACTGTTCCAGTTGAGTGCTCTTCTGATTCACCATGTTCTCTTCACATTCAGTTTTCAGTCAGATGTTTGTCTTAGTCTTGACCCCAATGTTTAGAGATGCATTAACCTTGCAGACAAAATAATGGGGACCTCTGATTGTTGTTATTAGAAAATTGGCTGCGATGGAATCATTGGCTCAGCTGCCAAAGAGGATCGCTGTGGAGTCTGCAGTGGTGATGGCAAAACCTGTAAAGTGGTGAAAGGAGACTTCAACCACACCAAGGGGATGGGTGAGTAACCTCAGCAGCGGTTTAGTGGAGTTGAGCCTCTCTTAACTGCTTGAGGAGCGTTAAAGACTGATAGTAATAGCTCATCTTCTTGGATAGCATTGGACTCGTCTGCTCTGGTAAACACATAAGAAACACAAAAGAAACCCCAACTCACTTCAAATGTGATACTCTGTTGGCTTCTTCAGTTGCCCAGATACCAGCCATTGCCTCTGTCTGAAATTCAGAATGAAGTCAATTTTCAGTGTTACCGGTGCTGTTGATTTCAAATAAGAGACCTAAATCACAACATCTTTTACAGTGGAAGGGAAGTCTGATTTCAGCACTGTCTTAGAGCTCTTTTAGAGCCTGGAATGATGCATGTTGCATGTTGCAGATGATTCATGTTGTAATCAGGACATCTCAGCTATATGAAGGAATGCTCCCCTCTGAACATTTTTAGTGATTCCATGCCAGCAATAGTATCCAGTGTCGGATACAAGAGCTTCCAGTCAAGTTAAGACTCTCCCCTCTCTTTTTAAACATTAATGTATATACAGCTTAGTGTTTGAATTAGTCTTTGTTCCAAAGTTTCTGCACAGCGCTTCTGAGAAACCTGTTATTACACATCCTAACCAGGCAAAGGCAGGGAAAGCCACATTCAGGACTTGCAAGCTGCTTCAAGGGTAAGGAATTGTCCAGAAAAAATGGTTTCACATTCAGTGAATACAGAATTGTCATTTCTGTATGCATTCAACACATACTACTCCAGGATTGAGATCAGCAAAGCACATGAAGATTCCCTTGAAGCACCCACTTCGGTTCTGTGCAGTTGCAAGAGCAGCACCAGCGCTTACCAGCTTCTTTTAGTCAAGGTCTCAACACTGAAGTCTGAGGCTCCAGTTTTGTTCACCGGCCTCCTTCTCTTCACCCTCCACCTCCAAACCTGTGGAGCCAGCTGTGACCTGCCACATCCCCTGAGATGCCGGTCAGATTTCCCACTGCACCGCATCTTGCTGAACCATGTTTGGCTGTTGCATTGATTTCTAAGTCAACGTGTTGAATGTTCTTCTGCACTGCTGCCTTTGACTCTTTTATCTCAGTCATTTTCCACCTATCTATATCAAGGCATTTGCATTTGATGCAAATGGTGGGAGAAGTTTCTCCTTTCCATTGAAAACAAATATTCTTCCTTTCTGTAGCAGATTTTATAGCTGTTTGAGAAGTTTTTAGTTGCTCCTGAAGAGTAACTATCTTTTATCTTTTCCAATGAGGCTGTAAAACATCTTGTGCAGATAAATAAGAAATCTTTGGGTCACTGCCAGGAGGTTGCACCCGTTTCCAACTAGACAGACTGCTTGAGGGTGGTAACTTTACAAGGCTGTAGGAACAGAACAGTTTCAGCCTTAACTGGTTGTCTGGCTGCCAGGACACTACAGGAGGTTTCACCCCCAGTGTCCTGTAGCCTAATAAGCAGAGATGGCTGAATCACAGTCCATGTTCAAGCATTTATTGATCCTTATTCTTTGCTGATCATCTCAGGAGCACAAACCTGTCAAAGTGTTGCTTTGCCAATCCAATACTTCTACCTTTACCCATCTCACATAATCTGCGAGAGAATTGTTCTTACAGTTACAGTCTGACAAACATTTATTAAATGTTTTGATTTGCTGATTTTAAAGGGGATTAAATGTTATGTGGGAGTAGCTTTAAAAATTATATCCACGATATGCCGAACAATCTTCTAGACTGAAAATCATCTTTGCTTTCTATTTTTTTTTTACATTGTGCTGGCTTAATGAGTACCCCAGCCTACTAAAATGGAAGGGATATTTACAGCCTTTTAATTGTTCACTGTTCATGTTTTCCTCCTCTTGGATTTCTTTCATGTCAGACATTGAAAACAGACTTGTTGGTTTCCCAGCTCCAACTCTACAAACACTTTATGCATCATGAGTTACTCCTGTCAATTTCTATTCATATCCTGCTAGTTTGCAGAGTCAGATCTCCAGGTTAACTTACTGAATTTCATGCAGTAGGCAAAGCTTCAGGGTTGGGTCTCAGGTATCACAAGTGAACATGAGGTTACTCAAGAGAAAAATTGGCCTTTTTTCATTAAGCTAGCACTTAAACAAGTATGTACAAAAATCTGACAGAGGTTGGGGCAAAGGAAAATGCACAACCTGACTGCAGTCACAGATCCAGGGTTTGGATGTGTGAACGATTGCACAGGCCAGTGGTAAATCCCCACAAAGTTGCTCTGATCCAAGTCAAGGCCAGCACACCAAGCATGGCAGTTTATTATTCCAGAAGATAATAGGCTTCAAACATCAAGACATTGATTGTTTTGGAGTGGTATCTATTTTGGGCCAGATCCTCAGCTGCTCTGCACATGGGACTCTGCAGGATTGGTCCCTATGTGACCTATGATTATGTTGTCAAGCCCTATTAACTGAACTAAATCCATGCCAACTCCTTTCTGTTTCTCAGTAACCAATAGTCATTGTAAGAAGGTTTCCACATGTGTGATGGCAAAGGCAAAGGCTGTTCCCAAGTGTTTCTCGTGTAAGATCCTTGAATGCTGTTTGCAGTGTCAGTGGGTGCTGGCGACATCCTTTGGTGTTGGTTCTTTGTCATTTTTCGGTTGGATTAGGTGGGGAGATTGGTGTCAAGAGCCATGGATAATCTTCAAGTCATTTTACTATTTAGCACATCAAGATCCTTTTCTTTTAGAAGATCTTTCTGCATGAAAGACAAATTTTCATTAACCAAATCTAATTTTTGTTTTCCAACCTTAATGTCATGGATGAGGTTCTGCCACCTTGGTGGGGCATGATGGTGGAATGTGCAGAATGCCTCAGAGGAGGTCCAGCAGTTCAGATCTTGCTGCCTGTGATCCAGCTGGAAATGGATTCCATTTCTCTTTTGGAGAGGAGCTCAAAAGCCCTCCCCAAAAGATTTTTTGCTGAACATCACATGTACTTGTGTGCAGCTGGCTGTCTTCAGTGGGCCAGCTGAATGCACTGTTTAGGCTGAGCTTTTTAGTTGCTGTAACTATGATCTTGGGAAATGAAGAGTATCCTCACCAGCAATTTTTCTAAGATGGTGTAAAGGCAGTTTTTTGATTGCGTACACTGCTTGACCAGCACATATATAAAAGAAAGGAACTGCATTTGAACATTAGTTCCGTAGTGCTGGCTAGGAGATCTCTATCCAATGCAAGAAAGTGGAGTTTTGTCCATAGGGTGTACATCTAAGTGATGAGAAGGTCTCATATCCCTAATGATTCTATGATTCTATAAGCATTTAAGAACATGCAAGTTAGAAACCCCAGCAATAAATTCACAGCAATAGTAAGAGGCTTTGAAATCTATCCATGGCTCTCTAGTGAGATGATTTTGTTTGCAATGAGCTGTCCCATGGCTGGAAGTGAACAGGTGCTGATGGAGGAATTACTTTCAAGCTAAAAGCCAGTGAGAATCATCACAACTATTCAGAAAAAGGTCACGTAGTTACCACTGGCTGCATGTCCTCTCCACTGCAATTACTGGCACTCAGCAAAAACTGCAGGGTCATGGACACTGAGATGCCCAACTGGTACTTACCCTAGACTGTTAGGGGAGCTCTGCTGCCCATGATCAGCAGGTAAGCAGAGCAGTCTGATTTCCTTGGCTTCTACACTGAGATCTTTGTTTAAAGCACTTTGGGGAGGTTTGATAACGGAGTGTGAGCATTGTGGACGTTCTCACACCTAATTTTCATGTGTATACAGGGATAAGATATGAAGATACAGTGCCCAGAGATCAGTACTTCCAGCCATGGGATAATTTGTCCTTCAAGTCCGTCTTTCATTGCACTGTGAACCAGGAGAACAGTTTTGTAGTAGATCACTGGCATTCTGAAGTTCATGCTAAACTTTCTGTTCTTTCAGAGAATAATAACAATGGCTAACAATGGATTTTCCTCTGAGAGCTGTTTTCCTCTTGCAAATCTCTCCAGCATTTAAATGAAGATACAGTAGCCACTGCTCACATATTAATCTCCTTGGTGACAAAGCCACCTCTTTGTTCTGGTGTCTCTTCTAATACAAGTTACACCATATAATTTGTATCTAGGATTTGCTTCAATCACAGTCTTACATTCCTGAGGCACTGATGTAATGCAGATTATCCAGAAAGATTGGTGCATGCCAAAGTAACTGTTCCCAAGGTGGGGTATGCTGCATCCAGCACTATAAATTATCAAATAATGAAGTTCTCCTGTTGTACTTTCAAAGCTTCATCTTAACAGGCTGATTTATGGGTGAAATTACTAGAAATATTGCCCAATAGTTGCCAAGTCTCATCAGTCTTTAACCAGTTCCTCATTTAAAGCAGAACTTTAAGCCCAACCTTGCAAACCCTTGCATTGCAGACAATTATCCTAAGACCTAACAGATCTTTGAGAGTCCTTGACTCAGGGCCAACTCTGAGACTATTTTGGTCTTACTAGCTGACACTTGATAATCTTTCTGGCAATCTGCAGTTACAGTTTGCTCAATAAAATGTGTCTGGAAAACAGTGGAGGTGTTTTCTGGTGCAGTTATCTCAAAGATCAGGAATACTCTGTGACCAGAAGCCTCACATTAGCTCTAAAGAGTGGCGGTAGCCATCTGAGTTTAGACCTGTGGCAAATTTACATGGATGCCATATAGTGTTTGCAATAGGACTTGACCACTAACTCACACAATATTGCTGGAAATAACAAATGAGAGTGTCCAGACTCTCCTGGTGGGACATGCCCAAGGATTGTGCTTGACCTCTGGAAGGACAGGTCAGATCCATACAACTACAAAGGGGTTCACAGCAACTAACTGAAGAGTAAGGATCAGCAGTCACGTTTGTGCCATGGGGTCTCAGCAAGTTAGCACAGTACGTTTCTTCTTATTCAGGAGCTGTGACTACAACCCCCCAAAGCCATCAATCAGGATTAGAAATTACATGTGGAGAAAAATCTGGTATAAGACCAAACTAAACAGTCTCCAGAACTAATATGCTATTAATAGCCCGCACTCCACTATTTACTATTGTAAAAAGTAACATATAAGTCAGCTTTTCCACGTGGTGTTTCTGTCATGGCACAGTGTTGAAATGAGAGCGTATTTATGGCACCAGCTGAACCTCAAGCGCTGCCCCACAGCTCACTGGAGCTGAATGACATGCTCCTGGCTGTGGCTAGGTCAGGGGACGGATCCAGAGTTCCCTGAAGTTAGTGACTGGCTTTCCACTAAATTCAGTGTGATTTTGTGTCCAGCCTCCTCATGATTTAGCTCTGGGCATTTGTATCTGGCATGTGATTTAAAATATGACTCAGTAAACAGTCCCCCAGTAGGTGCATTACATTACCTGAAACTTGGGCATGTTCCAGACTGGCTTCCTAACAGGGTGTTCAGGTGTGTCATAGGGCCTTTTCTCCCGTGATGGACTGTCACTAAGCACAGCCTGGCTGTGTGGCCTGTGTGGTGGTAGCTGTCGTCTGGGTATGTACAGAGGTGCATGGGGGGTGGTGAGGGTGTTTGATTTCTGACGCACTCTGTTTTGACTGTAATTTGGTGTCTCAGCTGATGAAAAAGCAACTCCTGGCAATGGCTAGAATAAAATCCAACATCAATTTTCTTTGGTTTCACAGCAGAGCTCAGTATTACCTTAAAAAATTGACCCTGGAAGTAATGATTTTTCCCAGTGAAACCCACTCTGTAGTAGCAGAACTAATAGGGAGCCAGTGCTCTGGCTTCTGTACACAGATGTGGTATGCAGCTCTGCTGTCCCTCTTACTGGGTGGGGACTGTTTCTGCCATATCCTGAGTGAGGGAGAAGTAAATATGAGGAACCACTGCAAAAAGAGCTGTGCTGTAGGGTCAAATGATGTCATTAAGATATTCAGTCATTGTGGACTAGGTAGTCTTCAGAGGTCTCTTCCAACCCCTACCATTCTGTGAGACAATGACTGGGAAAGAGGGAGAGTCTGGCCCAAATCAGCTGTCCATCCGGTGCACCTCATGAAACCCAAGAGCTCAAGGCTTATTCATAGTCCAGCGAAGGAGCTGGGCGCTCTGCTGCTTCAGATGGGTCAAAATGAATCCTCAGTTGAAGACCAAAGTCACTGTCTGTCTCACTCTACATCCTAGTGGTAAGAGAATCAGTCCTGATGTGCATGAGGCTGTCAGCATCCTGCTTTGGAGGCTTCCGTGATCAGGGTAGCAGATGCAAGGCTATTCAGCTGCACTTGTTCCTGAATATAAATTTTGGAGTGATGGTTGGACTTAATGATCTTGGAGGTCTCTTCCAACCTAAATGATTCTATGACTCAGTGATTCGGTAGTTAAGCTGTACTTGCCCCTCACACAGCTTCCCAAACATTGCTGAATCCAACACAGCGCTCTAGAGGGCCCACAATTGCCGTAAAGGCAGGGCTGACACACAACAGAGCCCTTTAAAGCAGAAAAGGAGATGAGGGAACATACAGGATAGGCTACTTAATATCTAAAAGAAAGAGGAGAGCAATAACCCCAAAGGGGTGTCAAGTTCTACTTTGCAAAGTAAACTGGGTGGCCAATTAGAAAGAATCAAGTCATGGCTGTGATGAGATTAGTGTCATTTACAGGAGCCTGATTCAAAGTCTCATGAACCCCATGAAAAAAACTCTGCCTGGCTCCCAGACCTTTGAAATGGGCCTTAGTGCTCCTTAGCTTTATAGTTGAAAGGCACCACTTCCACCCCACGGGACATGTCAGTAACTCCACATGTCTCTGTGGTGGGGGGAACGGGCTGTATTTCCTTGTAGCACCTAATTATTCTTATAGTTATTCTGTTGGTGTAGTGGTGTAACTGTGACCTGTTGCTGGTTGTGTAAGGAAGCAGGAAAAGGCTAAGAGAGTTTCAGAAAGATTAAAAACTCAAAGAATTCTATAAAAGATTAAAACTTCCTTTCTTTGTCAGATGCTCAGATGGTCTAATTTGACATGTGTGTCTGCTGGAAGGGTTTAGAGGTCCTTGAGAAGCTTTCAGCTCTGTTGCTGTGTTAAATCTGAGCTGTGGCATTCTGTTTAGCAATCCGAGGCAAGGAGAAATTTTCTTATAGAGCTGAAGTACATTTTTTCCCTTCACTGATTAGTTTTAGCATTATCAAAATGTTTTTTGAACAGGAGTCCTTTGTGATACTGGTCACAGCCTTGAGCAGGGTTTTTCTGAGTGGAAAGCAGGAGCATCTATTGAAAATGTAATCTCACATCACAGATGTCTGTGGTGTGATGTGCAGCGTTGGTCCTGACAGTGGCACTTTGCATCAGCTCAGGAGCAGTCCCCATGCATCCCTGTCAGTACCGCAGCAGGGGCAGTGTGATCCAAGGTAATCAAACCCAATTAAGACCAAGCACAAGCCTCAAGTCACAGTGAAGCACTGCATGTGCATTTCTCTCTCTCTTCTCAGACTGAAATTTAATCATACCTATGCATGTCACTGCAGTGAAACTTGGTTGCCATCTCATCTGAAGCATTTCCCACCTATTCCCAAGCCTGGGCAGGAGTTGATTTTTTCCTGGTGAGATACTGAATGCCTGGTGCCTCTGGCCGCCTGGGGCCCGTTCTCATCCGTCTCTCTTTTGTTGCCGTAGGTTACATCGAAGCAGCTGTTATCCCTGCAGGTGCCCGGCGGATCAGAGTGGTTGAGGATAAACCTGCTCACAGTTTTCTGGGTAAAAAGACAAAAGGAAAAAGTGTTTTGATTCAAAGCTCAGTTTTCTGTTAAAGTGTCCCTTCGCTAAATAACCTGTAAGATGATGGCTTTGTTGTTGCCCAGAAGAGGCTGTTGATTTCATTCCTGTTGCAGTCTCTCCCTGCTTTCATGGCTTGGTTTCATGATGCTTGAAGTGATAGTAGGTGACACAGCCCCAGTGCAACCTGAATGGAGCAGTGAATGGGTTTTTTATGGATGGAAGAGTTCTTGAACAGAACTTGGCACTGGGTTGAGCATAGCTGCCAGGAGCACACAATACTTGGGCAGGGAGCAAGGAAGAGAATAGAGCATTTAGAGAAAGGAACAACTGAGATAAGA
This sequence comes from Phoeniculus purpureus, assembly GCA_028565055.1. NCBI lineage: Eukaryota > Metazoa > Chordata > Aves > Bucerotiformes > Phoeniculidae > Phoeniculus > Phoeniculus purpureus. The sequence goes on along the minus strand of JAOXOE010000705.1, from coordinate 15,827,334 downwards.
TGGTGCCCAGCTCAAACTGAAGTAGCTGATGCCCCTTGGTTACCTGAACATGAGGTTGCCTGTGCCATTTCCTGCAGGAGCAGGTATTGATGTTGTACCTAAGGTCTGATCCTGCCTTCTGGGCTAGCTGCAGCCACTAGATCATTTGCTTCTATTTTCTCAGGCCTAACAATTTGTTTAATCCTCTTCTCATTTCTACTCCTGCATTCCTTTGGAGGGGAACAGGCTTCTTCTCCTCTTTCCCTGTTGGAAGGAGTGTTTGATGTGGTGATTGATCAAGTGTTTGTATAAGATTGTTGTAGAGCAGAGTATGTCAGCAAATTTGTTGTCCAGTAACTAATCACTTAAAGCTACCAGTCAGCTACGATAGACATCTGTCTGTCTGATCTGCCTCTTCTCACTGGTGTCATGACTGCGCAGTAGAGGAAACATTTCTAGGGAGACCAAGTCACAGAAATGCTAATGCCCATTGCCCGGAATCCCCACAGAAAACCTGCAGCAGAACAGGGAATTGAAGGAAAACTGTCCAAGGGAACACTCAGCACACTGGAACATCTTGTACACACTCAGAGCTGTATGGTCACACATAATCAGGGGAATTCTCCTGTCTCTCAAGTTCCTTATGCTGTGTGAAAAAACCAAAAGATAACAGAAAATCCCAAGCTTTCTCCTTTGCTCAGTGAACTTCTGCAGCTTACAGGCCCCTGCGTTGTCAAGCCTAAGCTCTTCATGCTGTAGATGAGCTAATTAATGCTAGATTTTTGTCCTTCTATGTCAAACAGTGCTTCAGCCCTTCTGGGTGCCAGTATTCTCATCGCAGTGGTGGGAAGAGCCTATCCCTTAGCCTAGGAAGTATTAGGTTCTGTTTGCAATTGTGCATGATGTGCTTCTCTCAATATGAACATCTCAGAGCAGAGAAACTGCAAGGTATTAGGATAGAAAAGCTGTCAGAAATGAAGAACTTCTTCCAGAGATACATCAAACCTGTGGTAGGAACTCCAAGAGGGTTATGAAGCTTGTTCTCTCTTTAGCAGGAGGTGAAACTGAGGTGTTGCAACTTGCTCATGGCAATGCAGGGGTTCAGTAGCAAAGCTCAGACTAGGACACTTGATTTCTGATTTCTATGTCTTTTACTTCTAATCCTCCATCTCTGCAGCCAAAAGGAGACATTAATATCAAGCACTGGGATATAGGATGCCGCTGATATCATTTATGTAGGAGCTCTCTCTCAGGGTTTCAGGTCTAGTGCCATTGGTTTTCTTCCCTGAGATGCCACTGAAGTCGGCAGTATCACTGGGAGAGGTGCTTTTGTTCTCTGTCTTCTATTCCGGATTCAGGGGGGCCAAAAAGGGAACAAATCACATTGGTCATCTGCCCTAGTTCAAAACTATTGGTAATTGTGCCGCTTCTCGCTAGGAAGCACAGTTCACTACTGCTAGTATTTCTGCTAATGCTACAGCCAGCTTGCTGGGAGAGGATTACGCCTACACATTAAGATGTTTGACCATAGCAAGCACATTGTTGGAACAATGAAAGCCAGTGTTTCCTTGGGTTTTACAAATGCACTTCCTTCTAAAAGGCAGCCTTTTTGTTTGTCTTGGTGGCCTTAGCACGGGGTACTTGTCCCAGGCTTGGGCTTTGGCAGATAGCTGCAGCAGAGTATTACACGGAGCTAGTGTTTGCCCTTCATTGTGACCACATAACCTTGACTAACGCACTGAGTGGTGAAGATTAGGATTGTGTATATTTGAGAACAGGACCAAGGAAACAAAATCCAATCACTCTGATACGCCATGATGTATTGTGAGCGCAGGTCTGACCGTGGCAGGATTTTCTATTTCATTACATTGACAAAGTTGAGTCCACACAGAACCAGGTACAGCGCTTTGGAAATGAGCCCAGCAAAATTTGGAATCATTATTCCATGTGCTGGGAGCAGTGCCTGAAGAATTTCCCTCCACCTACAGGCAACCCACACTGACTGCTTTGGCTGGCTGTAGTGCTTAAAATGCACCTTGAACAGGAAATGCCTGGGCAGTTTGTGTCCACAGGCTGGGAAGCAAGCTGGAGGGACCCAAGGTGGAAATAAAGATCTCACTAGATGCCAGGTTTAGAAATAGACTGGTCAATTCCTGTCTTCGAGCCAACAAGAAGAAAAGATGTTATGGGTTGTTGCTAGGGTTCCTTTTGCTTTTGCTTTTCTACTGTACAACCTTCAGCCAGAAAACGCTTAAGGATGTGACAGTGGATTCTTGCTGCTGCCTAAATGCACCCACAATGGGAACAAGAGACAGGACTGTTTGAGGTGTGGGGTCCCTGTTTGTGTGCCGTGGAGAACTGCAGCCAGCTGCTGATGCGTGCAGTGAAGATGAATAGTGGTGAAAATACATTTTGTCCCACATACTCTACTGAGTCTCCAGTGCAATTCCCACAATCCTCAAGGAGCATCTTTGGGAACAGGGCTGTTTTCCAAACTCTTGGTCTCCTCAGTCACTAAGGGCACTGTGCCTGGAGCAATCCAAATCAAACCTTTCCCAAAAGAGAGGTCCACAAAGATCAAACATGTTGGTTTTCATCAGCAAGCTCTGTTCCTTTGATGATGAGCTGGAACCAAAGCATAGTTTTAGTCAGTCAAGCTCTTAGACAGTGATTCGAACATTTGCCTTGGTATCTTTGCTAGTCAGCCATACTTCATGGAGATAGTTTTATCTCATCCACAGCTCTGATTAGTCATGTTCACGGCTCCTCTAGGCCAGTGTGATGGCTGCTTTGATCTGCCTGGAAGCCACTGGGCTTTGGCAGAGGAAAGCAATCCTGCCTCAGAATTTTGTCTGAAGTCTGCAGAAGGTACTTTGTGGATGGAGGAACAAAGCAGGAAGAGAAGAAAGCCGCAGACAGAGCTATATTGCTGTAGCGTGCAAATACCAGGACATCATCATACCCCTACTCTATGTGCCAAAGAGAACTTTCCTCAGAAAAAAAAAACACTCCTCCACACACATCTCACTCCTTCTGGAGAAACCGTACCTGCAGTTCCCTTCATTGTGAGCCTCTGACAGGACCATGAGAGCTGTCAGGAAGGTTGTGTGCAGCAGGACAAAAAGATACGCTCTTTCTTCAGTGTCTTCCTAGGATGTAGAAAGACACATACACAGATGCAGGGGACATTGTGATCTCCACCTGCTCAAGAATTCTCCAAAGGTTAGACAGTGTTCTGTGATACTGTAATACAAACGATGCTCAGTCAGTATTTGAATGTGCTCTGGGCATTAAGACCAGCGGTTATGGTGCATCTTGTGTATGGGCTCTCAGCCCCCAGTGAGGAGGGGCTACCTGCAAGCTGCTTGTTGGAGAGGGACCCTGGGTAGTCCTGGCTCCTGACCCATAGAAGGTGATTGGGAGAACTCAAGCTGACCTGGGCTATATGATATGCTAGGGACCATTTTAACAGCACAGGGCTACTGGGAACATGCCTGTGCACTCTATGTGGAATAGTTAAAAATAGGTTTCCACTGTGAGATAGGGCTGGAATTCCACTGTGTGGATTACTTCAGGTATCTCTTCTCTCTTCACTGAAAATCGAAGGGAACCCTTTCAGTTGTGCAAGGTTTCTTTTGCAGATGCAGAGCTGTATGTGTAGCCGAGTTCAACCATATGCCATGAGTGTGCGTGAGCTTTGGACATGCTCCTGATGTAGGTCAGACTGTGGAAGAGTTCTACCATTTAGTCCTAAACTAGTATTGTTTTTACAAGGACAGCATGTAGTTATCTTTCCTTCCTTTTATTTCCTTTCTTACTCCTTCTGCGCACTCTTTTCAATTCCTTTTACGTTTTCTGGCAGTGGAATGGCACAGAGAATACCTCAAGGTTGTCAAACTGGAGAATGTTGCTTATTTGGAAAGCGGAACATCATAATTTTAGGTAGTAAAACCTTAGCAAGACCAGTTTACATGACATTATTGATAATTAATAGCAATGTTACTGTCACTGGAAATGCCTTCATCAACTGAAATACAGAATATGCCCAAATTAGAAGACTCTGTCTAAAAGTGTAGGGGTTTTTCTTTTAAACTCATGTCCATTACAAGGCTCCTGCGTCTTGTACATCAGGTGGGCTGAGACAGCAGCTCAGTAGTCATTACTGTAATTACAAATTCACTTACATGTCATTCCATGGTGTCTGATTCATTCCAGCTTTAAAAGATTCCAGTAAGAGATCCATTAACAGCGACTGGAAAATTGAGCTTCCCGGTGAGTTTCAGATCGCAGGCACCACTGTCCGGTACGTGCGAAGGGGTCTGTGGGAGAAAATCTCTGCCAAAGGACCAACTAAAATACCACTACACTTGATGGTAACTTTATATCCTTTGTTTGTGTTTCTTAAGTGATGCAACATAAAGGGTGTCTAGCCTAGCTGAAAGTTAAGTTTTGATTGTTTGCTTCCTCACCAGAGTTTTTTTTTAAGTTATGCTGTAGTGCTGCCCTTGGCGTTCTTGTGCAGCACTGCAAGGGCTGGAAAAAAAAAAAGCTCCTTAGTTAAAAATAAATGATGCTCTATTCTGAGAGAGCGTGCAATGTGTTCAGTACAGGATACTCCTGTAATGTGTCACAGACTATGTGACAGATCCGTTGTAGAAGATGTGGGTTTACAGGGACCTTCTTTATTTCATGGATGTGCTCCTCACACACGTGAAAAGATATTTGCTGAAATGTCATAGAACCATAGAGTCATTTAGGTTGGAAAAGATCTTTAAGATCATTGACTCCAACCACTAAGCTATTCTGCCAGGCCCACCACTAAACTATGTCCTTAAGCTCCATATCTTCTCAGCTCATAGAATCACAGCATGCTTTCGGTTGGAAGGAACCTTAAAGATCATCTAGTTCCAACCCCCCTGCTATGAGCATGGACACCTTCACTAGGCCAGGTTGGTCTAAGCCACATCCAACTTGGCCTTGAACATATTTAAATATACTGTTCCCCTAATGGAGGAGGTGCAGATTTGGCATGTACATACAATACAGGTGAATTTGACCCTCTGTAGTGACTTGGTTACACCCTGAAATATTCTTTGTTTTCTTTCTTTATTTTGTTTTTCAATTTTATGTGTTTTAAGGTAATCTTGAAAGTTTTTCCTAATGTTCAACATAGCTCTTCTGTTAATTAAGCCTGTTGTTTTATAAAGTCGTGTAACTGCTGTATGAGAACGTAAGTGAGAGGGCCACAGGAGTGAGAAGAACAGGGTTTAGTCCCAGTCCTGTCACTAATGGGTGATGGGGTAACTCATGGGCCAATACATTCATTTTGGTGGTAACCTTAAATTTCTATCTTGCAAGATAACTGTAATAATACCGGTCTCCTGGATGTGTTCCTAGCTGAGAGTGCAGAAAGCTTTACAGCTTCTATAGTGAGGCTTGCATAGAAACAGAGAATATTTTCAATATGCATTATTTCCTGTAATTGTTTGTCTGGTTACACTGTTCTTGGTGCTGTTCCTTTCCCTTGTGACTTCTTCCCATGTTGATTTGCTGAAGGTATCTAAGCACTACTAAAAACCAAAAGTCTCCCCCTTTCCTCACCTAATGTTTTTGTCTTGCTGGTGTTCGTTGTGCGACACCAAACAAGCTCAAAAGTTACTTGAACTTCTCACATGCACAGAAAGTAAAATTCTACTTTGTCAGTGTTAAACTGTGCTGCACAGGAACGTGAGGAGGTTTGTCTTTGCTTTCTCAGTCAGGTGAGTGAGTTGCCAGATTCACATACAGAGCTGGATTCAGAGCATTTACTACTGAAACAGTCCAGTTGTGCAGGTTTGGGCACACCAGCACCTTCCTTCCTGACTTGGCTATGCAAGTCAAGATCCACCCACCCAAAGGAGGTGTTATACATCATCAGAAAATCAGCTTCTGCTTGACTTTGGCCTCAATACAAGTCTTTCCTCCTGAAACCAGGAGGACTCTGAGAAAGTATCTTGTACTGCCAAGGTCTTTCTGGTTTGCACCATGAAGAAACATGGTTTGCACAGGTACCATTTGTGAAGATGCTGTGTAAGGTTCTCCTTTGCCAGCAATTTGAACCTTCCAGGGCACTATTTGGTTGAAGTGCACTGCACTAAAATCCAGTAGCTGCATTTTTTGAACTTCTGCATCAGTAGAGCTTTGTTTTTGAAGAAATACTCATTTCCCCTTTGTCAAGGGGAATAAGTAACTAATATAGGAAAATAGTGATTCTGAAGTTCTCCATGATTATCCTTCCCAGGGACAGAGTGGCATTTTCAGCAGATATGAGCAGAGGAAATTTTCCTTCTTCACCTTCCCCCCAGAAATGATTAAAAAGGAGGAAAGTAAAAGTTACCAGACCATTAAAAAAAACCATGTGGCTTAAAATCACTGCCAGTCGTAAACAAAGCACACGTGAAGTCTTTTCCTCGAATCAGATATTAATCTTTTCCTTGATGCAGGGTAGTGAGTTTCATTCTTTCAACACAAGAAAGGCAGGATGGTTACCAGTTCCCTCTAAATAGAAAACTGTTGTTCAAACAGTGGTGGGATACACTGGACTGACAAAGAGCCAGAAGCTTCAGTCAGTCCATTGTGACCTGCATTTGAAACCAATTATACACACATACACACACCCCAATTATATATGGCTACGAAATTGCATGAAATTGGTTTCATATGGCCCTATAGATTCACTAGTCTTGCACCCATATTGAGATAATAAGGATTTCTTTTTAGGAGCTGGGTTTTAATACTGGAGGCATTTCTCCAAGTGCATTGCTCTGAGTATATTTCTTGGAGAAATTAATGTTTGTGCTAGACCTCCTCTTGGCAACAGAGGACAACCAAACACTCCCCGAGCATAAAGATGCTTTAGACAAGACTGATTGATCAGTTCTGTAGAACAAGCTGTTCCTATCTTGTGCACTTAAAGAAAGCCAGAGCAGGACTTGAGTTCTCTGCCTGCCTGGTATTTCACATTGTGCTTAAAAACCACCCCCCGTATTCACCTTTGAGACTGTGGTCATGACAGGCTAGTTTCAGTATCAACCTTGGTATTCAGTTCTGCTAGTAAGGTTCAGGTTCCCTCTGTAGCTGAGGCAGATTCTTATCTTTGTTCTCCATGTCTTCAGTGAGATGCTTTTCTGCCAGGGTTATGCACTGTGCAGAGCAACTCATGGTTGTGGAGTCTAAGAAGCCCCACAGTGTTGACTGCACTCACCTCCGGGATGGCAGTGGTTGCAAGATGGACTTTTTCTTTCAGCGCAGATGGTTATTTTCTGGCTGATGAGCATGTGACAGCTTTAGTGACTATGGCAGTTGTATTTGTAGAGCATTTGTTAATGGTGTGGTAACACAGATTCCACAGACCTCACACTCCACTGAGTGTCTTCTAGTCACTTGTGACTCAAGCCAGTGACAGCAAGAGCCAAATGAAGTGAAACACGTAAATCAAAACAGGACTAGATCTGTCATCTCCCGTGAACAAAAATAAGCATTTTTCTGTAGTCCTCTGTGTTTGTTAGTAGTCAGTGAATTTTTGGAGTCATAATACTAGAGACATCACATGTGACTCCTTGAGAAATAACCAGCCTGCTGCTGGAAGCAGGTTTCACCTTCCTCTAGCAATATCCTGTGGCAATATCCTTTAGCAATATGCAGGGTATGAAAATACATCTGTTGCCAGCAGCTGTATGATACAGCTCTTCCCTGTCATCCTTGGGTTTCTGAGACAATAGAATGCTGCTCCTAAAGCTTGTCAGCAAGAGTAGTCATGCTCACTTTGGGTGCCACATATTCCAAGAAACATGTGATTTTTTTTTTTGCATTAGTTGTTTTTGCATTGAGAAGGGTCAGCTTGTTCCTCCAGATGTGTTAGTAAATATTTCTGCCTTCAGGCTTTGGACTGCTGTAGCCCAACTCAAATAAAGCAGTAAATGCTGCAGTGTGTGGAACGGTCGAAGTTGCATGGGACCTCTGGAGGTTTACTCGTCCAAACCCCCTGAGCAGGGCGGCATAGAGCAGGCTGCCCAGGACCACAGTCCATAAACAGCACAGTGTTAACTCAGAACTTCCCCATTTTCTACAAAGGTACCTAACTGTAGGCTGAGTTTCTGTGTGAGGCTTGAAGACAACTTGTTTTCTGGAAAAGAAGGGTAGGACAGGAATGATGAGTGACTTCTTAAGTCCAGATGCTCATTAAGATAGTTGTTATATGAAAACTGCTGATTTGGTGCTTCCTCTGGTCTTACTTTTTCTCTCTGGATAGCCAGTGGCCTGCTGATCCCATTTGAGGCTTAAAGTTATGCGCTGAATTCCAGGGTTAGAGATCTCCATGGCTGTTTTAGATATTCACAAGTCAGAACCAGTTATTGCTCCTGCAGACGCCCCGTTTTGCCAGTACCATTGTAATTTCAAGTTGCTAGATAAAGGTTTGGTTGCCTTTCACGAGTTACTTGCATTTTAGAAGTACTGGCTTGAGACAGCATTTCCAGCATTGCTGTCTCTGCAGCCTCTTGGCTTTCCCAGTGCGCAGTGTGTTGTAACAGCCCTTCTTTTCCTGCTGAACCAGGTGCTATTATTTCATGACCAGAATTATGGAATTCATTATGAATACACCATTCCTGTAAACTATACTGCTGAAAACAGAAGCGAGCCAGAAAAGCAACAGGATTCCTTGTACATCTGGACACACAGCGGATGGGAAGGGTGCAGTGTACAGTGTGGAGGAGGTAAGGCCATTGGGAATCTTGGTGGGACTTACTGTGTGGCGTTTGCAGACACCAGCCGCTACAGAGGTGCCTGTAGAAGACAGTGTTGCCAAAGCATAAAGGAAACGTGCCATGGGAATGGATGTTGTGATAGTGAATTCAAACAAGAGCTCATTCTCACCAGCTCTCTCAGCTCTCATCTGCATCCCCACAGTTAATTTTCACCCGGCGTTTTGGCAGGGACACTGCTTTGTCGGCTTGTAACTGTAGGCTGGAAGTGCACCTGGATTAGTGCTCCACGGATGGCTCAAGGCGCCATGTGCAGCCCCATATCTCAAACCTCCGTCACATTCTTGGAGCAGAGCTTTCACAGGTGTTCAGGCATGTTCTCTGAAAGACACTTCCTTCCCCAGGGATGAAATAGGGGCAGTGCTGCTGTGACAGCTCCTGGAGATTGCATCAGATGCTCTTAATGTGGTGTGGACTTTGTGGGAGTACATGAGCACACTGCAAACCATACTTCTCAGAGGATCCTTGGGATGTACTGAGACAGATTTGCTGAAACCCTGGGGAGAATTGATGCCTGTGAAACCAGAGACCAGTTTCTCAGCCACTGTCCATTGAATTTTCAGTGCTGGAAGTAGGTTTTTCCCTGGGGAAAATGGATCTTTTCCATGCATTCAGACCAGTCTGTCTTCACCAGCAGGTATTATTTATCACATTATGTGACAGAAGGAAAGAGAAGAGTGCTCATCTTTGTGTTTGCAGGCTCACTGCCCTCGGTGTACTGAAACTGTGCATGTATTTTTTTCTTTAAATAGAACTGATAGTAAAATGAACACTTTTACTCGCGGATTAAAACAGTAATTTCTCAGAGTGAGTAAATCCTCACAGGAATGAATAGGAAATTTATTTGAGGCTCTTTTGTATTGCAAGACTGACATGTATTTGAATCAAATCAGTACCTGGCAACAAGGATCCTGCTGTGGTGGGGGGTTTGGCCTAGGTGATCCCTCAAGGTCCCTTCCAATCCCCAATATTCTGTGATTCTGTGGTAGCTGAGATGGCAATTGATCTCTTGTATTTCAGATGCTTTTAGTATTTACCCAGTCTGAGAAGGACCTTTTCCCTTCCATACAGACTTTTACAATTCTTTTATTAACAGAATCATGAATAAACTGCAGTTGATGAGAAACTCAGGGTTAAGAGGATGATCTGAGAGACCAAAATGATTAGCAGTAAGGCAAGGTCCCATGGTGCAGGGCTGGCATTTTCCTTGTAACAGTGGGTCATTTTCATGATACCCTGTGGCACAACTTTTCTGAGTCACACAGAGGGATTGGAAGGGACCTCGAAAGATCATCTAAGCCAATCTCCCTGCCACAGCAGGATCCACTAGATCAAGTCGCACAGAAACATACTCAGGTGCGTTTTAAATGTCTCCAGAGAAGGAGACTCCACAACCTTCCTGGGCAGCCCCGTTCTATGTTCCAATTTCTGCCCATTGCTCCTTGTTCTGTCACTGGGCACCACTGAGAAGAGCCTGCTCCCATCATCCTGACGCTCATCCTTCAAGTACTTACAAGCATTTATGAGATTGCTCCTCTCCAGGCTGAACAGCCCAGCTCTCTCAGCCTCTTCTTACGAGACAGACGTTCCAGACCCTGATGATCACAGCGGTACATTTACCCAGCCAAGCCTTGTGATACCAGTACAATAAAGTCCCACAGGGGTCACAGAATCACAGAATGTTAGGGACTAGAAAGGACCTTGAAATACCATCCAGTCCGATCACCCCGCCACAGCAGGATCCCCCAGATCTAGTCGCACAGGAACATATCCAGGCAGCTCCAAATATCTCCAGAGAAGGAGCTGAACACTGAGTGTCACACTGCTGTGTGAAACTCCTGATGCACAGGCAATTTATGTGAGAAATGCTTACTTGTCCCAATATCTTTCTTACTGACAGGGTTTATTAAAGTGTATCTATAGGACCAGAAGATGAAAAATCGTTTATTTTGGTGTTGATTTCACCCCTTTGTGAAATCCAAACAAGCCCAATCTGTCACTCTTGATCCCTCATCATTCCTTTTCAACCTGACTCTTGCTGAAAGGGGAGCAGCAAGGGGCAGGTCTCCTGTCATTATCAGTCACCGAGGGGTGGGTGGTTGTGTGGCTTCAGCTTCCATAGCTGGTGCTTCTGTCCCAGGTGATTACAGGGCTGTGCTACATGTGGAGGAGGAACCAGACATGAAAGCAAATTGTTTTCAAGATCGTTTCCACATTAAACACTGGAAAGGGAAAGCCCAGCATGTTGTTCCTGTGAAGCAGCCAATTTTACAATTATTGTGGAAAGATTTGTAGCTTTTCTGAAAAAAAACAAAAACCAAAACCAACAAAAAAGTTACCCAAACCCCCAAACCAAAACAGGATGAAGGTAGGATGGATGTGGGAATTAACTCTGTTTGCAAAGGTGGTAGGCCTGCATAGATTACATCTTGTAGAGATAGCAGGGAGTTCCTAGCTTTTCAGTTTTGGTTAATGAGTTGACATGGGTTTGTTCTTATCCACTGGCTTCCTTTTTCAGAGCTGTTTTTTTATTTGACTCGTAGGTGAACGTAAAACTATTGTGTCCTGTACTCGAATTATTAACAAGACCATGACACTAGTGAATGACAGCGACTGCCAACGTGTGAATCGCCCTGAGCCCCAGGTCAGGAAATGTAACACACACCCCTGCCAGTCACGGTAAGGAGTTAAAAAATAATAAAACCCAATATCCTTTTCCTTCACAAATCACCCATTTACAAAGGCTCCATCGGGGGAACATAGCGAAAACGTCTAAAGGCATTGGGACACATTGTTAGCCACAGTAAGCAGCTGTAATATTCATTTCCTTCTGTTGAACAGGTCAGATTTTCATTACCTCAGAGTCTGTTTAATTTGTGCCCAGTAAGGCCAGACTCCCATGTAAGCCGCCTTCATGCTTTGTTTGGGGATGTTTTTCTTTTCCCCTTGACTGCCTCCTGGGTGACAGAGCACCTTGCAGTTAGATGAGAGTGCAGTGACTGCGTATCTAACCTTTATATTTGTAATCACCACAGAGCAGGTTCTGATTAATTGCCCAACAGTGCTACAAAAAACCCTCACAAGCAACTTGCAGCTGACCTGCTCTGTGGAAGCTGATAGGTATTAGTGTAGCTCAGTCCTGAGGCAAGGAGTGTCTCTTCTTCATGTGAAGTTTGTACAGTGTCCAGCAACATCTGCATGACTTTGGAAACTTGAATCATGCTGAAGTCAAGAAATTATGATGAAACACATTTTCAATGCTCAGTCAGAGTGCTTTTCTGCATCAGGAGGAGTAATGAGAGATCTAAGAGTAGTAAGTTCTAAAAATAATTAAAAGCTCTCTTTCTCATTTGGCAAGTACTTTTAGCTGAATTAATTTTGATCTGTGTTTTATAAAAAAGACATTTCTGCCCAAAATGACAAAACACAGGAAGGCAAATTAATTTGTTCCTTTGTTTGCTAAGAAAATGGTTCATTTGTTCTCTGCAGCAATGTTCAGTGTTGTAAGGTACTGTAGACACTTCACTTTTGATAGTACAGGAAACAATTTAGGATAAAGGTTTGACAGAACGTAAAATCAAACTAGGATAAAGCTCAGCAATATCTATAAAGCCCAGGCAGAACAACCTGTTAGCTGTTGCGTCTTGTATTATCAGACGAGCCAGGGTGGAACGCACCTACGAGGCTAATCCTGCTGGCAGAAACAATAGGGAAAATGAGAAACAGCACACTTCCTTCTAATTGGACCTTCACTCTGATTAAGGTGCCCTGAAGCAGGGAAATCCCGTGTCAGATAATCCATCACTGAGACTAGGCTGTTTCAGGTTTTGTTTTCTGTCTGTACTACCTGTTGTTGCTGCTGTACAATATTGAGGCTGTTGCTTTTGGTGGTACTGAAGGGTGTAATGAGATACGTCGTGTGCTTCTAGCTGTGTAAGGACAGGCAAACTCCCAGTGACTTCAAGGAAACTCCTGTCACTTCCACAAGGCAGATTTCTTAATTCAGTGGTGCTGGGATTTCTGTCATGTCATTCTCTCAGAAAGACAAACAAGGAATGTGGCCTTGCGTTTGTGCCCTGGCATGAGATATTTCTTCTAGACCTTTTGCGAAGCTATTGGGAGGAGACTGGAGTGAGCCCAGGCAAGTGAATGGAGAAGGTCCAGTTGGTAGAGATGAAGTAAAGCAAATTACAAGGCTCTAGAAGAAAAGGACAGTTTCTGCCTGTACTAGTTGTGAGCAACAAAGGCTGGCCTTTGTCATCAGGTCTGTTAGAGCCATAATACCCACAGTGCTGTTTCTCAGTGGGATCTCCATGATCCTGAGACCCCTTGGTGAAGTCTCCTCCTTGCTGCACAAATCAACCATAAAATTGCTGCCTGTCCTGGGCAGGGATGGTGGGTTAGGTCACATCACTCAAAGCCTCATGAGAAAGGAAAACTCTGTTCCTATATCCAGACTGTATTCCTCTGGGGATTCAGTTCCAGCCACTAACGTAATTCCAAAGTGTCTCTTCTTCCATATGGAGTTACCAAGCAATTTATAGCCACCATTTAGCCCAGTTCTTCCCAGGGGCAATTAGCACTGGCACCGCAACACTCTCATTGGTCCTTTTTTTTCAGAGCAATGACAGCAAACACCAAATATTCTTAGTACTCGGAAAGGCCACAAAATCCATGCTGATGATCTGATAGACCACACTCCCTCAGTCCCTCCGTGTAGACTACACTTTCACACTTAGCATGCTTTTAACTGGAAACATTTTCAGAAGCACATTCTCTGTGCCTCTGTAGAATTTAAATTTCCACTTGCGTTTGCCCACCCAGATATTAGAAGTGCATGCTTAGCATATTCTCTGACCAAGAACATCTTAAAGAAACCATTCTCTTTCACCATGTCAATGCTTTTTTTTATGAGCCCTGAATTTGTTTTAGGGTTTCAAGTAAAATTATTGTAGCATCTTGTTACAATGAGGTCCTTTCCCGTTTCCACTCAGACCTAAGCCCTGTACCTGAGGTCAGAAGAGGGAACAATGCTTTCCTTTCTGTAGAAAACCTGCTCTGGTCTGGGTGTTTTGAACTACATTTATGCTTTTACTCAAAATTTAAGAGAATCACCTTACAGACAGTTTATCTCTAGGAAAGGGTTTGGTGGCCAGCGGAGGACTGGGTCATTGGACACTCAGTCTCTGTTTCTCTTTAGGATGGGCTGTGTGACTTTAATTCACTGTCCCACACTGTCCCTTTGCCGTCTTTCTCAAATCATATATAATCCAGATTGCAAACTCGTTGGGATGCGGTGAGATCATGGTGTGTAAATGGAGGAAGAGGAGGAGGCTTCTGCTGCTCAGAGTGTAGTAAAAATAAAAAACATTAACCCACGTTATTATATATAAAGTAATCTGGAAAAAAAAAAAGGGTATGATATTAATAACAGTGTCTTTCTTCCAGCAAGATCCCAAAGTGCTTTGCAAATTACATATCCCTTTGAACTTCAGCCACCTCTTGGGAGAGCCAAGTAATGCAGGGCAGGGGACAGTAGTTTCATGAGGCCAAGGAGATGATTAGAACTCTGCAACTGCAACCCAGCATCTGAAAAAAAAAAAGACAAAGCAGGATTGAAAAGAGGGTTGGATACGCTGACATGTTTTAAAATTACACGTCAGAGAAGAGAATTTTCTTAAGGGTTTTGTTGAAACTGGCAAAAATAAAAGAATCTTTCATTCTTTATTATTGTTACTCTTTCACCTTTTAAAAAAATGCCTCTTTTTCTTCCTATTTTATTTTTTATGTTCCTTGACCCTCTTTTTCCATTAAATTCTTTACAGCTTCCTTTCCTGTCCCAACTGCACCCTATTAGCACCTCTTTATTCTAATCCTTTGCCTAGTTCTTTAGGTATTTTTTACAAAACCCTGCTGTAACCAGATGGAATCTGGATTCTTGCATGCGGTGCGTATGGGTTGTTTCCAACATACTGAACACCAACCCAAATATATAGGCAAACCCAGCACTCGTGTTGGCACAAGACTCAGAAATCACAGATCACATCAGCTGTTATTACTGAAAACATAGGTCGGCCAGTGGCCACACACTTCAACATACATGGTTGGGTCTATGAATATGAAATTGCTCCCCTCTAATGCAGGAGAAGAACCAAAAACGCATGAAATTTCCCAACTGTTAGACTTGTAATGGGCTGTATGTGAACGCTGCTAATTTTCCTCCTCTTTGCTGTAATAGATTTTAATAGCATTTGAGTTCTTTCAGCGACCTGCTGAATATGTGGTGTTCCTACCCACATGCTTAACAGAGCATAAAAGCCAGAATTCCCTGCCTTCGTCTGCAGAAAACCACAGGAGCCCTTATTTTCACTGTTTAAGTCTTGAAAGTATCTCCTGAGTCCAAGGGTTAGTTTTCTGCTGCTACCAGCGCCATGCCGCAGACTCCTTTTGCTCCACAGTCTCCTTCCCCCTCTGGAAGGTTCTCCTGTGACTTTGCCCTTCCTGTGCATAAGGATTTTTTTTCCAGTCTTAATTGTTCATTGTCAGTTTTCAACCACTTGTTCTTGCACCAGCTCTGTTCCTTTGCATATACAGTGTTCTCCCTCTCTAGCTCTTTGCTGTGGGCTAAGAGCCACGTGATACAGTAAGGCAGTGCATCTCCTCCGGCCATCGTTCCACTGGGCTAAATGCATTTCTTCAGCTTCTTGCTGGATCAGGCACTGTGCATGAGTTCTTCATTTCCCTGATCACCTTCTCCACTAGTGCTTTAATTTACATTACTTAAATTCAAAATTTGAGCACATAGGTGACCACAACTGTTTGGAGAATCTCAGTCCAGTCCACCCCTTAACAGTTGCATTCATACTCTTTGGCAGTAACTCCTGACACATACTTTGCTTTTTTCATGGCTACATCATCCTTGTGGCTGACAGTCGTTCTTGATGTTTTCCTTCTCATTTCTTTCAACACACAGATCCTACTTTAGCACAGAAATGCTCCTTCTTAGTCCCCTAAGCACACAACCTTGTACTGTGTGCTATTAATTTTCAGCCTATCTCTGGTATTGCAGCAGTCAAGGTTATTCAGTACTTCCTGTATGACATCCAAATCCTCTGTTGCATTGATAGTGCTTCTAGATTTTGTGTTGTCAGCGCTTTCACTAATTTTTCAGCAGTTTTCCTTTTTGAGCCAAGGTCATTAATAGACATACTAAATTAGATCAAGTGCAAGACAGCTCTTTCAGGAAGTCCACTGCTAACTAATCTAAATTGCTTTCATATCTGATGTTCCTTCCCAGCACTGCTATGGTGCAGTCTCACCCACCATATGAATTACACATGGATATCCGCATTTCATAGAATCATCATGGCTGGAAAAGACCTCCAGGATCATCAACCTGATCCAAACATCCCCCTAACCCCTACACCGTGGGCTCAAGTACTAGATCTACTTGTTTTTCAAACACCTCCAAGGATGGTGACTCCACCACCTCCCTGGGCAGACCATTCCAGTGCCCAGCCACTCCCTCAGGAAAGAACTTCTTCATAAGATCCAATCTAAACTTCCCCTGATGCAACTTGAGACCTCATCCTATCAATAGTAATTTGGGAGAAGAGACCAGCACATCACCAGCATATCACCAAGTTCCCCAACTTATTATCCACGTTTCCAATGTTTACTTGTGTTACTGTCACAGGTAGATGAGGAGATGTATTTCATGAGGTGAAAGTGTTGCATATAGTAGAATTTGGTGGGGAGCAGTATGATGGAAAACTCCTTGAGAACATTAGCAAATTACTTGCAGGACTGTGTGGAAATTATATGAAACCGGAGGGACATACTGGGAGTGTCTTAGCTGAAGGGACTGAGCTAGACATTTAGTAGTTTCAAATGGGTATGTTCTTTCATTAATGCAGTCAGGCTCGTTTGGAACCTGTACAAATGTTTATCATCCATAAGATTCAATGGCAATGAGTTCAAAACCTTATCTGTACCTTGTGCTACAAAACATCTCCTTTGGTGTGTTTTGAATTTGGTTACATGAGAAAAAGAAAAGAAGGAACAGCCATGGGGAGGGTTTCAAATCATTTTAGCCTGGAAATCTGGCATAAATAGCAATGTTAGCACCCTGTGATCCAAAGAGGCACCACGTAAGAGCTCATTTTGAAGTATTTCCCAAAACTGGAGTTGGGATCTCTAGAATCGGTTTGAAGAGCTTAATGAATTTGCCAGGACTGTGTTGGACACTGTGCAAGACACGGGGGCTGCAGGCAGCTGAGCGAGCAGGCAATGCTGCGCTCTGGTGGCTGCTCTTTGGGGAAACCCTCCTGGGCTGCTCTTCAGGGAAAATCCCCTGGGCTGCCGGTGGTAGGCAGCTTTAGCAGATCTCTCTGGAAGGTCTTGGAGTAGAAACCGAATGCTGTAGTCTAGAAGGCCTGAGCTGCTCCTGAGCACCTGTGTGAGTAGATAGCTGATGTCCAGTTGTGGGCATGGCTGGTTGTCCCCATCCACTAGAAGGAGACAAAATCACGTGCATTCCCGGTTGAGGGCAGTTCACGGAGTACAGCAACAGGCAATCAGTAAGTAAGAGAAGGCTTAGGACACAGAAAATGAGGAGGGCTTATTGACTACTGCTAAATGCTTTGACGATCTCGAAGGTCTTTTCCAACCTGAATGATTGTCTGATTCTGTGTTGAAATAATTCAAGATGATTTGCAAGAGAAGTAGTTAATTTGCCATTAGTTTTCACATGGAGTCATGAGGTTTCTTAGCTTTGGTGTAAACACAAGGCTGACTTACATCACAGCTTTTCCCATCATAATGTTTGACTCAACAACCTTCCAGCTGAACACTGCTTTGTTTTTAGATGTTAAATGATCTGTGTTTCTTTGGTTTGAGGCTCTTCAGGCCAAGTACAGTCTTTACCCATGAAGAAGGATTAGCAGGATAGTCTAGCAAAATATTTGATTGTGAATTTTTTTCCTATTGCTGTTGAAATGCTCTTCACATTGTGGTGTGAGCTGAGGAAAGGGCCTTGCTCTCCTTGAAGGGCTGGGAACAGAGCTGGACGCCCGTTGCCCCATCAGCACGAGCTGTGAATGCGGATAGGGATAACTCGCTGCAACAGGGCTCTGAGAATGCTGATACTCGTAGGGTAGTGAGGCAGCTGTCAGCAAGAAGGGCACCTACTCATGCCACCTCCACATTGAGTCCTCCAAAACTGAGTGATCTGTTCAGTCTAGGGGAGGGAGGAGGGACAATGCAAGGTCTTCCGTTTAAAAAAAGAAACTTCCAGAGGTAAATTACAAAATATTGTCCTATGGCTGATCTTATAATTTGTGGGAAATTAAGAAAAATAAAGCTGTCAAAATGATAATCACTAAAGAAACAAGAAACCTGTGTGAGTGAAAGTTGGCAAGTCTGTTAGGAGAATGACTACTGTACTGGAAAATTACTGAGCACTGTTTATAAAGGCAATCAGACAGGAATGTTAGTCTTGGAGTCCTACTTTCAGCATCAGCAGCTGTATTATTCTAATAGATTCCTTGTACTTTTCTCCAAAAAAAAAAGTCCTCTTTTTAGTGACAGGGTGTGGCACAACCTGTTCCCAAAAGTCAAGAATCACCTGATTATTGAAGCCCAGTATAGCAGAGCTGTGCTGGAGAGACTCAGAAGTGTATAGGGAAAGACACAATAGAAGCATATGTATATTTCATGGAAATCATGAGTCCGTTTGTAAACAGGGTTTTCTTGCTTCTCCATATTCAAGCACGAACTGTTTGATTGCTGGAAGCAAGAAATATCTGACCATCAATTCCATGTGACTGATCCTCAAAAATCTTTTCTAGTTCTCCCTGCAGAACTTATCCATTGTGGAGCCAGACTCTTCTCTCTGTCATCTAATGATAGGACAAGGGGCAATGGGTGTGAGCTGGAACATAAGAGGTTCCACATCAATATGAGAAGGAACTTCTTCCCAGTGAGGGTGACAGAGCACTGGAAAGGGCTGCCCAGGGGCGTTGTGGAGTCTCCTTCTCTGGAGAAGTTTAAAACCCTCCTGGATATGTTTGTGTGACTAGGTCTAGATTATCCTGCTGTGGCAGGGGGATTGGACTGGATGGCCTTTTGAGGTCCCTTCCAGTCCCTAGTGTTCTGTGATTTTGTGAAACTAAGTCCTCACCCTTTCTAACATGAGGAACTTTCTTTTTTCCTTCCCATGAGCTATGATCCTGATTTATTGATTTAATTCAGGAAAATATATGCTCTGCAGATTTCTTGATGACAGCCTGGCACTGTTCCAGCTGCCTAATTTCTTACGTAGCAGACTCTGTAGGGGAGCATCTTAGTAAAGGGCTTACGGAGGAGCATTGCGGATCCTGCAGTGTCTTTGGAAAGGGGAAGTCACCACAGTTCTCCACAAATTGCATGAAAATTCAAGGTAGAATTGAAAGTGCATCTCTGGATTTTCCTGTGATTTCAATGAAATCATTAACTTTTCAATGAACTGTTTATAACAATGATGTGAACTCTCACTGTCTAGGCTGCTCAAGAAAGGGTAGGCTCAGGATTATGTCTGTGCTGCTGAAGAAGTTACCTCTGAACTACTTTTTCATCCAAAACTAAATATATTCATACATTCAAGTGGATAGAAGTGGCATATGATCTTCAATGTGCAACGCAGGTTTCCATCAGCTGAAATCTTATTATCTTCTCAGTGGCTTTATTGTTACTCAGATTCAAAGCCCGATGATTCACAATTTGGTCTAAAGGCTCTGAAGGTCAATGTTGGGTGAGAGAAGCAGCTGACAGAAACACAATGTCCTCCTTGAGAATTTTAGCTGTACTTTGTCTAGTACCAAAGACAACACATCACCTCTGAGACTATGACTTTTGTTGGCAGTCTCAAGGGGAAAGCGAAGTTCTGATTTTCACTTTTTTCTCTGAAGAAGGTCTCTTCAGAGAGATGTATCAAGCTTGCAGAGCAGTGAGTGGAAACCTCTCCTGCCGCTGTGGTTACTTTGGGGGAAGAAGAGATGACTGTAATGTGCAGTTCAGTTCACCCTTGTGCTAAGGAGCAGATCTCCAAGCTAAGGCAGTATGCCTTCTGAGCTCCTGGCAGTGTTGCTCTGCTGAGCAGTGGTGTATTTGTCTACAGACTTACTGAAAATGATAGCGGATTGCAAAGATTTAAAAGGTATTTCCAGCCTTGCAATGCCCTGATGTTATCAAGTTATATTCAAATACCTTTTAAGACTGTCATATACCATTTTATTTGACAGCAGCATAATAGGATTGATAGAATTCATCCTGACAGGGCACAAATGGATAGGTCAAAGAAGGACAGCTCTTTTTAACCATCACTTGCTGCTGTAGTTATGTACATAGACAGTTATGTATAGATATATATATAGTTATAGTTATATATGGGGATCTTTTATTCAGGGGAAGGGAGCTGCTTCTAGATCAAAATCAAAGAAAACAAACAAGCAGATCTGAAAGTCTGATAAACAGAGTATAAGAAAGATTTTACTCTTATTTTACTAAGTAATATAAACTAGTCTGTCAAAATTATTGTTAAGGTAGTCTTGGCGAAACACAGGTGATTTTTATGTCTGCTGTCAGTCTCCTCTACCAAAAGGAGCCCATTTCTGTGCTGAAGACAGCGGCTTCTTCACCAAAATGCTCTTGCTTCAGAGAGCTGAAGAGATAAATGCTTTTCAGTCATCTGTGTGAAGGGTAGATGTCTGGGAGATGGAGCCAGGCTCTGCTCAGTGACATCTAATGAAAGGACAAGGGTGTAAGTGGGAACATAGGAGGTTCTACATTAATCTGAGAAGGAACTTCTTCCCAGTGAGGGTGACAGAGCCCTGTAAGGGGCTGCCCAGGGGGGTTGTGGAGTCTCCTTCTCTGGAGATGTTTAAAACCCTCCTGGACATGTTCCTGTGCAACTTGGTCTGGGTGGTTCTGCTGTGGTGGGGGAATTGGACTGGATGATCTTTTGAGGTCCCTTCCAGTCCCTAATGTTCTGTGATTCTGTGTGAAATGAAATAAATATGAGAAAAAAATTCCTCTGAGTACAGAAGGTGTATTTTACTGCAGCTGTCTGTGTTATGGATTGGGCTAACTAGTGTTTAGAAGCAGATACAATGAAGTGGACCCTACTCTTTTATTAAGTGCCAAGGGTTTGTAAAGACTTGAGAGGGAAAAATCTCCTTTAATTGATACATCATAAGTATGAAAGTTGCTGTGCATGTGGCTACCCAGAGATAGTTTGGAAAAGTATGGCTTGATCTTTTTCAGTCAGAAGCCTATCAAAAGTTATTTGACTGTCCATGAGAAATAAATGGGACACTGGGCAGTAATGGGTTTGATCCTGAAGGTTAATGCGTGTTCAGCATTTGAGAAATTAAGTCACTGCCTAGAAAATTTATCTTATTGTCAGGCTTCCAAACATGCTGATGGTTTTGGGACCAACCTGACAGGAACTCCTGAGTGACGAGTCAGAGGATGGATGATTAAGGGAGGAATGAAGGCACACAAGGCCAAACTGTGCTCCTGATTACTGCTGTGGTGACTTGCAAAGACATTTCTGTGCAGGGCTGTGTGTTGCCAGGTGCATTTGAGCTGATTCTGCACTAAAACCTGCAAGAGTTTGGATGAGGTATTAAGCCTGAGGTGAAATCTATTAGGTGATCCTGCTGTGGCAGGGGGATAAACTGGATGATCTTTTGAGGTCCCTTCCAATTTGTAATGTTCTGTGATACTGTGATTGAGAAGTTTGTGGGACTTTTTTGTTGTTGTTGATTGAATAGTCTATAACTGTTAAATATTAATTTATTAAATTAAAACCTTCTGTCTCCCAGTGTTATGTTCTGGCAGTGATGGAGATGGGTTCTAGTGGTCATGGAGGTGTTGGCTGAAGGTGGGACTTGATGATCTTAGAAGTCCTTTCCAACCTTAGTGATTCTGCAGTCCTCTACCTGTATAGGTTTTTGCTGCTGCCTGAAAAGGTAAAATAGAATTACAAGTCAAGGATAAAAAATGAACTTTAAGCAATACACTTTCAAAAACATTGTATGGGCTGGAATGAGCAGTGCCCTTACTCTGAGGGAGTTTCCAGAATAGTCACAGGATGCAGTTTAGGAGCAATCAGTTCTGCATGCATCTAGGTGAGAAGAAATTACACAGTTTTGAGTGGTCACTTACGGGCTTCCAGATTAGAGAGGGCTAGATTACTGTTCTTTGAACATGTGGAAAATGGGGATTTTGGAAAATGCTCTTCACCAAGAAGCTCCGATAGGTGAAGGAGGCTAGGAGAATGGTGGGGTAGGGCTTTTGACATGGGTACATAGCAAGAGGACAAGGGGAAAGGGTTACAAACTTGAAGAGGGGAGATTTAAATTAAACATTAGGAACAAATTCTTTCCTCTGAGGGTGGGGAAATGGTGGAACAGGTTGTCCAAAGAAGCTGTGGATGCCTGATCCCTGGAAGTGTTGAAGGCCAGATTGGATGGGGCCTTGAGTAGCCTAATTTGATGAAGGTGTCCCTGCCTGTGCAGGGAGGTTGGAACTAGATGACATTTTATGTCCCTTCCAATGATGGCCATTCTATGATTCTATGATTAACACTGCATTTATGTGTTTCTAAAACATGGTGTTAATTCTAAGCCTGGTAAGCATTTGATAAACCCTTCCACGTGCTGACAGTGTAAGCATGATAGTAGTGGGTCTGAATGTCTGGTAAATCGAGGCACGCATTTCCCCAAATATGCTTAAACCACTGTGTGTTGTTCTCAGTGTTGTATTTTATTTTCCAACATTTTTGTTCATTCAGTGCAAGTAGAGAACCACACTGACCATGACTAATGACTGACAAACATTTGTGCTTGCAAAGTACCCAGTACTGTAACTGAGATATGCCAGAAGAAAGGCAAAAGGAATCTGGGACAAAAGAACTTAGTGGGATCACAGAATCATAGAATATTAGGGATTGGAAGGGACCTTGAAAAATTGTCTAGTCCAATCCCCCTGACAGAGTAGGATCACTTAGACCAAGTCGCACAGGAACACACCCAGGCAAGTTTTAAACATCTCTAGAGAAGGAAAGTCAGCAACTCCACTGGACAGCCCCTTTCAGTGCTCTGTCACCTGCACTGGGAAGAAGTTCCTTCTCATATTTATATGGAACCTCCTGTGTTCCAGCTTACATCCATTGCCCCTTGTCCTATCACTAGATGACACTGAGAAGAGCCTGGGTCCATCCTCCTGACACCCAACCCTTCTCATATTTATAGACATAAATGAGGTCACACCTCTCTCTCCTCCAAGCTCAAGAGATCCAGCTCTCTCAGCCTTTCTCGTAAGGGAGGTGTTCCACTTTCTTCATTATCTTTGTTGCTCTATGCCTGACTCCCTCCAGCAGCTCTGTGTCCTTCTTAAACTGAGGGGCCCAGAACTGGACATAAGACTCCAGACGTGGTCTCACCAGGGCAGAGCAGCGAGGGAGAAAAAAACTCTCTCGATCTGCTAACCACCCCCATTCTGATCCACCGAAGGATGCTATTGGCCCTCTTGGCCACAAGAGCACATTGCTGGCTCATGGTCACCTTGCTTTCTACCAGGACTCCCAGGTCCCTTTCTCCTACACTGCTCTCCAACAGGTCAGTCCCCAACCTATACTGCTTCCTGGGGGTGTTCTTGCCCAGAAGAAAGACTCTACACTTACCCTTGTTTTATTTCATTAAATTTCTCTCTGCCCAGCTCTCCAGTGTGTCCAGGTCTCGCTGAATGACAGCACAATGCTGGGGTGTCAGCAACACCACCCAGCTTCTTGTCATCAGCAAAGTTGCTGATAGTGCACCTTAATCCCTCATCCAAGTCATTAATGAATAGATTGAATGGGACTGGTCCCAGTACCTACTCCACTAGATACAGACCTCCAACTAGACTGTCCCTTTGACCACTACTCTCTGGCTTCTATCCTGCAGCCAGTTCACAATCCACCTCGCTACCTAATCATCCAGTCCACACTGCCTCAGTTTGAGTGCTGTGTCTAATGCCTTACTGAAGTCAAAATAGACCCCATCCAGTGCTCTGTCATCATCTATCCACCTGGTTATGCCCTCATGAAAGGCTATCATGTTTGTCAAGCATGACTTTCCTTTGGTAAAGCCATGCTGACTGTCCCTAATGGCCTTGTTGTCCTTGATGTGCCTTGACACAGTATCAAGTATAAATTGTTGTCACCTTCCTGGAATGGATGTGAGACTTACCCTTTTTGAAGATTGGAGTGACTTTTGTTATCCTCCAGTCCCTAGGCACCTCTCCTGATCCCTAGAAATTAGAAAAGATGATGGAGAGTGGCTTTGCAATGACTTCCACCGTCTCCCTTATCACTAACTGGCACATCCCATCAGGGCCCATGGATTTATGTACATCGAGTTTTCACACCTTATCCCTAACCCAGTCCTCATCAACCAAGGCAAGCTCCTCTCTTGTCTCAACTTCCTCTGGAGCCTCAGCAGTCTGGGCCTTGATATCAGGACAGCCTCCAGAAGTATAGACAGAGACCTTGAACTCCACCATCTCATGGTCACTGCAACCGAGGCTGCCCACAACCTTCACTGCTTCAACCAGACCCTCTTTGTTGGTGAGTACAAGGTCCAGCAGTGCTCCTCTCCTAGTGGACTCCTCCACCATTTGCATCAGGAATTTGCCACCAATGCACTGGAGGAACCTCCTGGACTGTGGGTGGTTGACTGAGTAGGTCTTCCAGCAAATATCAGGGTAATTAAAATCCCCCATGAGAACCAAGGCCTGTAGCTGTGAGGCTGCTGTCAGCTGCCTGTAGAAGACCTCAGAAACTTTCTTGTCCTGGTCTGGTGGCCTGTAATAGACAACCACAACAGTGTCACCCATACCAGCCTGCCCCTTAATCCACACCCACAAACTCTCAACCCCAGAGTCTTTCACCAAATGTCCCAAGGCTTTGTAGTCTTTCTTCATTGCCCTCAGGCTATGGAATACAGCTTCCTCCCCACCTGTCTGGAAGATCAGCAGTGGGTAATAGTCAGCTGATCTCACC
>JAOXOE010000705.1:15748299-15795043 GCA_028565055.1 Phoeniculus purpureus | reverse complement strand
ACAGAGCACTGGAAGGGGCTGCCCAGGGGAGTTGTGGAGTCTCCTTCTCTGGAGACATTTAAAACCCACCTGGCCATCTTCCTGTGCAACTTGGTCTAGGTGATCATGCTGTGGCAGGGGGATTGGACTGGATGATCTTTCGAGGTCCCTTCCAATCCCTGATGTTCTCTGATTCTGTGAGATTATCCGTGTTTGTGACCGTGTGGCTCCTTTGCAAGTACACAGTATTTTCAGAACATTTTTTGAATAACTGGCTTACTGTGGATAAATTATTCATCTTTTTGTTTTGTATGTAATTATCCACCGGTTAGTCGTAATTAGTTCTTGTTCAGGCACATTTCTACTATTGGGTGGTACAGTTGATTCCAGGACACATTTGATGCTCGGCCAGTTTGAACACTTCTTATAACTAGGACTTTCGTCAGTGGTAATCACATTAGTCTTTGACATTTTAATCTGATGTTGTGAGTAAATATCACAGGAGCAGTACCATTTCAGAAATCCAGTTTTTTATGTGTGTTCTTGAGCTTTTTGGTCATACAAGAAAAACCAGTTGACCGCAGTGATGTCTGGTCCCCAGTTAAAAACGTGTGTTTTCAAAGCAAATTCCAGTGCAATCTTCGCTGTGGAACAAATTAAGTTCTCCTTTTATTGCCAAACACTTGAGATTGTTTTGGACAAAGTACTGCTCAGCCCATTTTCAAAGACAAAAAAATAGAGGCTCTCAGAAAAAAAAGGTGAATGTTTCTATTGTTGCAGGAAAAAAACTATGGATTTCCTTCAAATGAAGTAGCTGTGTCTCAACTGAAGAGTTGTGTTGCTCCTTTAGAAAACCCCATGAGATTTGACTAAGTAATTTATGAATAATAGCTGCGCATATTAACTTGTAGGCTGCTTTCTTATGGAGTCTCTGTAAAGCCTGTATGTTAAGAAGTTCTTCGTGAAAAAGGGGACTTGAGGAAAGA
This sequence comes from Phoeniculus purpureus, assembly GCA_028565055.1. NCBI lineage: Eukaryota > Metazoa > Chordata > Aves > Bucerotiformes > Phoeniculidae > Phoeniculus > Phoeniculus purpureus. Next base: position 15,794,078 of record JAOXOE010000705.1, on the reverse strand, counting down.
AAACAACTCTTTAAAGAGGGTGATTTATATGTGACCACCAAAGATCGGTTGGAAAGCTTTTGCAAACACTGTTTTGTCTAAGAAAGTATATGCAGTATTAATCTGTGAATGACTTAAGAGCTTGTGGGAAGAACAAACAGTTGGTGTTTTTCCCAGACTTGCTTGTAAAACCCACCTAGAGACTTCTCCTACTGTGAAAAGTACTCCCACTTCAGTTTGATTTACTTTGAGTAAATTGGACCATTTGAAAGATTTTATATGTTGTGCTTTGTAGTTTGAGATGAAGGAGTGCAGCCCTGAGGAGTCCACCTTGAGCACTGGGAAAAATTATGTGTAATTTGTCTATACAACTTGGGGCAAAATCATGGTTTTAAGGTACCATTTAGGGATGCTCCAGCCTGGCATCTCTGGCAAGTCTTGTGCTTGAGCAGTTTTCTGCGAAGCCAGGAGGAAGTCATCCCTGTGTCTTGCAGAACTGTACAACTGTGCTTCTTACAAAGACGTTACATCCGTAAGGAGGTCACACCGTGAGCAAGCACATAGTAAATTCAGTGGAAGGTTTCCCAGATTTTCAAGAAGTCACTTTGTAGTGCTCTGAAGAATTTAAAGGCATGTCTGTTTGCTTGCCAGTTCATAAACGCTTGTCATTCATGTCCTTAACAAGGCCAGCAGGTCAGAACTGCCTGGATTGTATTTTTAAGATGGTTAGACAGGCATGCTGAGATTTGTCCATTCAATGTAATTTATATCAAGCTGACGCTTGTTTCCAGCACAGACCCCCTGGATGGAGAAGCCTCTTGGAATACGTTCAAAAGACCTCACAGAATATCTCATATCTTCACTATTTATTCAGTGTCAAATCAACTGTCTTTTCCATGCTGATCCCCTGAAGGGGAGAACTTGACATGCTAGAGGAGGTTAGTTTTTATCTCCATTGGTACATAGATCATTTGTCCACCCACCTGTCCCCAGTGGCTCTTCAAGAAAATTTCTCACTCTTAACGACTGCAGTGGCATGAAAATGAGGAGCAGAGACTGACTCTGCTGCTGTGTAGTGGCTTGTGCTTAGATGGCTGTGACAGCGTCAGCAGGTCTGTCACTCTACAGCCAAACTGGATATTTAAGACAGAAATTGTGTCAGTTCATACCAGTGTCCTTCTCCCATCCAGCACAGTCAAGGAAATCAAGACAAATTCTCCAGTAAAATAGAATGTCCAGCCAACCATTGACTGAGATAACAACCTACCTTCTCAGTGCCCCAGAACAGAGCCATTTGTGGGTAGTTTGTGCCCACTCACATAAGTGTTTGAGTGCCCAAACATCTGAATCAAGTCTTCCTTCAACAACTGGTTCTGGCAGCCCTGGTAACTTCAGGCTTTCTCAGAGACCTTCAAACATTCCCTGGTTTTGCTTCTGGTGCTGAGAAGTCGGTCTTTCACTTTTGCTGATGTCTGAGGCCAGCTTGCTGGCCGTGTTGATCACAACACTGAGTTGTGCCTCTCCTGAGCTATCTCCTTGGTACATCTGAAGCTCTTTGGAGCTAATATGGTGATGAGCACGTGGCAAATCAAAGAGAGAAGGTCAGGTACGTGTTACACATGAGAACCTGTGTGAGAATTGTGACTTGCCATGGTATGTACAAACTGTACAGCAGGAATGTGTTTGTAACAGCAATCTCACACTACTGTGCCTTAAAAATGTATTTCTCGCTCTCATTTTACTCCTGTGATACACCAAGGGATGGGGCAGTTCTGTGCTGGAAATCTGTGTGTCCTTTTTCAGCGTGAAACGATGAGCTCCTAAACACGAGATGAGAAATGTTTTTCACCCATAGCACCAACTCTAGCAAAATGCCAGCTGGTATTTTTCAAAGGTTGTTGTTCGGAACTGCCATTTTTCATAAGTAAAATATTTCACAAGCAGCTGTCATGCTTTTCAAATTACTCTTCTATGTTTGAAAGGGGCTTAGATTAGTGGGAGAAAACCTGAAGGGTTATCGGTCCCCCTCCGTGTTCATAGACCCAGCCTTTCCTGTTTGCTGTGTTACCAAGATAAAAGTGACCGTTCTAGGCGTCGTGTAACAGAAAGCAAATACCTGTTGTTTTGCAGTGCTCAGCAGACTGTGGCAAGGGGATTCAGAAAAGAACAGTGATGTGCACGAATTCTCAAGGAAAATGTGATGCAGCCACCAGGCCAAGAGATGAGGAGGAATGTGAGGATCACACAGGCTGTTACGAGTGGAAAACAGGCGATTGGTCTAAGGTAACTGAATGGTACTAGTATTTTCTCTCTAAGCGTGAGGATGTTCAGGATGCTGTGCTGCCATGTGCTGTCTGATTTAGAATCACAGGCTGGTTTGGATTGGAAAGGACCTTTCAAGCTCATCTAGTCCAATCTCCTGCAGTGAGTCTTCAACTAAAGCTCAGAACCTTGTCCAACCTGGCATGGGATGGTTCCAGGGATCCATCTACCACCTCCCTAGGCAACCTGGGCAATCCCGTTTGGCAAGGAAGGGTTTACTGGTTTTGACTGGGGGTTTGGCTGGTGTTTAAACTTTCCCCTTCTGCCACACCACATATAACCCAAACCTTGCAGCACAGGCTTATGGATATGACCCAGAAAGTTCTGAAGAACCGTATTCCAAAGAGGACAGCAATGAGTATTAATTGACAGCTTAACCACCCAAAGGCAAACCCTACACAAACTTCCTACGCCAGGTGGACTTCTGTTGTCAAAATAACTACTTTATAAACAGTGCTGAAACTACTTTCCATATCTCACAAAGCAAAGCATGAACAGTTCTGGCTAGCAGATTGAATTCTACAGAAGAGTTCATTAGCACTATCTTCCAGGAGACTAAGAAAGTATCCTGTGCCCAGCCTGGTCAACTAAAGAGAAAATAGCAGAAGGTTGGTTTCTTTGAGTGTAAAAAGGGAAGTCTCAAAAGAGGGTGAGAGTTTCGTCTCAATCAAAGCAGCAGTATAGAGCTGAAGAGAGAGCTGGACTTGAATCTTCCTATCCCATAAGTACTAGATCTGGAGGTCTGGAGAATATTCCTGAGAGAGGCACAGGCAACCTCTGGCAGAGTCACAGAGGGTAACTGAGAGCGCTCACAGCTGAGTTCTGTTCCTCTGCCTCATACAGGTCCTGCCTGCAGGGTCAGAATATTTATTACTATTTTATGTAGGAAGCACTTCCTCACGGAGAGGGTGATCAGACATTGGAATGGTCTGTCAGGGAGGTGGCGGAGTCACCGTCTCTGGAGATGTTTAAGGACAAACTGGATGCGGCACTTAGTGCCGTGGTCTAGCTATATGGTGATGTTAGATCATGGGCTGATGGTCTCAGACATCTTTTCCAGCTTCAATTGTTCTGTGATTCTGTGATTACCACAAATGCAAGACCAGACCTGTGCAGCTGAATTTCATGCTAGTCTGGAACCTACACAGTGTAGTCCAGTGCTAAACTTAATTCCAGCCACCTGAAATGAAAGAGAACCATGAATTTAAAGGCAGAGCCAAAACCATCAGTCTCTTCATCAGGGCTGGATTTTACCTTCACTTAAGCCTGTCTGAACTTAGTTTCTCCAGGGACATTGGTGGAATTAATTCCCAATGCGGTGGATTAAACCAGAGCAGAGTCTGCTCTGTATTTGCATTGTGATCTAAAAGTAATGGGTAGCTTTGCTCAGGAAGGAGGCCTGGCAGTGTGAGGAGCTCAGTCTTGGCCAACATCGTTCATAAAGCATCCTTCACCTTTCTGACTTTGTGTTTAAGAACTAAAATTCCCAGGAATATTATATTCCCCTTTGGTTTTATCTTATCACTATAACTGTATTGTTCTTTAAACAGAAAAACCTACACTACTTGGTGTTCTGGAATGTTCAGCATGTGCAGAAACCACTGCAATACAGTAGTTGCATTTTGCTTTCCAAAAACTCAAACTCCAGCAAGCAAACTCCAGTGAAACAGAGGCCCATAATGGGCAAACTGGCTTATCTGCAGCTGTGGTTTTTGAACGCAGGTACTTATAGGTCTACTCTGTCATCGATACATGAATTTCACGGTGTCAGTGCTGGAGAATGCATTAGGAACCTGCCACATACGAATATTTATGCTGAGCCAGGAATTCATATCGCAGAATGTTTAGAGTCTTGAACATTATTTTATTCATAACCTGGCACACAGAGTCCGTGCAAGCTGGCCAAAACAAACAGTTCCTGTGTGTTAACAGGTGAAATAACATTATTTATTTATTTGGGGAGTTTTCAAACGTTTTGGCATGCGGATTGACCCGGATTCTCTTTACAGGGAGGAATATGAAATAATTGCATATTTGCTGATTACATGGATTGAAAGTTCAGTATTGTGCGAGCGGCTCCAATCTGATAAAGATGTTGGCTCACTGCTAGAAAGGCAGTGATCATACACTGGTCACAGTAAATAATGGTGTTGATGGATTTAGTGTCTGTATGTGAATGGGACAGGATCAGTGCAAAACCACTTGTTATTTGCAGCTCTTAGCTGCAGATTAAGATCCTCCCTGTGCACAAGGGCACAAAAGCTGTGTATGTGGCCTGCTTCTGTCTGCTGAGAGCTCATGCCAGCTCTCCGCTTCCCAGGAATTTTGCTCTGTGTGAGTCCAGCAGGATGTTCTTGGACTTCGAATCGGTTTACAATGAGCATTTTAAATTCTAGACATATTGGTTAATTCTGACTGGACACTTAGATCACACAATTAGATTCTTATTCTCTGAGTAGAGGGGTAAACAAAAGGCACCACTGGATTGCTTGGAAAGGGGGTAGGTAAAATTCTTTGAAGAAAATGTGCAGTCCTAGATACCCAGACAGCTGAGATGTTTGGCGTGGAATTCAATTCTTCATGAATCATGAAGAGTTTTACCATGAGGATCCAGAAGCTTTAATGCAGAGCTTAGGCTTAGGGTAACTCCCTTGACAGCTAGAGCAGCTCCTCTTTGGTCTTGTCCAGCTTACAGAATCCCAGAACATTAGGGATTGGAAGGGACCTTGAAAGATCATACAATCCAATCTCCCTGCCACAGCCGGATCCCCTAGATCCACTCGCACAGGATCTAAAAAACAGTTTCTCCTTAAAGGCAAAACACAAAGTCTGTGGCAGTTAAATTATAGTGAACCTTTTAAAATTCCTACTTCCAGGGCAAAACTGCGCTGTAAAACATTTCTTCCTGGTGTTGTAAAAATCACTGTGAGCGAGCTTTGTGCTGACTATGATGGAAACTTTTTCTATCACTACAAATTGATCTCAGAACAAGCAACAACTTTGTGCAACAACTCAATGCTCTGTGCATTCCTTACATATTGTTAAGAATCACCAGGGAAATAGGATTTAACTTTTTATTAAAATAAAGGGCTTGGATGCTTTCTATGCAAACAGCTTGCATGGTGACTTGGCCTCCAATCCTTAACTTACCAAAGCAGATCATTTGAAGAAGTCACATAAGAAAGAGGCAAGATCTCATTAAAAGACAAGTCCAGATACAACTAGTAAATAGAACAGGATGTTTGAGTGACAGACTGTTATTTTTATGCTATTATAGTAGTATTTATAGAATACATGGACTCTGCACAAGAAGACAGATCACTTCCCCAAGGAGCATCCAGCCCTATGTCATAACTCAACTTACATTTGACAGCAGTGCGTATGGTTATCTTATATAAGGTCTTGGGCAGCAGTAAAATCTCCAGGTCTCTGCTAGACAAATTGTGAGTTTATATTCTCAGAGCCTGGATCCACTAATGTGGAGAGGAGGTTTTGTCTGGAGGTATGGCCATGCTGATCCTTAGCCTGCACCCACCAGCCAAAATCTCATCCACTGGACATTACCTGTCCACATTCTGAGTAAGAGGAATAGTCTTCAGTTTTCTCATGAGTTTATTTGTAGATGGTCCTTGTGGTGAATTGTAGCTGTGAAAAGCACTGGGAGCTAAGCGAGCACATGCAGCAAGCAGTCTTGGCTGTGGTATTTGTGTATTCCCAATGTATTGGCAGCATATTTCAGGTGTTTCATGAGGAACTGTTACATCTAGTTCACTTTGCAAACACATGGGGCCAGGTCTGCAAAGGTATTTTTAGTGTCTTTGAGGTTACCTTTGTTTAACCGACTGTGCTGTAATCCTGAAACAGAGCATTGCCCCACTCGTCACTGCTGCTATTAAAATCACAACTTCTCTGCACTACTCCAATTTCTCTCTCAAACCCCTTGTCATAAAGGGATATAATTATTATTTTTATCATTTAACACAAACACAGTGTTGGTGTTATGAGTTATATAACTAAACTGTTCCTGGCCCGTATCTTTGAACCTAGAAGAGAGATAGGTTGCACAACAAGGGACTCACTGAAGGTGTTAATCTGAAATCATTGTGTAACGTTGCCCGGATTCTTCGGAATTGCAATTTGTTATATCATCCTGTATATGTGATGCAAGATACCAGTGGGAATCCAAGCCATCTCTCATTCGGTCGTTTCTTCCAAAAGGAAATTCCACATCCAGTTTGCATTCAGTTAAAGAAACAAACATCTCATGCACTTGTTCTACTTTGAAATAGTTCCTCCTTGTTTGAAATCAGAGCTGTTCAGTGTTCTAGCGCTGGAAGCATTTTTGCATTATTCTTGTAGTTGTGCTGGTCAGAAGTACAAACCTGGGTCACTTGGTTTCCTAAGACTTGCCCCAGACTCTGAGGCTGCTGAAAATGTGCCTCTTGGTGCCTTAGCAAGACAGTAGTTCATTCTTCTGTGATGAATTGTATTTTGCTGACAAACTTTCTGTCAAGGATTACATTCTTATGAAGAAGCAGGCAGCCAGGGAACACAACGTGTCTTTATGTTTTCTGCTCTCCAGGCAGCTTTGCAGGATGCTCAGCCTGAGCCTCTGTGCTCTGCCTGCTCTGAAGGGACCCGCTGCACAACTCTGACTTCATGTCAAAGTCTACCATCACTCCTGCCCAGGTGATGGGGGTGCTCTGCTGGCCTGCTGCAGAGAGGTGCATGCTAGAGGAGGCTGAGAGACCTTATGCTCTCTACAAGTACGTGTAAGGAGGTTGGAGTGAAGAGAGGCTCAGCCTCTTCTCCTTGGTGGCAAGTGATAGGGCCAGAGAAAATGATTGCAAGCTGTGCCAGGGGAGGTTTAGGCTGGTTAGAAAGAATATATTCACTGAAAGGGTCATTGGTCATTGGAACAGGCTGCCTAGGACAGTGGTGGAGTCCCTGTCCCTGGAGGAATGCAAACAACATGTGGACCTCGTGCTTAGGGACATGTTCCTCTGCGACTTGGTCTGGGTGATCTTGCTGTGGCAGGTGGATTGGACTAGATGATCTTTCAAGGTCTCTTCCAATCCCTCATGATTCTATGATTCTATGTTTTAGTGGTGATCTGGCAGTGCTGGGTGATCTTGCATGTATCTTCCAACCAAAGAGATTCTGTGATTCCCTGACATACTGACTGTCTGTGGTGGTGACAGAGATCAGTTGTGGTTGGAAGTGACCAGAGCTAGGGACTGGCTGCTTTTTACACAAGGCTCTTGCTGTGTCCTCAGCGCTCTGCCCTTCTGCTCTTAATGGTCACACAGCAAGGAGAGCACTCTGGTGCAAAGGTACCACCCGAGGGTATTTTCCTTGAGTTCCTTTTCTCCAGTTGGCTTTTGGACTCTTCTAGGCTAGAACTGAAGAGGCAAGGTTAAATAGCAGGAGCAATTATCCTTATGGATTTTTCTTCATTTCTTCATTTCCAATGGTCAAATATTTAATTATTTGACTATTTTATATGCCTCAACATAATCTATTTCTCTGCTGTGACCAAAGTGCTGTATTTCAGTCCTGTAGATCTTCCCAGTTCCTTTTTTCTGACTATTTTCCTTTTAACTAGTACTACATCAAGGAAGGTAGTACTACAAGCAAGGTACTCTAGCTCCATCCTCAGTGCTGACTTTCACAAGGATGCATTTTCAGCTGTGTGGGTAGATGTTTAAACGTGCAGCTTCTGTCCCTCAGGCAACAATTTAGTTCGTTAACCTATTATGTTACATAGCCCCATGGAAAGATTTTCAGAAGAGGAGAGATACATAGAAGCCTTGTAAGATATTGGCTTGGCCATATTTTTTTCTTTGCAGTTACAGTAGGTGCTCTGTCAGTACTAAGGCCGGTATTAATCTCAGATAACCCAATGTAAATCCAGGGTAACTGTCTTTCATTCTTCCCTACAGCCCCCTGGCTGCAGGCCAAGGATCTCACTCGGCACAGTGGGTCGGGTGTCAGTCTCTCTTACATTAGTGTAAATCCAGATTAATTCAGCCACTTAACTTAATGCAGGCTTATGCCACCGACAGCAGAGCAGAATCTGCCCAACGCTCTGTGCAGGGTCTTGTGGAGGAACCATCACAGATTCATGCTTCAGGTGAAAACAGAAAGAGATGATTTGTTAAGCTGGGCTTCAACGAGGAGAGAAAGCAGAGGAGGAATCCTTTTTTACCACTTTATATCTCATATAACCACCTGGCACAACTTTTGCTGGATTCAGAAAGATTGTGCACTCCAGAAACTGGGAAGGACTAGTGAGCATCAGCTTGGCAAAGTGTGATGTTATACAATGTTCTTGTTGCCAAGAAGTGTCAGCAGTGATAAAGCACATCTGAAAAATTGCTTCTAGCCACCTGCCCTCCCTGGACATCCATAGTTGCCAATTTCTTTACAGTATTTTGCCTATGAAATGCTAGCTGTGGGTTCTCATCCCAGGAGAACATTAACAATAGGAAGGAAAAAATCTCTCATTTCTTATAAGAAAAATGCTGGGTTTGTGCCAGGCATTGAGGTGTTTCGTGCTGAAGATCAGCAGTCATTCATCACAATGGGTGGTAATGAGGATTTTGTAATTGCAAATTAATTGTTTTGGCAGGATTACAGGAGACTGTATTGTCTAAGAGATAAAACCCTGGGCCCTGCGGTACACCAGAAAACGTGTTCTGCTTGGGCTTCGGGTTTGATTTGGGGATTTTGATTTATTTTGTATTAGAAAGTGCTCTGCAATCTTCCAGTGCCAGGAAGGCCTGTCCTCTGAGTTCCAAGTGTTTGCGAACATCAACAAAATCCTCTATCTATTTCATTTTAATGATTAATTCACATTATACCATCAGAAGAGCAAATCAAGGACAGCTGTTGTGTGAGAGGTATATTCAAAGCTGTTATAAATATCGAAGCAAACTGTCCTTTGTTCTAACATTCATTACAAATTCATGGCTTGACCTGTCATCTGTTTATGATAAACTATGGACAACCTGCTAATTCTTCAAAAAAGGTCATAACTAAGTTCATCTTCTCCTACTTTGGAGAAAATAACTTTTCTTGTTGAATCGAGCGAGAACTCCGCAGGAGGTAGTTGCTTATAACTGCATCACACATCCCCACTGATGCTTGCTCAGTTTGGCTCAGCAAATAACTTCATGATTTACGGCTGCTTATGTGCATTCAGCACCACAGCTAGAAACTGATGTGGAAGATTGTCTACAGGCCTCACTGATTCAAATCAGTTGTTCTCCAGAAGGTGGTAGAGCTGGATGTGACAGGAGACAACCCAACAAGCTTCAGTGTTCCAGCCCTCTGCTTGTCTTGTCCCAGGCATGACCAGGAGCCGGAGCATCGGAGCATCCTAAACGTAACTACTGCCACTATGGACTGCTCTAAGTTGTACTGCTAATTGTGCTTCCCCATGGCATGTGATCACTGATGTGCTAACCACAGCCTTTCTTGCCAACAGCTAATCTCAAAATACCCCTTGTTCTAGAGGAAGAGAACAAATGGCCCAAAATTGGTTCCATCAGCCAGGGACACTCCTCAAGTTGTATCCTAGTAAAAATGTCATCCCGCCTTTTAGAAAGGAAGATGGAAAGTCTTCATTTCTGAAGTTGAGTGGTACCCTTTGGAGTTGTGGTCAGCTAAAACTATCACCATTAGTTTAACCTCTATTGAAGAACTGCATGAAATCATACAGATGTCTGTGTGGGAGAGCTCATGTTTGTTTTACAGAACCACTCCTCTCTTTTGCTGCAGTGAAGTCAATTTTGTTTACAATACTATAAGCCAAATCACTGTCCCGCCAAAGCTAATGGCCAGCTCCCAGTGACTTCAGTAACTGAAGGATCTCAGCATAAAATGAAGAATGTTGGCACGTGCCTAGTGGTTGACATACAACATTGCTCCAAGGCCACTGGTCATTTTTTGTCATCATCACTGTCATTGCAGGACATGCTGGAGTTTGCTTTGTTCCCTTTATGGTTCTTTATTCCACAAACTTAGATAAAAGGGAGATGAACCATCCAGAGTAAGGGTTCTGAGAAAAACACTCTGATCACTGAAGTAAAAGCCTCAGACAAGGAGAGATGAGAGGAAACATCTCCACATTGTCGCTGCCATCTCACAAATCTGTCACCTTGGGTTGCTTAAAGCTCAGTCCAAGAGCCTTCCACCACAACATAGAACTGATCACTCAGTTGTAGACGAACTTAGAAATACAGTTTTCATACCTGCACTGGAAACATGCATTTGAGGAAAGAAAGGAAGGAAAGGTCGTAGAATCATAGAATGGAAAGTTCTTTTGAGTTCAGCTTGTGTTAACAGACTTCTGTGTGGTAATAGGTCCATCACTTAACTGAGTTCCCATCACCGAGCTGTAGCCATCTTGACACTTAAGTCCCTTTTGTGAGATAGCTGATAATCTTCTTTTAAAGTCACAGACAGTCAGCTCCAGGTAATAGTTCTACCTCTTTTCCTTAGGAAAGACTGAATTTCCTTCTAAAGTGGAGATGCCTCTCTGCTGACTGCAAAGAGATTCTAAACAGAGCTGCTTCAGTGAGATGAATCCCACCCTTTTGCTCTTTGATTCTCTGTCTTCCCGTCTGTGAAATGTCTTTAGCTATGGGCAGTCAGAAGTCCAAATATTGGATAGTGGTACTGAACAAAGGTTGAGCAGTGGATGTGGCCGTAGTTGGAATCTGGGATGGAGGTGGAGGATGCTGACTGTGGTGCTGGCTGACCATGTTGTTCCCTTGGGCACTGTAAGCTACGGAAACAAGTCCTGCTTGTGCCTTTGGGGCAATGACTGCTCCTTGTTTGCACAAGAATTTGCACAGCTCATCTCTGCTGGAGTGTCTGGAACATCCATAGCACAAATTATTGTGATGGTGCCACAAAAAGACCATTTTTAATCGGTGTTTTGTTTGAAGTGGAGCATGTTCCGTCACAGTGTTACTGTCTCATGTTCCAGTACAGCCTCCAGTGATCCTATTAATTGGAAGAATAACTTTTTTGTTTGATTTTTTTTTTTTAATTTAAAAGCCTAGTTCATTAAGTGTTTTTTTTTTTTGATGGAGAATTAAAGCCTCCCACCAAGATCAGTGGATTGGAAATTGGATTCCATCATGACTGTTTAATGTGAGAAAGAAGAAAGCATTAAGGACAAGCCTGTTCAAATATTGGCATTCATTTTCTGTGTGTTACTCAGAGATGCTGCAGTGTCTAGGATTGTGGTTTTAAAAATATGAACAGTAGGTAATTCGCCATTTGAAGTCTCTACTGCTCATCTAAAGAGGTCTTTGTCTCCTGAGTCTTTATGACACGCAATATGTATCGCTAACAGGGGCTGCTATAATTTTGCAGTCTTTCCAACAGCCTTTTGAGATTGATAATGACTGCTGAGGCATTAAGGTGACAGTCCTCCAGAACATCTTTAAAGAGCAATTAATATCATGTGTTAGTATTTCAAAGCTGAGTAGCTCCCTGTCTAGAGAAGTCAGGACTAAGACGACAGAGATGAGCAGCCTCTTGCTGAAGTTAAGTAACCCTAATGGAGTCATCAGTTTAATTACTTTTTTAAATAAATGTCATGTAGGTAGCATTGATGAGTAACTAGAATGAATGTTCAATGGTGCTTCAGTCCCCAAGACACTCTTTCAGACCCACATCTGCCACAGGAGTGGGTTTGGGACTATGGCTCCTGTAGCCCACAAAACCATTGCTCAGCATAAGCAGCTCCCACTGCTGTGGACGAAGGGTAGATCCTCAAGCAACCTGAGCTGAGTTATGAGATCCCATTGATACAAGGTTGTCCATTACTATCTAGTGTACTGAAAATGAGCTCTATTATGCCTTTTGTGTCATCATTTCCTTTCAGTTTTTCAGATGGAATAAGCTGTGGAGTATTTCCTCTCTTTACCTGCCATAGATCAGAGCACTGCATACACGCTGTGGGTGCTGTGCCAGAATATGGGACTCTATAGGCAATACCGTATCATTTCACATCTTTGCTCGGTGCTGTTCTTGGAATCCAGTTTGAAAGCTTGGGAGAAGTAAATTCTGCTGGATTGGTAATGAATTAAATGGCATTTCCTCATCAGCATCCACCTGGGCTGCATCGCACGGGTACTTAGGGGCACTGTCACTACCCAGAATATTCATGCACTCAGCTCTTCATCTGTGAACTCTCTGTGCATGATGGAGAGCTTTTCAGAATAGCAAAGTCAAGCTGAATTATGCAGTGAGACATGCTGGATGTACTGGTCAGGTCTTGTTCCTTAGGGTCATGCAGTTTCAAAGTGCAGCTGTAGGCAGTTTTCAAAGATCACTTCTCTCTTTTCCTTCTAAGATGCTGTCACATCAGCCACGAGCATTTTCTGCTCTAATTTATTGTTTCTTCCCATACTGAGTCAGAAGGGTATGCAGTTTTTTTCTTGGCTAAATTAAACAAATCAGTCATTCCACTAAAGTTTCCAAACGAAAGATTGTTGTAAGCAAGACCAGATACGTTCTTCTTACAGGTCTGGGGTTCAAACAGAAGAAAAAAGGAAAAACACACAAGAAAAGAGCAAGAAGGCTTGAAAAACAGCTTACAGTTTGCTTTGGGCTAATTAGATCTTATCAGTGAAAAGACAGAATGCTGTGGTGATGCTGTGGTGAAAGTTGACCGGGTGTTTATGACAGCATGTTGGATGCTGCTTTTCAGCTAGAACTAGAGTTTAAATTAGTGGTGCTCATAAAAAGCCTGACGTTAAGGTGTGTGGAGCACTGCGTTTCGGAGCACACACATGTATAACATTAAAGTCTCGGGAACGAAGCAATTACAGGACGTTTGTCATTCATCTCAGATGCGTGTTAGAATGTTATTAGTAGGAACTTCTCTTGCTTTCCTTCTGACGTTCATAGAAGCAAGAAATAAGACCCTTGGGGGAAAACACACTCTACCCTATCCCAACGCCTTGAAATACTTGAACTCTGAAGTCAGTAAAGCATGACTCCATCTCTGAATATTGAAGCTTTAGCTGTGGTGTTATCCTTGGCTTCAGCAGCTCTCAGCAAATTGGGGACAAACCAGCATCTCTAAACATCAGATGACTACTGACTGATGAATAAAGTAAAAAAACCATCTCCATCTTGCCTTCAGCTTAGTTAGGACAGTCATCTCGAATTGTATCTCCCTCCAGCAGTTCAGCCTTCTGAATGCTGGAGTATGCTTGGGATGGGCTTTTTCTGCTTGAAAAATCAACAAAAAAGACTAAAAACATCCGTTACTTAGAAAAGTGACATTTTTAAAGGTGACACATGGTCTGAACGTATCTCTGCCTAGCCAGCAGCCCTCAGCTAACACAGAAGCACGGCCACATTATTCCATCTGGTCCTGAGCAGATCACAGCCTCTCCTCTGCAGCGCTGAATGTGTACCTTTTTCTGCCCAAAGAGGCCCTGTGATGAGGGACAGGGGCTCTTAGGACTGGTCTCCTGAATTACTCCAGCTGCCCAGCAACAGCTCTGCCCCTGGCTTCATTCATTCTCATTCCTCTCCCTTTCTCTGGCTATCTTTTGTAGATCAGCAGTTGGTGAGGTCCCTGACATATCTCAGCGCTTACTGTAAATTCTGTTTTAATACCTAATATTCTCCCGAGGCATTTGCTTTCAAAGCAATTAGACATCTGTCAGCACCTTTGGTAGACTTTCATATCAGTATCCTAAGGTGGAAATAGCATTCCAGTTGAAAAATCATAGCTTGGTCTTAAGGCTGGAGTTTTTCAGTGAGTAAATCTTCTTTAAGCTGATGAATGCAGCTGCTGCCTTGACAATTTGTGAGTTTATTTCCTTCTGGATATCCCCACTGCCTTGCATGTTACTGCCAAGGAATGTGAATGGAGGCATTTGGTGTTGCTTTTGCCTTTGCAAGCAGTGATTGAACTGGGAGTTGCAAGGGCTCTCATTAGGTTCACTTTTTGTAACTGTTCATTAACCCCCTCCTGTCTACAGTGCTGAGCAATCCTTTGATCTTTGCATGTGGGAGCATTTCCAGTTCCCAGTGGCTGTACTATCAGTTTAGTGCAATGTGCTTAAAGCCCATGAAGTTTGCACTTGCATTTTTCTGATAGTGTTATCACTGGCAATGCCTGGTGGAAGAAAAATCCCCATTTCTTTGACACCAACATCTCCATTCCACCACTTGTCCCTGAGTCCCCACCTTCCCAGAGCAGGTAACTTGCTTGAGGGTTTTCTCTCGGTACTTGTGTAGCAGCTCAGGTGGCTGCAGAGGTCTACTTAGCTCCAAACCCAGCTCCAAAACCAGTCTTCCACATTCCCAAATCACTTTATTCCATGATGCCATCAACCATGTGCGTATCTGCAGGGTTATGCCAATGCTTTTACAGGCTTTTCCCATTTCCACAGCGTGTTTGTTACCAGCAGTGTAGGAACTCGCTATGTGCCCAGACAGTCCAGTGTCCATCAACAGCATTTTAAACTCTGTCAGTGCAGATAAACTGTGCAGCACTGGAGTCCCCCGGCATTCTGCGTGGTGGAATTGTACCAGGAATTGTATCAGGGCAGGGCTCTAACAGTCCTTTGGGGCTGCCTCTGCAGCCCAAGCCACAGCACCTTTCCTTACTCAAACTCCTCATAACCTGTGCTGAAGTCTGACAGTCCTGTACCGGAGGGCATGAAGTGAGTCCAGCTCTGGAAGTTGTTCCTTGGCTATGCTGACTTGCTCCATGTATTTGGGAACAGAAAGACTCTCGTGATGCATTTAGCTGTCCAGAGTAGGGGAGAAGGTGTTTATAGGAATTTGCTGTTTGGTTGGAGTTAGATTTTTATGCCTTTTTTAATGATGCCCTCTTCTCACAGTGCAGCACGAGTAACAATTCCCCCTTTGTATGTATTCTGTATCTATTCCTATTTCCTACTGAAATTCCTAGGAAAGAGACTATCCAAGTACAGAGTTGAGAATTTTCTCTTAAAATAAGCCAGATGTCCAACTTTCCTTTAGCTGCCAAGCCCACAAGAGTTCAAGAAAGATGTTAAAATCTGTCTTCCTGGCTGTGAAAAACTAATTGCGTAGCATAGGTGATGATCCCAGTCTCCCAGGAGAAGGAATAAAACTGCCTCAAGCAAAAACTCTGCTGTTATTTGTCTGAGGGTTGGAGCTGGCAGTGTCTGTGGAAAAAAATGTCATTGCTTGCCCTCCTTGCTGGTTAACAAATGCAGGACAGGAACACAGACAAAGGTAGGTGAGTGGTTGTGTGCTGGTATCTGAAAACCTTATTCACCTAACGAGGAAAATGCTCGTCTCTTTCCTTCTTTCTGAGGGTTTTTTCGCCTCTGTTAGAAGCATTTGTAAGCACAGGGAGGGCCTCAAAACCGGAGAGAGGTTTCAGCCTCTCTGCTACAGTCATGTGAAGGAACCCCGTGTCCTGGCTGGGTTATTTTATGCCTGCTAACAGCTATTCTGTTTGTAAAGTGGACAGTTCACTCCCCTCACAGAGGATTAAGATTAGTAAAGCACTCTGAAGACTAAAAGTGCCATTGAAATCCTGAGGATTAGAGGTCGCATTATGACTGGTGAAGCGGAAGGGCCTAATAGTTGCATTTATCAGGATAAAACTTGCTAACTTTAAATCCAAATGTAATGGCCATGCCTGACTGGCTCCCAGGCAGGCAGAAGTCACTGGGGGCACACAGTGCTGGGGAAGAGCACAGGGACACACAAGAGTAATGCTTGCCTAGGTGTCACCACAAAAGCTCAAGTTATGGAGGGCATTTAACTAAGAGACTTTAACGATTGCTTTTTTGAGTAGCTCACTGTAGGGCATATAAGGGAAGGGCTCGTTCAGCACAGTCCTAATGCCATTACTGTTATTAACTATTAATAGACAGCAACCAAATTTTGATGTAAATTCAACACCTGAAAATCTAACTGAAAAAAAAAAATCTGTCATAAATTAATATATTGACCCTAAATTGAAGTAAGAAGGATATAAAGGAAAAAAAACCACACATTTCTATTATTTTTTTAAGAAGAACTTTAAAAATGCATGTAAAGTTTTAATAACAGCACAACTGCTGCCTTCAGAATACAGTGATCAGTTCTGGAGGGGCTGCATAGCTGAAAGCACAGAGGTAAGCTGCACACCAGCATGGCTTAATGGGATCTGAGCTGGAGATTGTTCCAAATGGAGAAATTCAGTCCTAGACAAAGTCGCTGGGCAAAAGAATAAGCGTAAAGATCAAGGGCGATAGTGAGAGAAAAACACAAATTCATTGAATGCATCACATACAACAAACCTGCTTAATAAAGTCACTAATATGAGTGACTTCAGGCAATTAGATAGAGGCTGTGAATTTTGACAGCGTGTTTCACTGATCCCGTAACTCCTCCTACCCAGAAATAAATCGTTCACGTTG
This sequence comes from Phoeniculus purpureus, assembly GCA_028565055.1. Lineage (NCBI taxonomy): Eukaryota > Metazoa > Chordata > Aves > Bucerotiformes > Phoeniculidae > Phoeniculus > Phoeniculus purpureus. The sequence continues at coordinate 15,777,336 of JAOXOE010000705.1, read as the reverse complement.
TATATTTATTGTCTGAAGCAGGACTCCATCAGCTCTCCATTTACATGGTCCTGTTCATCTGAAGACTTCATTTCTCAGGCCTTTAACTGATCCACACAGGGAGAAGCTCCCTGTGCTCTACTCAGAACAAATCCAGACTTCTTGTATCAGATGGTCTTTGTGAAGCAGCAGTGGTTTCTTGTGATACTCCCAGAGCAGAATGTCCGCAGTTTTGCTGTGCTTCAGAGGTGAAGGTCTGCAGAGGTGAAGGTCCACATGTTCTTTTTGCCCCGAGGTCCTAGTCTTACAAACATCAGCACCACATCCACATCCTTCATACCTGGACTTCAGTTGCACCTCAGCGCTGCTCATCTTCTGAGCCTCTTCAGTGGTGACGTGGTGTTTTTGTGAATTGCTGCTCTGAGGTGACACTTTTCCAGTGAGAGAGCTCCAGTGCCCAGACTTCGTTCTCGAATAATGAAGACAAAAAAATATGATCTTTTTGACACCATCCCAACGATGGTTCCCCCCCTCCAGCTCCTCCTCTCCCCATCATTGGTTCGTGTGTGGCTTTAGCAGAAATAGGAATCTTACCTAAGCCCTACAAGCCATTGTTTCTTTATTTTACATATAGGGTTCTTTTATTAACTCCAGCTGCTGCACCTCACTGCGTTCGCTTTATTAAAACCGAACAACGTGCGCGTAGGACATTGTAAATCACAAGTGACTGGGCCAGAGGAAGAGGGAGGGAGAGGTAAAGACTCCAATTGTATGACAACAAAGAGAGCATATAAACAGGCTGGGCCTCCTGGCTAATAGGAGCCAAAACTCGTGGAGTACAATTTGCAATTGCTCCCAGGAGGACAGACAAGTGCCAGACGGTTAGCAGGGATAGATGAGAGTGAATAGTTGAATACCTGATGTGTTCTCTTGAATACTGGAACAGAGCTTCTCTAGAGGGCTGGGCATGCAGGAGGAGCTGCCTGCCTCTGCTGTAATCCTTGGGTTTATTTTGTATGAGTGCCTAGCATGGCCATATTGTCTGTGGAGGAAGCGTTGTTAGGCCTTCCAAGTCTAGAAAATGGCTTTTAGTCCTAGACGAGTGGTACCACCGGGTTCCTCATGGTTAGGAGGTGGAAGCTGCTCAGCCATAATTAAGCAATATATGTTTTCCAGCTTTGCCTCTTTGTGGCTGGTGGAGTGCATTGCACCTCTGCCTGCTGGAACCTCACGGGCATCCACAGGGACAGTCAGCATAGATGGACTCAGACCAAGTCCAGACAGAAAGACAACAGCTTCCTTGCCTGTGCCAGGGCAGTTCCTCTGCTCACAGCACTCCCTGAAGCTGCAGAATTGTCATGTCAGAGGCAATAGCTGTATGGAATCTCTGGCTGATGTGATGACCCTGTTGCTGAGCTCAGCACCACAGTGAGGTGCCAACCAGCTGCACATTTCAGCTCTGGCAGTGATTTTTCTGGTCTCTGTGTGTATGATTTGGAGCCTACTCTGCTTGCACCATGTCTCATTGTCTTCTCTCCTCCAGTGCTCCTCAACCTGTGGGAAAGGCCTGCAGTCACGTGTGGTCCAGTGTATGCACAAAGTCACCGGGCGCCACGGCAATGAGTGTCCTGTCCTGTCCAAGCCAGCAGCCTACAGGCAGTGCCACCAAGAGGTCTGCAATGAGAAGATAAATGTCAACACAATTACCTCGCCCAGACTTGGTGAGTGATGGATGTGAGGGGGAAGGGGCTACCTTGAAGGATCAGACAAAGCCCAAGGTCCCAGTGCACCCACTGTGGTAAAAGTGATGCTTCAGAGGGTTGTCTGGGGCCAGAAATCAGGAGAAGGCCCCACAGTCAGACTCTAGACTGAAGGTCTAGTGTGGATAGATCCTCTTTTATCCATTGATCCTTGTCTCAGACCAAAGCTGGAGTGCTCAGCAGTGGGTAGACCTGAGAGAGCCCAACAGGAACACAAACTGTGGGTGGATGATTGACTGGTCACAGAGGTGCGGGAGCTGGCAGGCACATCTTGTGCCATCACAAACACCTTCACTCCCTGCTTTTGCTGCACTGAGGGTGAAGTGTGGTAATTTATTCATAAGTGCATGACCTTGACTAGTAGAGCATTGCTGTGGGCTTTTTTTTTCCATTTCATTTGCTGCCACAAGAATGTAGTTTGATGAATTAATTTGCCCAGGGAGGATCCAACCTTCTTCTGCAAACCCTTTGATTTTCTGTCACTTGTCCTTCCCCTCACCCTTCCAGTGTACCTGGCTGAGTGGAGCATACCATAAGCCACCTGCTTCCCGAAACACCTTTAACAGAGAATTTAAGAAGTGGATCTAGTTATGAATCCTTCTGTTAATACAAAATTATGGGGATACTTGATTTTCCACATAATCTTTGCTCATAAGCAGACAAAAATATATCTTTCCAAACTTCAACCCTTTATGTTCAGCCGCAGCTCCAAGAACCAAGCCGGTTTCTTTATGTTTCACACATCATCACCAGTAAGATGAAGCTCAACTAAGCCGTCAGCTGCACTGACAGAGCCTGATCGGTGCCTCCCATTACTGTTCAGTACAAGAAGCTGGGCTGTAGACAGTGCTGCTCAGAGCTTACCACTGAGAACAGCCTCCACCCTCTCAGCCGAGCTAGTCTTGGAGGCCTCAAGTACACAAGGAAAGGCAGAGCTGCTAAGTAACAGAGAACCGTTTTCTAATAGCACTGTCCAGCATTAAATAGCACTTAAGCTACAACTGAACCTGAAGCTTCTGAGCTCAAATTTGTTTTGCAGATGTTTAAAAGAACATGGGAAATTTTACTCTTGTAAAGGCAGTCGCACTGAGGAGTTTCTAATCTCTTTTGTTCAGCAACATACAAGAGCACTTTCCAGATACTTTAGCACTAAGAGCATAGTGAAAGAAAAACATTTCATTTGAGAAGTAAGCCCTTGATGCACTGATGAGACAAGAAATCCATCCTAAAGCACATTTTAGGACAAAGCAATAAAACCCTCACGTGTATAGAAGACTGGGGAGGCTCAAGTCCCTGCTGAAAGTAATCTGCAAGTAATTTGGGATGCTTTTGTTTCTAAAGCAAGCTTGGAATCACCAGGGCCGTAAAAAGTGATATTTGATATTAACAGAAAGATATCTCATCGAGTGTTTTGCCCTTCTTGCTCATAAACAATTCCCATTGGGTTATTTTTAAACACAATTTTCTGTTTGCTGCAATGGAAACCTCAAGAGAGAATGAAAAACACCACTAAAAAAAATCCAGGAGTTTACACATCCCACACTGCCTTGTTCCTGCTCCACAAGGGTTTTCATCCCTTGTGGAGTACCTAAGTGTGGAGCTCACCTCACCTGACTTTTACTTGAGTCCAAGTCCCTCAGTGAAGACTCATCCAGAGGGGGTTATTCTGTCCCTCAGGCTCCTGGGGCACGTGGCTTCCTCAACACATTCCCTATATTACTGCACAACCTGTGAGGAACCATGGACCTCTAAAATATCAGAGTAGAAAGAACATCATCTCATCTCCAGCGCTGGCAGTGAGGTTGGCCCTTTCTTCCCTCATGTGCAGTGATTTTGATCAGATTGCAATGCTGTTCTAGCTAATCTGCTAGTTTCTCCTCTCTTTTCTTGTCCAAAGCGGCTCTCACGTACAAGTGCACAGGCGACCAGTGGACAGTGTACTGCAGGGTGATCCGGGAGAAGAATCTGTGCCAAGACATGCGGTGGTATCAGCGCTGTTGCCAGACTTGCAGAGACTTTTATGCAAACAAGATGCAGCAGAAGAGTTAATGAACCTGTGCTACTACTTAGAGTATTACAGCTATTTGTATGTAAATCACGGACTAGTAGGTCTGAGTACTGGAACTTCATGAGTTGCTACAATGTGGTGGATTCCAAAGCATACCTAATGAGACTTGAAACTAATTCTACAGACTGGATACCAAAGTAATCCGCTCATCCACCTTAAAAAAACAAACAGAAAGAGTCATCTCAAGGAGCCAATCATTCTATCGCGTTTTGACATCCTTACATTTTCCATTAATGCTTTTTACTTTGATGTATTAAACCACCAGCCACTGGATGGCTACTGTTAAAGAGAAAAGGACAAGAGATGCAAAGTGATGACACTGACTAAGGTTATGGGTTCCTCCATGGAGGAAGGCCTCTGGCAATGTAATTCAGCAAAAGGTAGAGACATTACTTAATCTTTTAATCTTGGCTTTCGTCTGATGTTTTCAGTTGCCAACAGCTATCCCACTGTGGAGTGGGCTTGGAGGGACACGCGTAAATGAAAGGCTTAATTTGAAGAGAGGGTTTGCTGTAAAAGCTTGTGAAAACTGATAGCAGAGGATGGACATCTCTGAAATTCCTACAGAAAACTCAGTACAGTTACATCCAACACTGCAAGTCATATTTTTTAGAGCAATTAATAGGGATGGCTCTTTCTAATTGTAAAAAACAATCCTCTCTCTCTCTCTCTTTTCCCCAGAATAATGTAGTTTCTTTTATGAAACCTAATTTTTCTCTGAGCTTAATGAAATGGCAGCTTATTAACAGCAGTAGATAGCTATTTTTAGGCAACAAGCATTGACATGAGTTGGGAGAAGCCAAAGCATTTCATCCAGTAGAGCTCACCAAGGGATTGCCTGGCCTAATCTTACTCCACTTTTTAGAAGTCAATCAGATAATGAGACTGAATAGGAGTTGTTTTAAGAGGACCATGAAACTGGATAGGGTTGGTAAAGAGACAGGATTTGGAACAGCCCTTGTGTGAAGGATGGAGTAAAGAGCAGGACCAGTTTCCTGTCTCTTGGCTCTTGTACACCTCAGAGCTTATGTAGCCTTTTGAGTCAGAAGCAGTCAGGGATACAAGGATTCAACGTGTAATCTTGAGCCTGTTGAAGCCGTACGGCCAAGATGTCCATCGCCTTCAGTAAGGGTGAGGATTTTACTCAGTGTATTTCAGCGCTTCCTGCCTTACTTCTGTGGTGCTATCAGATTGGTGCTATCAGAGCACTTAGCAAGTGCTGCACATCCGATACTCTGTTCCGTGTCTCTGCACTTTAAACCAAACTCCTCTCTGAGATATGAGACTTGAAACAGGAGCTGTACCCGGGGCAGAGGTTGTCCCCTCCTTTAGTCCTACAGATCGATGTCTCCCTGTCATATCTTGCTCTGACATGTATCGTTTCCCTTGCCAGGGTCCAAGGTCAGCTGTGCAGTGGTTACGTTACACCCGACTCTCCACGATAGGGACAGAGCCATTTGGCTGAATTGCAGCTTTGTACTCGCTCTAGAACTGTGCCATACCATTTTCTTCTTGGGTGATGAGTGTGGGACTAAGCCTAGTCACCACCCCCAGCCCCTGGGCCAGTCTGCGTCGCAGCTCGTGCCTCAAGACGCCTTTGATGCTGTTGTCTCTTTTTTCCGATGCAAGGAGGGATAAAGACTTCTAGTACCTAACACTTCTTTAAAACAACCTTTTCTTCCTTATGACAAGCCTTTCACTATCCAGGACCTCACTGGAATTAACTCATTAACATTTTATTACGGGCTAACTTTTTCATGCACAGGGAGCTAATGTTCATCACAGCCTCACGCTGTGTGGGCTTCCCATTTACTTCTGTGCTTACTGGTGCAAACGAGCGGCTGGCCTGTGTGCACAAAGGCTCATTTGCACACAACTTTCTTCTCAAGTGCCTGTCTCACACAAATCTGCTTTTTTCCAATGCCTTAGATGATTTTCTCTATCAGGGAAATGATTCCAGCTTGGTTTTTGTTATACTGGATGTTGTTCTGGCGTCTTACAGTCAGGATCAGATCTCCTTCTTCTGTTATGCCCACCCCAAACGCAGAGGCTGTGGAACTATTTAGCCAGTAGTCAATGGAAAATGTTGCTGGCAGGGAAGACATAAGCAATACCACGGTGATGTTCAGTTAGGCAATTTAACCTATGGAATGAACCAATAATGGGAAAGTTCCAAGAGATCACACAGAGCCCACAGGACCAAAATGGAGAGCTGGAGCTTAGGGACATGGCTGTACAGTTGGGTTAATGGTCGGACTCAATGGTCTTAAAGGTCCTTGCCAATCTAAATGATTCTATGATTCTATTTGTATTGGTAATTCACAGCAGCAGTTTCCCCCTTGCCTGCTGGCATACCCAGCAGTACCACAGCACTGCCTTCCTACCACCACAACCACCTCAAGGCAGTTTGCCTGAGACAGGTCCCTTCACACCCTTTGCTTGGTTTGGAGTTCACTGCTTTTCTTTCAGTGGGCAACACCTGCCCATGAAGTGCCCTGGCCCAAAGAAACTCCAGTTTTGGCTCTTGAAGGATTTGCTGTCAGGCTTTTCTGTTATCTTGGAAGAATAACGTGCATTTGTTAGTAATGGGAATCCAAGGTGCTTTAAAAGGGGTTGTTTTCCCTTCCGGTGCTGATGTGTCGAGAAAGGAGGCTCCTAGAAAAGTGCATAGGAGAGGTAGGATTTTAATTCTTGTGTTTTTCAGTAATCATTTACCCCTGGCCACTGGCCAGAGCTGGATACTGGGCTAGTTAGACCTGTGGCCTGTCCCAGCATGCTAGGTCCTGGATTTCGAAGCGCATGTGGATCCAAGTTCTGAGTCCTGCCTAAGGAAACATGAATTTACAAGGAATTCCTTCGAGTGTCAGAGCACTGAAAAAAACCACCTCACTTGCTCTCACAGCCCACAGGTCAGTGTGCATCTAGTTTTTTTTTTAGCTATCAGAAACCAATATGAATTAAAAACTAGTGGCACAACGCAGCTTCATTTTATTATTCTCTTACTCCGTGTGGTGACAACCTCCACATTTCATCACAGCCAGCAAAGTAATAACTAATTCAGAAGTGTAAGTCTGTTCAATACTCCCACACTCCTGTTTTGTATCATTTTATAGGAGCTTCACTATGAATTCCCAGCTATGCTCTGCCCTGAGTTACCCCACACTGGTGAGAAGAAAGCTGTTTCAGTGTATCCATGACAATACTTCCTTTAGTTGTTCATAAGGGGTTGACTGACGCTCGTTTGATTTCAGCGGTGGTATTTCCATATTGTAAACAACGCTCTGTACTGTTACTCAAGTACTGGACATTTCTAGTTGCACAATCGTGTTATTGAGTGTAGAGTCTCACTATCTCATGTATGGTGCTATTGTTTTTCTCGGTGGAAAAGAATCTTAGCAGTTGGTTATTGCTTGATATTTTATTATACTACAGGGATATATTCTCCATGGCAATAATATCATGTAAGTTTTTCATTACAGAGTGAAATGTATATATTTCTCCATTAGCTAATTTGCATATGTACTGTACCCATGGTAATTGTTTTCTTGTTGGTGCTGGTTATAAATAGAAAAGAAGAAAGTGGTCAAAATGAACGAAACCGGTTGTAAACGAAAACAAAACCAACCCACCNNNGGATCATTCCATTTTGAGAACCAAAAAAACCAAAATTGAGTATGTTGAATAATAAATTTATTTTTTCCACAACAACTTTAAGAAGGTTCCTGAACTTGAAAGGAAAAAATACAGAGCAAACAGCTAGCCTGAAAATTAAGAGGAGCGAAGCCGTAAGTAGCACGTTGTGCGTCTAATACTGGACTGAGGCTGGGTTTCGGTTAAGTTTAGGTCAACTGTTTGATAGCTGTGGTAGGTGTAAAAGTCATTTGTCAGTAAATTCTGGCATTTCAGAGTTCCCAGTATGCTAACAAATCAAAAAGTGATGGGTCTTGTCCCGCTCGGGTTGCAAAATAAAGCACAGGGAATGTTAATTCCTGATTAATGCCTGGCAAGGGCTGTGGTCAGTGACACAAGAGCAGAAAATGCCTGTCTGGAAAAGCGAGCCGGGCTCCCTTCGGGGTACTGCAGGCTGCGGGGAAGCTAAAGCCTGTACTTGGGGGACATTTGCAAGTGCTTGTGAGAAAGGTTGCTTTCAGTCCGTGTTGGAGCTGAGGGGAAGCGGCAGCTTGCTGTGTTTTTAATGGTAGCGGCTCCACACGCACAACCTGGTAATGAAGACTGCTGAGCTTGTGGAAATTTATACTGGAGCAAACTAGCCCATCCATTGCAAAGGCATCACCATAACCTAGCTGCACACTTCCCTGATGTGAAATAAACGGAATTACTTCAGAGCCAAGTGTTTTGGATGTCTCTGTTGAAGGCACTAGCCAGAATCTTTGTGCTATTTAACTCCCCACTCCGCATGGTGAACGTGTTTTTCGCTGACGGCTGCACACAGAGATGCCTGTAGGACCCTCTCATCCTGTCTTACATCCATATCCCATTCCATTCTTACAAGGGCACTTCTCGGAGGTGGGTGCACCACCTAAAGCAGCCTTAAAACCAAACCAAGTACAATTGATGTGAGAATCCTCCTCCTAAAATGATTTCCAGAAACGGAGTCGATACTTACATTATAGACAGAGCTCTTTTACTGATCTCACACTGGCTTCTTGGTAATGGCACCACACTGACAAGGCCCTCCTCATTTCCAGAGGCAGCCTTAGGAGCTATCAGCCCAGCTTCTGTCACACATACAGCAGCAAAGTTTAAGAAACTCCATCCAAGTGTCGCTGTGTATTAACACATCATCGTGTTTGTGTAGTGCCTGGAGTCAGCATAGTGACCTGGTTAAACACTAAAACATTGCTATAAGCCTTTGGAAGCCAAACGACTTTACATTAAGCTGGGAGGTGGCAATGGGTGGGAGGGGTGTCAGGGATGTTGTCATACATCTGGCTTGAAATTTTCCTGGTACGTGCCAATATCTCTTCTATAAATCCAGCAGGCTTATGTACTCAGTGTGCCTATCTTGCATGTAGAAGTTTGCTGGTTTTCTCTTATTCCTAATCCCCATCTTCTAACCAAGAAACTAGATGACTTGAAGCCACTGCCCTTCCCTGTGATCTCAGTTGTCTTACATAAAAAGTCACCTTGGCCAAGATCATTAAAGGCAGTTGGGGGTCAGATGGCTCTGGTGCTCTGGCACAGAGGTACCAGGAGGAAGGTCTAGTCTCTCCTCAGCTGCTTGAAGCTCGGTTCTGCCTCCACCAACTCCAGCTGCTTGCTTCACACTCTTGCAAGTCCTGGTGTACGCGGCAGCCTTAGCTGTCACTCGGTGCCTTGCCACAAGCTGGCAGGACCCTGCTTTCTCTGGAAGGAAATTCCTTTCTAAAAACTCAGCATGGATCACCTTCCCCTGGCATCAGCCGCAGGCATCACCTAGAGTGCTACTGTTGGAGAACCGTGCTCTGCTGCTGGAGTGAAAACCGCGTGCTCCTTTGTGCTTTCCCCAACACCACATGGTCCTTTGGGAAAGGTATGTTCTCTTCGTATGGGAGAGTGTCAGCACAAGCACCGATTTGCTGTGGACTGCCCAGCAGAGAAGAACCATGGCAGTTGCACTCCTGTTCAATGCACTCATGCTTCTAACAGTGTAAAAAAAGAAGCCCTGGTAACCTACTCACTGGTAAGTGGCTTCACTTGCTTGTTGTCCTGCTGCCACAGGGCTCTAGTGCACCAGAAACAGTCCAGCTGTGGGAGCTGCTCCTGAACAGCATTTCTGCGTCAATTACTTGAACCTGTGCGGAATGTGTTTGATAAAACTCTACTGGCACTGCAGCATCCTTCTGATTATCTTGATTTGGAGCAGGGTCAGGAGGAAAATGAGAGTTCCTCACATGCTCCTAATGCCCAAAGACCATTTTCAAAGGACCTTGGGCAAGCAGGACTGAAGCCTCTTGACTTTGGATGGGAAGAACTGTTTGTTTATAAAAGGAGAGTTAGAACAGGACAGCATGTAGCCAGAGACGGACCACAAACTCCCCTTAGCAGTGGCTACCTAGAAGATAATCAGAGTCTCCAAAGCTGATGGTGTCTTGCATGGCCGTGTCTCCTTTCATGCCACTTCCATGTGGCAGACCCCATGAAGGATGCCCGGAGACTGCACTGCACCACATTCATTATTTTGTCAGAGCAGCCGAGTCTGCCAAATGGTGGCCAGACACTCAAACAGACTTTCTCAATTAGCACAGTCCTGCAGCTGATGTCTCGGGCTTGCATATGTGTTCTCTGTGTGTTACCACAGCAGAGATGCCGGCCAGCTCCACATGGCCTGGGGTAAGTATCTGCCGCTGGGCTGGACAGCAGCACTTGGGCTCTCTTGAAAGCTGTGGTTTCCCTCTGTTTGTCTGGTTTGGCTGTGAAAGGCTCCTGTTTGGGTGTTTCATCTCCTTTCATCCCTCTGTGTCCTGGGTGGAGCTGCAGCCTCCAGCGTGAGCTGTCTGGGTCATGTCTCAGGCCTTGGGAACCTCCTTGACCTCGGGAGAGAGCGACTCTGCACATTTGCCATGGTGGAACCCACAGGACATCAGTCTGTAGGGCTAGCTCCAGGTGAGCCCTGGCATCCTTGGCATCTCCAGCCTCTCCCAAGCCTCAGGGACTTTCATCACCTTCAGTGCAACTGCAGAGATGTTTGCCTTGTCCTTCCTCCTCTGTTTCCCACAAACATGCTTTGTGCCTGCATGATCCTTGGCCCTTTCTGTTCTTGCTCTGCTTGCAGCTTCTTTGTCTCCCATGGATTTGCTTTGCACCCATCAGAAACTTTGCCACCTTTGCAGTCTGTACAAAATACCTTCCCTCATCTGCCTGAGTGGGTTTCATCTCCTCCCTCAGTCCCCTGAAGAAAATTATTTATCCCATTGTAGTCCTGTAGTAGCCTTGTAACTCCCCTCATTGTTGCTTTCTGTATGGTTTTGGTTCTGAGGTCTCTTATAATGATTCCATGTTCTCTGTGCAATGGCACTTAGGATCTCCACCCAGACATGCAGATGCTGGAAGGCCACACCAAAAGGAACGGTCCTTCTCTCAAGAGCCTGCAGAACGCAGGTGGTCCAGGGGAAATGGCAGACTCCCAGTGCAGCTAGCTGGGGTTATTGGCAGCAGCACTCTGAAAAGGGATAGGGATGAGCATAGGCTGCTTCTGAACTGAGAGAGTGAGCCGGTACTGTGGTTACCATGCCGGCAGGGGAAGGAAAAGGATATTCCCCACCGGTTTTACATCCTCAGACACAGTTTTTATTACTGGAAGTAGCAAAGGGTAAAATTCCCATCACTTCAGAGATGCCTCTTCCAGAAACTGGACTGCAAGATGCAGCCCCAAGCCTGGACACTGCTCAAAGCATGGGTTGGCAGAAAGGGAAACACTCATTTGTTCAGCAGGAGAAGAGTGCTGGTCACACGCCAGTCCGTGTGGCTGGCTCCGCTACCCCAGAAAGCATCGGCTGTTGAAAGATCAGTGACAGTTTTCTGTAAGGTCACTGCATTCTGCAACATCATTGTGCAGCCGTGCTGGAGACAGGCAGTGAAACCCTTCAGACTGTAGATGACTTGGTGAAAAGGTGTATCCTCCAACAGGATCTTTAGGTTGCACAAAGATCAGTGCAACCACGGCTTGGCCAGCAGAGCCAGACAAGCCATTCCCGGGTTGGGGTGGATTTTTTTCATTTTCTTGGAAAAGACATTATTTGAACATTTTGCAGCTTCCATTTATTTCCCCAGCGCTGTATTTTTCCCCTTGATTTTGTCTCTAATGGCAAAAAGGCTCAACCAGACTGCAGCTTTGTTTGGCACCAAACTTCCCTTCTGAGATGATCGCACAAGAAGTCTTTTATCACTCCCGCGGCTCTGAGCCAGAGCTGCCTGTGGTGGAAGTCGCCGGGACTGTAACCCTGGGCTGTCGTGGGACGAGAGTCAAGCTCAGGCTGTCAGCGAGGCGAGTTGCAGCAGTCAGAGCCCCTGCCAGGACACGTCAGTACTTCTGAGCGTGCTTCCCCCAGTGCTGCTCTCATTAAGGAGAAGGTATGAAATCCACATCTAGATTGATTTAGTCCTTTTAAAAAATTAAGTGTTGTTTAAAATATAAATCCTGTGCAGAATCATGGGCTAATTCCTTAGGAGATCGCTATAAACTGAACCTCCTCTGCTCTCTGCTGCCTAATAACAACATGTCACATCTCTGTTTTCTCACAGAGCTGATTCACCTTCAGTGCCACTTGCTCCACGTTGGCTTCAGCGCTGTCACCTCTGCCTTGTGCCCAGGTTTGTGCCATGGAAGGAGGACCTGCTGAACTACCAGGCTGCTGCTCTTGTCAGGTACTGACAGGTCCCGAGAGCTCCCACAGCTCTCACTCACACTGCCTTCCCCCTGTCATTTCACAACACCGGCCAGCGATACCTTGAGGGGACTGTGACACCGACCCCAAGAAATGCCACCAGTCGCATTTCCCAGAGGGTAAGAAAGATTCTAGCTGGGTTTTTTTTTCCCCCCAACTATGTTTTGCTGAAGAAACAATTTTCAAGGGAAAAAGAAAAACCACATTATTGTGTAAGCAAGATGGAAAACAGCTTTCTGTGGGTTCCCAGGTATTTATGTGCCGTTCTCCCCGCAATGTTATTAGCAACAACGCTGCCTGTGGCTGGGCCGACTATTAAATACAGGGGGTTTTGTAACAGCTGCGTGCACAGCACCTTCCTTCGCAAGCAGGGCCTTTTCCTGGCCGTCCCCATGGTTCAGTTTATTTGTGTGCAAGGCAACTGCGAGGTTCTTGAGGCTTTCCATCAGCTGTACAAACTCACAGCAGATTCTGCTCGGTGTGTGTCCTGCCCTGAGAATTACAATTTGGGGTAGTAGGCTCTTGTGCAGCCCCGATGAGCGATCCGGTCTTTCTTACATATCTCTCTAGAGGACTTGCTGCCCATGAGTCTCCTGTGAGCTAAGGCAAATCTACAGCAAGATGTATAAGAAAGAAAAAGTATATTGGCTTGTTTGTTCTCCAGCCTCCCCCTAGAGTGGTTCTAAATGCAGAACTATCTTCCACTATGGAAAGAACTGATATCAACATCCTCCTATTTGTCGACATTTTCTTCGATGCTTTTCAGGGTATCTCTAAGACCTGCCAGGCTCCTCCCCTTTCTTCCCCTGCCTTACACCCAAATACTTCCATTTTTGGCTAAAAAATCTCAAGTTTGGGGGTTTATTCTGACCGACGATGTCAGCCAAAACCCAAGCTCTTTTCTCTAATTTTTCCACTTAATTTTTAGACTATCTTCTAGCAAAACAGAAATATTGTTTTGATGGAAAATTTTCACCCAGCCCTGCTCATTCGTCTCTGCCAACAGTCATGCAGGCAAAACAGAGCATCTTCCAGGAGAGGAGACCATCAGAAGGGCCGAGCACGAGGCAGGCAATAACACTCCTTTCCCCAGCTCTGTGCCCCAGCCAGCAAATTGCACTTTTTCAGCCTCAGCCCTTAACAAGAGCCATCTTTCTAGAGATCTTTCCAGCCTCAGTCTCTCTTGGCAAGCCAGCTCACCGATGCAGGTGCTTGCCAGGTCAGAGGAAGATGTGGCTGGCACAGAAGGATCTTCTGTGACTGAAGGACCGCAGACTCAGAGGAGCTGCGTTGTGCATCTTTCCTCTGGATGGACTAATATTTGGACCCCTCCAGGCAAGCACCACTAGGCAGGGAAGGGTAGGGAGATGGGGCTAGTCCAGCTCACTTTGACAGTGAGTTTCACTGTGCTGTTGTTTGACAGTGATGGTTAGATATAGCAGCAGACAAGCCCCGCACAGCCGTGAGCTGTCTCCATGTAACCGTGAGGACCTTCAGGGACAACATCCTGAAGTGGCTCGTGGCTGGATTTATACTGATTGCGTCACCGCTGTGTGTCTGTTACCATCTGCCCATGGGGAGGGATGAGGTGCTTCACGCTGAATCTGGAACATTCATTCAAGGGAAGCCCAGCTCCTCTCATTTCCTGGGTTCCTGTGATGAACAAGAAGATGCTCTCATACAGAGGGGCAGAAGCCAAATGTCAGTGTTTGGCTTGTGCAGCCAAAGGAGGGTCTTCCTGTTGGCTATGTGGACAGTCTCCTCAGGGAACAGCCATCCTTCAGCAGTGTCTGATGTTTGCAAAGTGAGATCTTTCAGTGCAAGACCTCTTAGATGTGCAGAAGTTTATAGCCATAAACCCATTGCTGGTTTTAGAGGGTTAAATTAGGAACAGGAAATAGAGTGACTAAAGGAAAGCCATTAATATGAAATTCTACCCTTTGCCAGATAGTCTTGTGTTGTCTTTGCTCTTTGGTGTTTCCATTCCTGTGCAGGGCATTCTTTACAGAGGTAGCAACTGAGGAGCTGTAACTTGGCACATCTCCACCTGCTTTTCTGTAGCAGTGCACATTTGTGCTGTGGGATTTGAAGAATTTCCTTTGCCTCTAGATCCGATACGCAAACAGTCAGCTGTACAGACATCCAGTAGACATTACGCGTGCCTCAAGAAATAATGCAGGTGGTCTGCACCATGCTGGTGACTCCTGAATTTCTGGAGAAAACAGACTCATTTTCCTGTGTCTAGAAGATGGGAGGTCCTGTGTACACCCTCTAGTAATGTACCCTGCTGGGTTGACTGATCACAAAACACCCACCAACATTTCCCTACAAAAATTCTTCATATTTGCCAAGGAAAGCAAAGATTTCAGGAAATGAGAGCCATGACCTTGCCACCTCACAAATAGCTTGGAGATCTCAAGATGTTCAGCTCAGCAGAGAGAGGCTCATGCCAGAACAAACCTAGAGCTCTGTGTGGTCAGTGCACAGCTCTTCCAGCATCCCTTTCTTTACCTCCTCCAACAGGCATCAACAAGGGCAAATGCAGTCTTGCATCTGAGCAAGAACAACCACAGGTACCAGTATAGGTTGGAGACTGACCTGTTGGAGAGCAGTGTAGGAGAAAGGGACCTGGGGGTCCTAATGGCCAGCAGGATGACCAGGAGCCAGCAATGTGCTCTTGTGGACAAGAAGGCTGATGGCATCCTGGGGTGGATCAGAACGGGAGTGGTTAGCAGATCAAGAGAGGTTCTCTCCCCCTCTACTCTGCCCTGGTGAGACCACACCTGGAGTATTGTGTCCACTTCTGGGCCACTCGGCTCAAGAGGGACACAGAGCTGCTGGAAGGAATCCAGCACAGAGCCACAAAGATGAAAAAGAGAGTGGAGCATCTCCCTGATGAGGAAAGACTGAGGGAGCTGGGTCTCTTTAACTTGGGAAAAAGGAGACTGAGGGATGACCTCGTTAATGTTGATCACTATGGAAAGGGCAGGTGTCAGGAGGATGGAGCCAGGCTCTGCTCAGTGTCATCTACTGACAGGACAAGGGGCAATGGGTGTAAGCTGGAACACAGGAGGTTCCACATCAATCTGAGAAGGAACTTCTTCCCAGTGAGGGTGACAGAGCACTGGAATGGGCTGCCCAGGGGGGTTGTGGAATCTCGTTCTCTGGAGACGTTTAAAACCCGCCTGGATATGTTCCTGTGTGACTTGGTCTAGGTGATCCTGTTCTGGCAGGGGGTTGGACTGGATGATCTTTCGAGGTCCCTTCCAACCCCTCACATTCTGTGATTCTGTGAAGTACCTTGATAATGATCCTAATTGTTAGCATTTGGCCAAACAATGTGCCCAACTCAGGCTGCATGAGAAGAAAATACTGTCTGGCTTTAACTATGTCCTAAGTAACCTACAGCATGGGTGTTTATCACACTAGTTACTCCACACTAGACCACTGCCCCAATTTAGCTATACAGTTAAATTAGAGTGAAAAATACCATGAAACAAAGGTTTTATCTAATTAAGACTTTGCTAATTTTAGGGACTGAGCAGACAAACTGGGCACATGTGTTTGTGCCGTTACACCTATAGGCAGAGCATCCACAGAGTTAGTCACTCCTAGAACAGCTCTGTAGGTTAGAGCATCGCAGATACACGTGTGTGTTTATAAATGAAGGTATTTACACACACTTAGCTAAAAAACTGCCCACTGGGCTCAAACCTAGTTAAGATCTCTCACATGTGTGTCTCAAAGCCCTTCTCCAAACCTCTAGATTAAAAACCCTTGAGTTTCCATACATGGTGGCTGTTCAGAACATGATCAGAATGATACCAAAGCTGCCTAAGAATGGGATTTATGTCTACATAGGAGCTGCAATATCAGCCAGATATGCCTGAGTTAATTCTGATGGTAGAAACTATGGAATCTGAAGCTCCACATTAGGGCAGGAGCAACACAGACTGTCTGTGTCTATTAGACTTTGACTCCTGAGTTAGCTCAGGTGCTTGTATGTCTGCAGAGCGACCTTACAGTTCCCAAAAGGTGTCTGTCAGAAGGCTGAGGGAGGACTGCTCGCAAGAGCAGGGAACATTGGACAAGGGGTCATGGTTTTAAGCTGGAAAGAGTAGGTTTAGGTCAGACATCAAGAAAAAGTTCTTTAATCTGAGGGTGGTGGATCCCTGGAACAAGCTGCCTAGAGAGGTGGTGGAGCCATGCAAGGTCAGGCTGGATGGGGCTCTGAGCAATCTGGTCTGGTGAGTGATGTCCCTGCTTGTTGCAGGGTGGGGGTTGGACTGGATGACCTTTGGACATCCCTTCCAACCCAATCCACTACTTCTATGATTCTAAGGCATACACTCCCACTCTCTGTGCCTCAGTTTCCCCCTAGTACACACAGAAGTGGATTGTGAGGCTTTTGATCACGGAGATCGGAAGTTCCTAGTGTCCTAAATAGAATAAGGTACTTGGTTTTAAACCGTGAGGTTTGAAGTATGTGTTATCACCTATCAACTCTGAGATGTGAAGGGCAGGAGAGCAGAAATTAGCAGGAATTTGGGAAGAGCTTCGTGCCTTGAATTCCTTAGGCAGTGCCTTTCCCTTCTGCAGTGACCGAGAGGGCTGTGCTGGGATGTGCTCCTGCTGATGTGGCACCAGATTTTCCAAGTCTGTCAAGTAGAAGGTATTCCTGTTACCTCCGCCTCTTTCTGTGTGCTGCAGCCCTACAGACGTGGCAGCTTCCTGAGCCCTTTCCAATTATATGCTATGCTCCTACATGTCCCTTGTGACGGTGGAGACAAGAAGAGGGTCAACAATTCCAAATTAAAAGCCACACAGCACCAAAAAAATAGAAGAAAAGTAGAAGTGAAGGACCCAGAACAGAGGCAAAGACTTTTTTTCCCTTTTCCTTCCGCAGAAGAGTTTGGCCTGACACACTGAGGATCGCTAGATCTCGGGATGTTCAGTTTGTTTTGCTGCAATTCCTCGCTAACAAAGACATATAAAATTATTGTTCTGATTGAACTAGAGCTTGCAGGACGGAGACATTTGCAAGGGGAATCTTCAGCCGCTTTTGCCTGCCCTGTCTGAATGGGCAGAAGCTGGGAGCCACAATGAGTCACTGGCTCCCTGGGACTCTTAATTCTAAGTATCTAGAGCGGCTGTGAGCCAGACCAGGCTGTGGAACACCCGGAGACTAGGAGGGTTTTATTACCCCCCTTCCACGTCATCCGGCAGTTCTCAAATCCCTGGAAGAAATATTCCAGCAGAGCAGGGAGCGGGGGAGGGAATCCTCTGCTTTTTGACCTGCAAGCTCTCTTGCACTGCATGGAAGCGTTCGGTTCGCATCTTTAACCCACACACGCTTTGCCGGTGTTTGTACCAGGTGCCTTTCCACTCCCCAGTGGTCTGTTTTGGACCCGAAAGAAGTTTACATTTTCCTTTTCACCATGGAAAAAGACTTTTTTCACCCTGGACAAGGACACTTTCCCATGGTGTCTGCCTGCACTGCACTATTCTGAGTTAGAACTAAGTGTGGTCACCTCTAAAGCTTTCAGTTCTTAGCCACTCAGTGGTGTTTGGTTGTGAAGAGTGATGCTAGGCTCGTAGCAGTATTTCTTAAAAACACAAAGAAGTAACATAAAGCCAGAGGGCACTTCAGGATGTGGCTGGCCACTGAGCTAGGGAAGCAAATCAGCTGCAGTTTGCAGCCCGGCAATGAAGGTGCTTGTATTTCTTCTAGACAAACACAGAGAGGATGAGCTCTGGTCTCCTCGGCAAGTCTAATGAATGGCAAATGTCTAAACTTCCTCTCCTCGGCTGCCTAAAAAAGTTTCCCTGCTCCTTGCCAGAACACAAAACCCGTATGTGACTGTATTTTGTTAACTTCACCCGAGCTGATTCACATCGCTGTGCCACACAAGAGTGAAAAAACAGGCTGCAAAAACACACACGGGATCAAGACCGGGCTGCAGACAGTCTGTGCAGGGGAAGATAAAATAGAATCCTGTGTCAGAACTCTGCTCGGAGAAGCTGGCTTGTCTCACTTGGTGACGTGTCAGGAGGATGCTAGCGATAGTCCAGGCTCAGCCTAAAGCCTGGGGAGAGTCTAGGAATGGCCTTGGTTAAAGTGCCCCCTGGACCAGAGCTCAGCATCGTGCAAACCAAGGGGGAATCTTTACTGCTTGTGAAAATAAGTGTCTTAAACGGATGAGGTTTTTAGAAAATAGGAGATCACCCATAGAAAAAGGAGAAAATTATATATATATAAAAATATTATAAATATTTATTATTATAAGTATTGATTTATAATGAATATTATAAAATTATAAGTATGTATTGACTCATTTATTAAAATAAGTATTCAAATTGGACTAGATGATCTTTCAAGGTCGCTTCCAATTCCTAATGATTCTATGATTCTAAATTATGGAGATTTTTTTTGTGTTTCAAAGTTTGGTAAATACCCGATTTACACTGGTTGGAAAGGTCCCTTCTGACTTCAGCCATTCGATGAGAAGTTCTTCATATTTAATTTTTAATTTATAAGATTGTCTTATTTCGTGATTATGTAATCATTTAATAATATTTAAGTGTTTCTGGTAGTTTGGGTGATTAGCATTTTTACTAAAACCTCCTTTGTTACTTAAAAGGTTAAAAAAGGTTTTTAATTAAAACCTTCAATTTGTAATTAATAAGTAATTAAATTTAAATTAAATTAAATTTAAAACCTTTTTTCTTCTACCCCACATTTTTTTACAAAACCCTACAATATTTATAGTGGGATACACAGGGAAGAGGAAGTCAGTAAGCAACAGGTTGCTTCATTCTGAAATAAAGACATTACTGAAAATTTACAAATACTCAACACTGCAGTAAAACTGAATCTTCAGCAAAATTTTCTAGCTTGAAATACCTTAATTTAAAGAAAAAAATGAAAATTTTTTTAACAACTCCATCAACAGCAATTACTGACTTCACAGAATCAGGGAGATGTTTGCTGAAGGGGATCTGTGCAAGTCGGTTAATTGAAAGGGTAGAGCTGACCTGGCTGTGTCAGCTGCAAGTGAAAAGGTCATGAATCTCCTGGGGCTGTTTCTTTTCTCTGATGTGGATTTCTCATTAGGCCTTTCCCAAGGAAAAGGCAAAACCATAGAGAGCTAAGATGTTGAGAAGACTTTTGCAAGAACATCTGCATAAAATAGGGGATGAAACAAATTAGCCTTCCTCATGTCTAGATAGTTTAGTGGTTTAGGGGTTGTGGGGCAGATGGTTGTATCTGATCTTGAAGGTCCTTTCCGAACTTGCTGATTTGATCCTATCCTATCCTATCCTATCCTATCCTATCCTATCCTATTCCATCCTATCCTATCCTATTCCATCCTATCCTATCCTATTCCATCCTACCCTATCCTATCCCATCCTATCCTACTCTATTCTATTCTATTCTACTCTACCCTATTCTATTCTATTCTATTCTATTCTAATTCTAATTCTAGTCCATTCCATTCCATTCCATGCTGTTCTGTTCTAGTCTAGTCTAGTCTAGTCTAGTCTATCCTAGCCTACTCTACCCTACTCTACTCTGTTCTATTCCTAGCCCACTGAGGACATTCCCTGTTTCCTGCTGTGTTATCAGAAGCTGTCACCTGCATCACAGCTGTAGTCTACGTTACATCGCTGCACTTAATTCTTACAGTTTTAGGGAAGGTTTGGGTTCAAAAGGGACTCATTCTGTTTGATTTTACTTTTCAGCTCAGTCTTGTCCGCTTTCTGAAGTTAATGACATGTTTCTGCAGACAGTGTCTGCTCCTAGAAATGATAATGCTTGACGTTTACAGTTACTGGGTAACTATAAAATAGCGAAAGAGGATGGGTAACCCTAAACTGACCAACAAGGTGTTCCATGCCATATATTTGGTATGTATTCATATTCATTATAAAGCTGAGAGAGTACAGGGGCCAAGTTCTCTTCTTCAGTGTCTAGCAGCTGAAGAGGACTTTGTCCATTCTGCCTTAGATCCCAATCCGTGGATTCCCAAATCCAGTTCCAGAATCCAGCTGCTGCATCTGGTCCCTGTCTGCCACTGAGTCCTGCCTGGACTTGCCAAGTGACTGGCCCCCGAGCATCAGTTACCATCAGGGGCAATTAGTGATTTTGAATATATTAATACATGTTTCGTGATATTGTTATTATTTCCATCAAAGCAGCTTTATTTTATTTTCTGATCAGTAACATTCTCTCCATTATTCCCCTTCTCTTTCCCTTTCAGAAGGGATCTTAAGAGGTCCCTTCCAATCCCTAATGTTCTGTGATTCCGTGATAGGGGCTAACAGAGGGCAACTGTCATTCCTTTAGTTCCCAGCCCAGCCTTAACCCGGAGGGAAACACTTGTTCATGAGCAATCGCTGAAGGAAGAATTCCTAATGAATGAAGAAAAACAGCAGCTAGAGACAAGTTTTAGAAATGAGATTAAGTTAAGAAGCCTTTCAGTGGGACAGCTTTGGGAAATATCCTCAATCTGAATGCCTGTTTTAAGTTTGTAGAGTAAGTGTTTTAGGGTTTATTTTGACACTATTTTACACAAATACCGATTGATTCTGTGGAATCTAATTTCACCTCTTTCCCTGCGAGGAACTTAAGTGACTATTTTTCCTTCACTTTATGTCCAAAGACCTAGAGACTGAGGAAAGGCAGCAATGGGCACTTTATTTCTCCAGCTCATCACACGTTTATATAATCAGAATGAAACCTGGTTTCTATTAGAAGAGAGAGGAGGGCAAAGTAAGGGTTTTTCTCCTTTTTTTCTCCCCTCTCTTTTTTTCATGTTAACAGACCCAAAAGTTGTCTGGAAACTGTGCCAAAAAAATTGCATAAAAAGAATGCATCTGGAAGTCATTAGGGAAGCTTGGAGTGGGCTGTGATTAAAGCAGAATGGAATTTCTACTCGGTTTTTTTCCCCCTTTACAGTTTCTAGGCCAATCAAACACAACTTAAAAAGCCAATCAAAACCTTCCACTATTTAACTGTTATAAATATGCAAGAAAGAAAAATCTCCCCCCACCCCATTTCCCTCCTGAAGGCAACTCCATCCCTTCTGTAGAACCTCCCAGCACAGCAACCTGCACCATTTGTGAGAGTTCAGAATTCCTGTAGAGGACCACAAGGATCAGATTATGAATGAAGATCGATCTCTTTTCAGCTTCTTCCATTAACAGGTCAGCTTGGCTGTGGTCATTTTCCTCCCCTGGGCCAGGCTCTTAGAGTCTCCTCCCAGTCGCCTTTGCCAGTTTATACTTTGAATGCAGAAACTACTGTCAGCTAAAGAACGCCAGGGTCCTCCTTTCCTGACTACCTATGACCCCCCCACCATAGGACCTCCTTCTGCTTAGCATAGCTGGTGATGCAACGGCATGAAAACATCATCCTTTGGTACTCTGATAAAGCCCAAATTACTTTTCCATTCCAGCTTTAACTGTTTGTAGCCAAAAAATGTCTTCTTACAAAGAAAAGCTGAGAGAGTTGGGATTGTTCAGTCTGGAGAGAGGGCTCCAGAGGGACCTTATAACGACCTTCCAATCCCTTGAAGAGGCCTCTCAGAAGGTTGGGAAGACTGTTCTATATGATTTGGAATGATAGCATGAGGGGTCATGGTTTTAAGCTGGAAAAGGGGAGACTTAGGTTCAAGGTTAGGGAAAAGTTCTTTAATGTGAGGGTGGTGGAACAGGTTGCCCAGAGAGGTGGTGGAAGCCCCATCCGAGGAGACATATAAGGTCAGGCTGGATGGGGCTCTGGTCTGGTTAGAGATGACCCTGCTTGTTTCAGGGGACTCGGACTAGATGACCTTTGGAGGTCCCTTCCAACCCAGTACATTCTATCATCCTATGAAAAAAATCTAATCTACTGTGAAGTCAGAACCAGGGGAAGGAGGTTACAGCCAGCAGCCAAGGTAACAGCCAGTGCCTTACCCTGCGCTTGCAGTAGCCCTTGTGAACACATTGAAGTGAGCTGGGAGGGTTGCCTGAGCACAGGGGACTATTTTTCATGGCTCCTTGCACTTACTTTTCACCACATGTCTTGTCAAGGGTTATGGGAAAATCATATATGAGGGTTGTCAGACTTTGATTAACAACAAGCGAGATGGCTCTAACAACTGCACGTAAATGGAAGATAACCTGGGAACAGGCTTGTAAGAGGAACCCTGCACCTGGCAATGCTCTGTGTGGGAACAGAATCTGCAGAGCCTGAGAACACGAGAAACTTTCCTCCCCCAAGGACTTGCCTAGGGAAAACACCAGCTGCTAGAGAGTATAAAAGGGAGAGATTCGAACGATGCAGAGGTGCTTCACCGTCAGCCCTCCACAGGCTGCAGCCAGGACAAGAGACTGAAAAAGGACTGCTGGAGACACCAAAAATCTGTGATGCTGGGGAAGCAAAGAGGGACTGATCATCTATCACCACCACCACACTCACTGCCACCTGTGATCTGAGGAGCAAGGATGGAGGAGGATGGGGGAGGGAGAGGCAGGTCCAAAGCCCCTGATCTGACCTCTTAACTATCTTCTCTCCCTTTCCTCTTTTCTTCTCTGTTGTCTGAGCTGGACATTTGGTGACTTTAGTGATTTTCAGGATTTTACCTGAGATTTCTGTTAGAGAAACAAATAGGTTTAGCTGCCTCCTACTGCCCTAAATCACTGAAGGGGTGCTAAATGGAATCCACCTATGTATTATCTTGGCTTTCAGATCTTCACATATATATGTGTCTGTTTACTCTAAGATCAGTGTCTCAGTATCCCATGTTGGGATAATCCAGTCCAACCCTTTAAGTTGTTGTTCCTTCCTAATGCTTTCTTTTTGCTTGGTAGCTCTCCATTTTACCCAGAAACCGTGATGGGACCAATGGGGCACCTTTCAAACTATTGCTTCCTGCCGTAAGCACCATTAAAAACTGACCATCTGGGGCTGATGAGATTTTACTTGAGGCCAGGTGCAGCAGAAAAATAAACACAGCACTGGGAAAAGGGTTTGTAATAGTCTGTTTCTGTTACATTCCTCTTAATTTGCTAACAAAGGGTGCAAGAAGAGTGAAATTACCCACATGGGAAGAAATGTGAAAGGTACAATAATGTGAGAGGATTGAAAACTGAGGAAGAAACTTAGTTAACACTGACCACATGGGACTGACTCCAGATATGTTTTTATCCAGACGTTTAAAACCTGCCTGGATGTGTTCCTGTGCGACTTGGTCTAGGTGGTCCTGCTCCGGCAGGGGGATTGGACTAGATGGTCTTTCGAGGTCCCTTCCAATCCCTAACAATTCTATGACTCTATGTGTTTCTGTATAGCAGAGTATTGGGCTCCTCTCTCCCATGAGCAGCTCCACTGAAACCAGTAAAGCTACTTGTGTGAGTAGATCATGAAGCATTAACTCCTCAGCAGAGAAGAGGTTCATCTGTGCACAGGGAGAGTATTTTGGGTTGTTCAAGTCTTGATTTTAGATACACGACCCTTAGCAGATTTGCAGCAAAGGACGGATGCAAGGAACAATCTTTGTGTGACTGGAAGTGGAGATTGTTAATGGTGGAGCTCAGAGGCTTCATTAAAGTGTGAGATGGATTGGATTCCTACATGTCCTGCTAACAGCCAGCAGAAATCATTGAAACCATTAGGCACAATTAATTCCATACAGCCTCCTGGAGTACAGTAATACAGTGACAGCAAAGCAAGCAGGACAGAAATAAGACTTGCTGTGAGGTCATGGATGAGTGTCTGTGAATTGCTGGATTTCTGTTTTCTCTTGCTGCTGTACATTCTGGTTTACAAACCACCAAGGTCAGAACTGCAGGTGGAAACTAGTGAAGAAGGTGACCCTCCTGAGACAATCACAGATAACCAGACATTAATGATTCCAAAGAATGATTATCACAGAACATTAGGGGTTGGAAGGGACCTTGAAAGATCACCTAGACCAAGTCACGCAGGAACATACCCAGGCGAGTTTTAAACGTCTCCAGAGAAGGAGACTCCACAACCCCCCTGGGCAGCCTGTTCCAGTGCTCTGTCACCCTCACTGTGGAGAAGGTCCTTCTCACATTCATACGGAACCTCCTATGTTCCAGCTCACACCCATTGCCCCTTGGTCTGTCACTAGATGACATTGAGAAGCACCTGGCTCCATCCTCCTGATGCCCACCCCTCATATATTTATGAAGAACACAATATCAATCCAGTCATCTTTATCTCCTCTTCTTTAAGCAAACCAGTGGAGAGCAGAAAGCACATACAAGATTTAGGATTTTGTAAAACCCTGAGAAGCAGTGAGTGGTTCTTTCCCTTCCTCCTTTGTGCCTGGCACTGTGAATTCATTTTCATCATTCATGAACTTACACAACCTTCTCTGCGCTGTATCAGTATTTCAAAGCCATTGTAGGGGACAAACTACAATAGCTATTATAGTTCTCCCCATCTGCCTCTGCAGCCCTGCAGTACCCAGCGATGCGGTGTGTGCCTGCATGGGGTCTGCATTACCGGCGTGGATTTGTGCATATCAAAAGCAGCTACTCTCTCAGTCATTCATTGAGAGTTCCAGTTGGCTTCGAGGGTTCCTGAAAAAAAAGATGTTTATTTTGTCTTCTTGACTTACTTTTCCTCGTGTCTGAGCATTGTGCCTCCAGGAGGAAAAGCTGAAAGTGCTGAAGTAAGGCTTTTTTTTCTCTCTCTCTTTTTCAAAGCCTGCCAAAAATAAAGGAGTTTAATAAGAAAGCACACGGCTTTGACTCTCTTAGAAGGGGGGGAACAAAAACGAATAAGTAATTTAGACTGAGACTGGAAACTTCTTTTGGGTGATTTTCTAGAAGAATAAAGATAAGAGCATTCGGGGAAGTAATACAGAGCTAAGCAGCCATGAAACTTGGCTAGGACCCTGGCAACCCAGTTTGGTTGCTGAACATGTGCTGGTGGAAATTATGTCATGGCAAGTCAACAACAATAGGGTTATAGAATTGTGTAGCTGGGCTGCCCTGAAGCCTCTCTGTCTTTGTGGGAGGTCTTTGCCTTGGGCTGCACCAGTGATGGCTGCCCATGCTGTAATAACAGGACTGTCACTGCATCCCTGCCATATTTGGGTGAAGCCAACCACCTTGAAAGACTGGTTCATTCAGAAAACATTAGTACTAGATCACAGCAATGTGCTTTCCTTTAGGTTTTGGAGGTAAAATCAGTGTTGGCTTGGCCCCCTGGTGTTTCTGGTCCTGGCTGCCATTGTTTGTGGTGTCGCTGCCAACACCAGGGCTAAGCGTTTGCCTGTTTGCAGCTTGACCACCAAAACAGATGATGCTTCCATCTCTGCTGGTGGCTGAGGGACACTGCCAGCCAGGGATTACGTTGTTTATTTTGTCTGAGCAGTATTTGTACAACAAACACTATAGGCAGCCCTCGTGACGCATCTTGGTAGCTGCAGAGCTTATGCAGTCTCTGCTCCCTCTAACAGCAAAGGCTGTAATACTGGGAGGGAAATATCTCCTACTGGGAACGATGGAGGCAGTTCTGCTGTTGCAGTTCATCAGGAAAAAGTGAGTCCAGGCTTAAAAGTCCAGTCATGTCCTCCAAATTTAAGACTGTAGGCAACACTTGGGTTGAGATGTTCCAGCACAACCCCTTCTTGGGCTCTCTAACCCAAAATGTTGAGTAGTCAAGGGTTAAGAGCAGCTCATACTCTTCCATCAGGCCTCTTCTCTTATTAAGAAAACCACGGCTCATTTCACAAGTGCAAGTTTACAGAGTGGGACCTAAGTCAAAACCCCCATAGTCTCCATTCTGCATGAACAACTGTGAGTTTTGTGCCTTGTCTTGCAGGAGGCACTAGCCAGAAGACATTATGTCCTCACTCTGTGCCAGGTCATCAGTGCCATGTTGACTCAATGGGCCACTTGCCACCTCTTGAGTCACTTTGCATCACTTCTCGATACACCTGGTCCTTCATTTATTTTTGGAGGTTTCCAGCCTAAGTACAAATAAACATACCCAGCCCATCGCAGACCTCAACCTAAGGTGGAGCTGCTGCAGATTTCTTCAAGATAATGCAGTGCTGGGAAGAGACAGACAGCAGTGAAAAGCACCTGTGGCAAAGGTCTCTGAATAACTGGAAGAAGTGAAGCCTGAAATAAATGTAGATTACATTGGGTCGGTTGATTAAAGGTATTTAACACTCAGAATTGTTTCATTTCTCCGGCCACAGAGATCAAGCAAAAGCACTTGCTGCCAGACAACACAACTGCAGTGCTCGTTCCATCTTCTGGTGTTCATCAGCTCAAGCCTAGGAGTTACCGTCAGTTCAGCTACACTCACCAGTATATTCAGAAATACTCACAAATGAAATGGGGATGCTGCTGGCACAACACCATCAGCTACATTGCTCTTCAGCAGCATATGGAGATCTCACACAGGGCGTGACTGTGCTGACCACACAGCTGCAGATGGACCCTGCCTCGTGTGAATTTCCTTCTAATTTCTAAGGGGGAGATGGTTAGCCGATCAAGAGAGGTTCTCCTCCCCGTCTACTCTGCCCTATTGGGATCTCATCTGGAATACTGTGTCCAGTTCTGGGCCACTCAGTTCCAAAAGGACACAGAGCTGCTGGAGAGAGTCCAGCACAGAGCCACAAAGATGATGAAGGGAGTAGAGCGCCTCCCTTATGAGGAAAAGCTGAGGGAGATGGATCTCTTGAGCTTGGAGAAAAGAAGACTGAGGAGTGACCTCATTAATGCTGATAAACATGTAAAGGGCTGGTGTCAGGAGGATGGAGCCAGGCTCTTCTCAATGTCACCTAGTGATCGGACAAGGGGCAATGGGTGTAAGCTGGAACATAGAAGATTCCACGTCAATGTGAGAAGGAACTTCTTTGTGATGAGGGTGACAGAGCCCCGGAAGGGGCTGCCGAGTGGGGTTGTGGAGTCTCTTTCTCCACAACCTGGGTATGTTTAAAACCTGAATATGTTCCTGTGTGACTTGGTCTAGGTGATCTTGCTGTGTTAGGGAGGTTGGAGTAGATGATCTTTCGTGGTGTTTTCCAATCCCTAGTGTCCTGTGATTAAGGCAGCATGTTAGAATGGAGACTGTGAGTAGTCTTTAGAGGGTTGTTAAAGGAAGGTGGCCCCACAAATTGAATCTGAGAGAACAAGAGGCTGAACAGGGTAGAACAAGGGTGGGAAAAGTGAACGGGTTGAGATGAACAAGAGAGACAAACATTACCTTGGAAACTTAACTGAATATTCTCAAAACTGGGTTTTTCAGAAATCTGCCAGAAATTGTCCATTATTAAAAATAATCCCAGCTCAAATGTAAGGAGGATGCAGTATGAGGGCTTGAAGATGTGGCTGGTCTCTTCAGGGTCGGTTCAGCAAATCTCTCCAATTCCAGGTTGGTGGCTCAGCACTGCCTCTTGTTCTCAGCTGGTTCCACCACACAGGGAATTCATGGGCTGCTCTTTTGTTGCAGTTATTTCTATTATTTAAAGATTTCAGAACCTGAATCTCTGCGTAGAGAAAGGTATTCAGGGCTCCTGGATCCTGATTGAACTTTATTTTAGATTCAGCAGCAGAACTGATTTTTCAAACCTCTCATTCCACACGGGCAAAGTCACCTGTTTTTCAAAGAGACACTCACTGGAAAATGTGGGCAGTCAGATTGCTTTGCGGTGCAGCCACTCCTATATTTGAAACACCGCTCTGAAAAAAAACCACCTTGAGGCTTCTTAGACCTGGAAAGTGCAATTTGTCATTATCTCACCCCCTTCTGAAGAACTATCATTTTCTCTGAGTCTCTTGGTTTATTGTCCTCTTTGCACCTTCTATAACAGCAGCCTTTGCCCATTGCTTTCACATGATGCCTCCTGCCTCTTCTTGGCCGGTCTTGGTTGTAGAAATGGCTTAAGCTGATTCCAATACAAAGCTAAAACTCAGTATAGGATGGGACAAACAAACCAGTTGATATTTCAGAAATGTCTTGTGGTTAATAAGTTCTGCTTGAGCTCCGTAATTCCTGCTCTGGCAGCTTTCATTACTTTTCATGTGGAAATTTCTTCATTGCTTTGCAAAGTAGATGCAAGGCAGCTTGTTATTCAGACTGAAATTCTACTTTTTGAGAAGTCCACGAGAGAAAATGTTGCATAAAATAAAATTAAATGAAATAATGCCCAGACAAAATATTTTCTGTAAAATTAACTGCTGCCATTCAATGGGACCTGGACAGGCTGGAGAGTTGAGCGGGGAGAAATGGAATGAACTATAACAAGGGCAGTGTAGAGTCGGGCATGTGGGCAAGAACAATCCCAGGTACCAGTATATATATCTGTTGGACAGCAGTGCAGGAGAAAAGGCCATGGGGGTCCTGGTGGACAGCAGGATGGCCAAAAGCCAGCAATGTGCCCTTGTGGCCAAGAAGGCCAACGGCATCCTGGGGTGGATCAGAAGCAGGGTGGTTAGCGGACTGAGAGAGGTTCTTCTCCCCATCTACTCTGCCCTGGTGGGACCACATCTGTAGTATTGTGTCCAGTTCTGGGCCCCTCAGTTCAAGAAAGACACGGAGCTGCTGGAGAGAGTCCAGCATAGAGCAACGAAGATGATGAAGGAAGTGGAGCACCTCCCTGATGAGGAAAGGCTGAGGAAGCTGGGTCTCTTGAGCTTGGAAAAGAGGAGACTGAGGAGTGACCCCACTAATGTTAATATGGAAAGGGTGGGTGTCAGGAGGATGGACCCAGGCTCTGCTCAGTGTCACCCAGTGGTAGGACAAGGGGCAATGGGTGTGAGCTGGAACAGAGGAGGTTCCACATCAATCTGAGAAGGAACTTCTTCCCAG
>JAOXOE010000705.1:15708165-15748199 GCA_028565055.1 Phoeniculus purpureus | reverse complement strand
CAGGAGGATGGAGCCAGGCTCTGCTCAGTGTCATCTAATGATAGGACAAGGGGCAATGGGTGTGAGCTGGAACACAGCATCTTCCATGTAAATATGAGAAGGAGCTTCTTCATGGTGAGGATGACAAAGCACTGGAAGGGGCTGCCCAGGGGGGCTGTGGAGTCTCCTTCTCTGGAGATGTTTAAAACTCACCCAGACCTGTTCCTGTGCGACTTGGTCTAGGTGATCCTGCTGTGGCAGAGGGATTGGACTGGATGATCTTCCAATCCCTAATGTTCTGTGATTCTGTGAACTCTCTAAGGACAATCTACCCACCTTCCACTTTTCTTTCTCTCTTGCTCTACTTCCTACTCTTTGCTTTGATTCATTTCCATCAGAAAGTGGGTTTCATTCCAGTTGAGAAAGTCAACTGAGCTGAACTGACCTGCCCTGCATCTCCTCAGCTGCTTGTCTGATTCTGGCTCCAGAAAGGCAGTGGAGCTCACAGCAGGGACAGTCAGGCAGCCACTGCAGCGATTGCCTTGGGTTGCTGTAATGTGAGACCAACCCACAGCTGTCCTTTCCAAATGCTTTAGAAGTAGTCCCTTGATCCTCAGGGATCTGTAAACCCCAGAGGAAAACCACTGCTTAACTAATCGGATTAGCAGCTAGCTCACTCGCGTGTAATACATATCTAAACACTCCTTAATTTGGGATATTAATTACAGCCTGCACTGAAAGAATAGGCATAACTCTTTAATTACGTGGAGAGATGTTAGATCCTCACATCTGCGGCTCAAACTCTCGTTCCAAGTGAGTAAGAAGCTTGTAATTGCTTGTGATAACCATTTCACTCTGTAAATTGGTTTGGGCCGTGTACTGGCAAAGTCCTGGCTGCTCTGAGTAACGTCGCCAAACGCCACCCAGACTGAACCCAAACAGAGCAGAATGGTGTAAATTTAGTGTTTCCTTACAAAGCTTCAACACTGTCCCACTTGTTGTTGTCTTCC
The DNA here is from genome assembly GCA_028565055.1 of Phoeniculus purpureus. Taxonomy (NCBI): domain Eukaryota; kingdom Metazoa; phylum Chordata; class Aves; order Bucerotiformes; family Phoeniculidae; genus Phoeniculus; species Phoeniculus purpureus. The sequence continues at coordinate 15,747,210 of JAOXOE010000705.1, read as the reverse complement.
CTATCTGATTGACTCTGGGTGAACTAAGGCTTAAGGGTTGTTTTCTTACTCTAAGTAGTTTTTACTATAACTTCGTGTTTTGCAAGCTTGATTGTGAATCCTCTTGTGTTCTGGGCTTAATGAACAAAGGACAGTGCCCAGCAAACACAGTGTGTTTGGGGCATAGAAACCAAACCTTGTATGTTTCATGACTGACTTCATTGGAAGTCGCCTCAAAAGATCACCTGGTCCAATCCCCCCACCAACCAAAACAGCACTGAGGTATTTACATCACTGATGTATTTAATAACCCCATTTCCCATTTGTAACCCCGTCATCATGTTCGACTTGATGTAGGGGATCCTGCTGTGGCAGAGGGACTGGACTGGATGATCTTTCAAGGTCCCTTCCAATCCCTAATGTTCTGTGGTCTGTGACTGGATTCTAATACAATTCTGACATGGGCAAGCACATTATTTTCTGAACAAATAGGGGTAGTCCTGGGGGAATCCTTGAAATGGCTCCTTGGTTAAGTCAACTAATTAAGTCAATTTATCACATGGAGAGCTCGAAAATTTAGGAAAGCTGAAAATAAGGTTAGGAATGGAGTGATCTTTTTTATAATTTTGAGGGTAAGAAACAGTGAAAATTTCCCTTGGGGGTCCTGGTAGCCAGCAGGATGACCAGGAGGCAGCAATGGGCCCTGGTGGCCAAGAAGGCGTCCTGGGGTGAATTAGAAGGGGGATGGTTACTAGATGGAGCACCCAGGTTTCCTGGGAGGAGCTGTGCTCTGCATTAGCCAGATCACGTTTTTCTCACGCTGTCTCAGAAGGCTTTTGTGGGCACAAGGCAAGCCAGATATATCTGAAGCCATTTAGACAGACTGGTGAGTCAGGATGACCAGCAAAGATAACAGACCAAAACCCTGAGAGAGGTCCTCTTCCCCCTCTGCTCTGTCCCAATGAGACCACATCTGGAACCTTGTGTCCAGTTCTGGGCCCCTCAGTTCCAGAAGGACACAGAACTGCTGGAGGAGAGTCCAGTGCAGACCCACAAAGATGATGAAGGCAGTAGAGCATCTCCCTGATGAGGAAAGGGTGAGGAAGCCGGGTCATTTTAAAGTAGCTGACTACCCACTGTAAGTCAACCTGTATTGGCCCGGTAGAAGGCAAACAAAGAGGCCCATGATGGACCCCAGATTGTAAAAGAAGCAATGCAAATTAGCCTGTGTTACAGAACCACAACTAAATGGCTTCCAGTATCTGGTGTGGCTTCTGCTATGAAGTGCTAAGAACTTGGTCTAGGTGATCCTGCTGTGGCAGGGGGATTGGACTAGATGATCTTTTGAGGTCCCTTCCAATCCCTAATGATTCTATGAATTGAAGTTGACACATAGACAACACATTCTTCTGGTGAGAGACTGTCAACATGCAGATCTTCATGGAGGAAAACACTCCCTGGCAGCCTTACCAGCGGCAGGCAACCTTAAGAGAGATTCTGAATTCAATGGCAACAGGTGTTTTGCTTCAGGAGGTAGTTGAAGCAGCACCACAGTATAAGAGACAGGCTGCTTGCAGGTGCTCTGGGATTGAGATGATCTTGCTCTCTGAGGACAGATTGCTGCTAATAATGGAGTTTACTTGGTGGAAGGTAAGTTTAATGCATAGTTTATCTGGGTGGGTTTTCCTTGTGTTACAGGCTTTCTTGTTATCTTTGTGTTTTCTTTCTGGGTATTTGTGGTCTGAGGCAGTCTGCTTTGCCTCTGTGATCATGAGTTGTGCAATGAGTTGTAGAAGCTCATCCTTACAATGTGCAGAGTCCAATAGCGAACTGTGCTTTCTGCTGATGGCTGTGCTCCTTGGGCTGTCATACAGGCTTGTGAAAACAGTGTGTAAAGGTAATGTGACTGCTTCTGCCCTACACAGCCTGCATAATGCAGATACCCCCTGTAGGGGTTACCTGAAGTGGGCTGTTTCTATGTAATCAGGAAGGCTGGAAATTACCTCTGGGATGTCTGAAGGTCTCTAGTCCAACATCCTGCTCAAATTGCCTTGTATGAGTGCAGGTTGCTTGGGACTTTGTTCTGTCAACTCACAGAACATTAGGGATTGGAAGGGAGCTTGAAAGAACATCCAGTCCAATCACTCCTGACACAGCAGGATCACCTAGATCTGGTCACACAGGAACATGTCCAAGTGGGTTTGAAACATCTGCAAAGAAGATTCCACAAGTCCCCTGGGCAGACCCTTCCAGTGCTCTGGCACCCTCACCATGAAGAAGGTCCTTATCAGATTGATGTGGAACCTCCTCTGTTCCCGCTCACATCCATTGCACCTTGTCCTATCATTAGATGCCACTGAGCAGAGCCTGGCTCCACCCTCCTGACACCCACCCTTCACATATTTATCAACATTAATGAGGTCACCCCTCAGTCTCCTTTCTTCCAAGCTCAAGAGACCCAGCTCCCTCAGCCTTTCCTCAGCAGGGACATGATCCCCTCCCTCTGTGCTGGACTCTCTCCAGCAGTTCTGTCCCCTTCTGGAACTGATGGGCCCAGAACTGGACACAAGATTCCAGATGTGATCTCACCAGGACAGAGTAGACGGGCAGAAGAACCTCTCTCCATCTGCGATCCACCCCAGGATGCTATTAGCCTTCTTGGCCACCAGGTGCCATTGCTGGCTCTTGGTCATCCTGCTGGCCACCAGGACCCCCAGGTTCCTTTCTCCTACGCTGCCCTCTAATAGGTCAGTCCCCAACCTATCCTGGTCCCTGGGGTTGTTCTTTCCCAGATTATGAATGTCTCTGAAGACTGAAGTTCTACTACCTCTCTGTGTTTACCAAAGCTTCATGGTAAAAAAAAAAATCTCCAGTGAGTCAAAATTTTTCCTACTACTCCTTGTATCCATTGCATTTTGTCTTTCTACTGTGTGCCTTTGAGAAGGAGTTGGCTCTGACCACCCATTAAGTAGTTGAAGATAGCACTAAGTACTCTTCTTAGCTGTACCACACAAAGTAGAATCACAGAGTAAAGTAAGAGCCTGGAAGGGACCTTTGAAGATCATCTAGTTCAACCCCCTTTTTAGAGCAGGATATAAGTTTACACAAGAACACGTCCAGGTGTGTCCAGAGGAGCCTCCACAGCCTCTTTGGGCAGCTTGTCCTCTGCTACCTTTGCTGTGAAAAAGTTTGTTTAGATGGAAACTCCTGCATTCCAGTTTGTGCCCACTACCCCTTGTCCTGTCACTGGGCAGCACCAACAAGAGACTAGTCCCATCCTGGCCTTTAGATGTCTGTAAGCATTAATTGCATCTCCCTTCACCATCCTCCACTCCAGGCTAAATTGATCCAGCTCTCTCAGCCTCTCCCTGTACCCTCCTTGTAAGGGAGGTGCTTCAGTCCTCTGATCATCTTCGTGGTTCTGTGCTGGACTCTCTCCAGTAACATCTTGTCCTTCTTGAACTTGGGAGCCGAGAACTGGATGCATTCTCACCAGGGCAGAGTAGAGGGGGAGGATAACCTTCCTTGACCTATTGGCCCCACTCTTCTTAATGCACCCTAGGGGACCATTTGCCTTCTTGACTACAAGGGCACATTGCTGGCTCATGGTCAGCCTGAGGTCCACCATGATTCCCAGATCCTGAAACCATATGTCCTGTTTTGGACATTGAGACCCTCAGGACCAACCTAATTTTGGAAGATTCATTGAGGAGGGGAGAACCACACCACCCTGAAGGTATTCAAGCCCACAGCACAGCATTCTAGGACATGGCCCGAGATCAGATGGGAATGGGATGTACCCTTCAGAACTTAATTCCAGTGTTCAAGTCATTGCGTAGAAAAGACTGAACACTTCAAAAACCAAACAGGGAGGAAAAAACAGCGGGGAGCCTGGCTCTCCATCTCTCTTCCATTGTGTTTTTTACAGCAGGAACAGATTATGCATTTTGTATGGAAAAAACCATGGTGTGGAATGCTTTAGTGGTACTGGGAGCAAAGACTGGTCAGCTTCAGGGTTGCTAAGATGTGCAGTCCTTTTCCTCTCTGTCTGTGGTCCAATGAATCTTTTCTTTGCTTCATCTCTGCAATGGCCCCGCTCGGGGCAGAGTTATGATGCCGCCGTTAGAGGAGATCAAACAACTAGAGATGTAAGTCAAAGAGGGGGCTGTAGCAGAGGACAGAGACGCTCTAAGAGACGTAAAGAGAATCATAGAATAATCTTGGCTGGAAAGGACCTCCAGGATCATCAAGTCCAGCCCTCAGACCAACAGCTCCCTAACCCCTAGATCATGGCCTCAAGTGCTCTAACTACTTGGTTTTTTAACACCTCCAGGATGGTGACTCCAGCACCTCCCTGGGCAGCCTGTTCCAGTGCTTGTCTCAGGAAATAACTTATTGCTAAGATCAGTCTAAACCTCCCCTGATGCAACTAGAGGCCATTTCCCCTTGTCCTTTCATTAGTAATTTGGGAGAAGAGACCAGCACCAGTCTCACTACAACCTCCTTGTAGGTAGTTGTAGAGAGCAAGGAGGTCTCCTCTCAGCCTCCTCATCTCTAGACTCAATAACCCCAGTTCCCTCAACTGCTCTTCATAGGGCCTGTTTGCCAGCCCCCTCCCCAGCCTCATTGCCCTTCTCTGGCTCTGCTCCAGCCCCTCAGTGTCCTCCTATCCTGTGTTTCCCAAAACTGGACCCAGTACTAAAGGTGGGGGTCTCACAAGTACAGAGAAGCAGGCTATGATGCTAGGATGAGATAGAAGAGGCAGCAAGGGACTAGATGTTGAATGAAAGATGTAAAGATCTCTCTGGGTGTCTGAAGATTTTTGCTCTGAGGTCTTTTTCGAGGATGTTCCTCCTGCCTTTGGGTTTGGAAGGCAGAGCTTCCCATCAGTGTGTGAGCTTGGCTGGAAGGCATGCCCAGAGCCCCCAGTGCCCTGCAGTGGGCCCCTCTCCTTGCACAGTTCTTGGCCATGTGGTGTTATCTTTGGCTGTATCCACTCTTTCCCTAGCTGCCTTTGGTCCTATAGGTGCCTTTGCCAGCTGCTACACTATGCTCCTGTTTAGCACCTGTGCTTCCATCAGATACCTGGTATCAGTTTTTCTCCTTCCACTGTTTTTTGATATTGGCCTGCCTTCTGTTGTGACAAGGACAGCGAGCAGGGAGATGTCTCTTTAGGTTTAGATGTTGCTGCCCGCATTTGTGTGATGGAGTGCTGGCAGCGCATGGGATTTCTCCGCTTACACCTTGTGTGTCTCCAGCCAGATAGACTTCAGACAGGGATATCTAGTTCATCCGGTACTGAGTTATCATTACATGACTCCTTCTTCAATGCACACTTGACTTAAGGTGGTAAGATGTTTGGCTTCAAGACAAAACAGCTCTTGCTCTGAGCTGCCTGGAGGTACCTGTCATTTCCAAGCTAACATTTAAATCTAACATAAGGAGGGCATCTGAAAACGCAATCACAGAATACTTGTGGTTGGAAAGGAACTCCTAGATCAGTGTCCAACCAGACCCTACAACAACAAAAAACCTCAATACTTGAATACCTAAATACCTGATTGATCGATAAACTAGCCTCCTCTGCCCTGCCACTAGAGCAGGGAGTGAAGCACCATGGCTATGCATTTCCTCCATACCTCCAGGGATGGGGACTCAGCCACCGCTCTGAGACGGCCCTTCCAGTGCCTCACCGGTCTTTCTGTCAGGAATTTCATTCTCCTATCCAATACAAACCTCCCCTGCCTCAACTGTAGACCATTTCCCCTGGCTTGGTCATGAGTTACTCATGAGAACTATGGAGAAGTTACTAAGGTTACCAAAACCCACCTCTCTACAACCTCTTTTCAGGTAGTTGTAGAGGGCAATGAGGTCCTTCCTCAGCTTCCTTTACTTCAGACTAACCCTGCCCAGCTCCCTCAGCCTCTCCTCATACGACTGGTTCTCTAAACCCCTCATGAGCTTAGTAGCTCTCCTTTGGACACCTTCCAGCATCTCCATGTCTTTCCTATAATGAGTGGCCCAGAACTGAACCCAGTGCTCGAGATGAAGGACCTCTGTGAAAGAAACACTTCAGACAGAGCTCAGTGCTTAATCCTCAAAACATCAGACTCTTGGTGTCTCAAAAATACAGAAAAATAGTGTAAAGACACAGGGAAATAAGTTGATGGTTGATCTTTAATAACAGTAGTTTTTAGGTGAGGAGTAGGGGAGGAAATGGCTGTGCCACAGGTGTAGTGAGGCAACACTGCCCGGTCCTCTGTCACCCCAGATGATGGGTAACCGAGGTTCACCAGGACAGAAGTAGCCTTTGCTTAGGCCTGGGAAACCCACCTGGACATGTTCCTGTGTGACTTGGTCTAGGTGATCCTGCTGTGGCAGGGGGGTTGGACTGGATGATCTTTCAAGGTCCCTTCCAAACCCTGATGTTCTGTGATTCTGTAGTTCTGTGAACTCTGCTGTGATGAAAATCAGAGAGGAGTTGGACTGGATGACCTTTAAAGTTCCCTTCCAACCTAAATCATTGTGTGATTCTATGGTTCTGTGACTCTGTGGGTCCCGTAACTCTAAGCAAGTTGGTCTCTAGACAATTGTCATTCTGTTAAAAAGCAGCCTTACATTTCCCATGGATACTTCTCAGATGCAAGGAGAACCGTTCTTCTGCTTCTGATGGTCCTAACTGCAGACACAGCCTTGGAAGGGAAGCTTGCTCTCATGGCTACAGAGAAGGAATGGGAAGCACGAGATCTGGCATGGAGTCCAGCTCCCATTGAAGCCAGTGGGATGTTTGCCATTGGTTTCAGTGGAAGCCAAGATTTCAGTCTGCAGCCAGATTTGCTGGTGTGTTGAGCTGTGCTGAGAGCAGGACCAGAAAGGGTTCTTGGTTTCCTGGTGCAGCTGTTACTGCCTCAGCTCCTCTGCTGCAGATAGCTGGTTTCTCACCTCACATGGGCCCCTGCTTGCTTTCATGTTTTCAAATCTTAAGCAAGAAACTCTTTGAGGAGGTGAGTGGCTGCACTGTTTATGCCTGTTGTATTGTCCCATGATGGAGCTCCTGGACATCCTCACCAGCAAAATCATTCTTTTGACTCCAGAGTTTGGACAGCGCAAGAGAATGGCATAAAGCAGTAGCACGGGGCTGGGAGGAATGCTTAGATGAAGGAAAACAAATGGGATTTGCTCCAGGTAAACAACTGTGCTTTCTCCTTCAGGCAGCGGCTTGAGGCAGCCCTACAGCATTAACTCTGAGTGGTTCAAGAATCACAGAATCACAGAACGTTGGGGATTGAACGATCATCGTCCAATCCCCCTGCCACAGCAGGATCACCTAGATCAAGTCGCAAAGGAACATACGCAGGTGGGTTTTGAACGTCTCCAGAGAAGAAGATAGACTGTTCAGGTGGTCCAGATATGGGCTTTCCTGCATCAGACTCATATGAACCATTGGGAACATTGCTATTATGAGCACCCCTTTTTCTCTTCTCTCTTCCACTGTTAGATGGAAGCCAAATCATGTTAATGATGAGCTGTGGTATTGGTACTCATGACCCTGATGGTAAACCTTTCCCAAACAATTATTGCTTCCCTTGCTAAGAAGACAACTCAAAGGTTGTAGTGCTGCTGTCGTGGCAGAAGTTGTGCTTTATATACCCCTTGTGCCAGCTCCTGCAACCCAGGCAGGGTGAGTGCCCTCCTCTGCAGGAAGCGATCACAGCCTGGATTGAGGTTATTGTGTTACACTGAGCAGCCCCAGTTTGGCCCTGTTGTTTTTATTTGAATGGACACATGGTGGAGCCTCTGAATGCCAAGGAAAAGAAACATCGCGCATAATTCTCCCTCCTGATTTATAGTTCCCCTTGAGCAGGACGTCCCTCTATACATTGTGTGGGTTTGGTCTCTACTGCCCCTTCCTGGGAGCATCTGTAAACGCAGCTCAGCTGTTAGCATGAAGGTTTATCTCCTGGACCAAGAAGCTGCCCTGGCTTTCCTCCCCTCTCCAGGTGTCCCATGTTTGACAGCACTTACTCCTCCTGGCTAGCCATGGGTTGTGTTCTCTGGCCATCTGGGACTTGACCTTGTTCCTCTGACGTTTCCACAAGGAGTTAGCTGGCGGGAGCAGCTTTCTGGTAAGTGAAAGCCGTTGTGATATATTTTTTCCCCCACAAGCAAGGAGTCTGTAGGTGTAGATGCTTGAAATCAAAGTAGTGTTGGTCATCCTGAGATCCATGGCTGATAGTTTCACTATGATTTTCTCCAGCAGGCTGAAGCAGAGTTGTCCAGAAGTTCAGCTCTGGTGCAGAAGCTCACCCCAGAGTTACCTCTTTAGACACAAAGGCTTTTACAGGCTTTATTCCAGTAATAAATGGGGAAGAGTCATAATCATAGAATGGCTGGAGCTGGAAGGGACCTTAAAGATCATCTCGTTCCAACTCCGTTGCATAGGCAGGTATCCTTCACTAGATCAGGTTACTAAGGGCCTCATCCAACCTGGCCTTGAACACTGCCAGGGATGGGGCAGAATGAGGAATAAAGGAAAGAAAAAAACCCAAGTGATGCAGCATTGCCTGCTGATTGCTCAGCTGAGCTCCACAGCAGCATTTCCCATCTGTCTTCTACATCACTCTGAGGTTGTTCCCCAAGAGCACCTTATCAATGGATCCTTTCTCAGCCAAGTGACTGCCTCTGAGCCAACTCCTTTTTTCTGGTTCAGTGACTGGCACAATGTTTGCATGAACTTTAAACTATCAGCTTGTCACTCTTCTGTTTTCTTTGCTGATCCTCACCAGCTCTCATGTTTCCTAGGGTAAGCACAAACTCAATGGATCGGAGTAAGCAGAGAATTAGTGCTCTTTCTTTCTTAACAACATGACTACTTTTTTTCTCCATTAGCTACTTTTGTTCATGTTAATTCTCCATAGCTGCCATCCACAGGCCCTAGGTTACACCTATCGATGAGATGAGAGGACAGTGCTGACCTCAGTGTTTGTGTGTGCTTAGTTTTAAGGAGAGTTACCCAATCCAGTGCCACCTGGTTCTCTGTGGTATCAATTCTGCTGCTGGTAAAGTCCCACCTGGGAGCACCAAAGAAAGATGTCACTTTGTACCTTCCATCTGCCTATCTGTCATTTGAATTCTCCTAATAGATCCTCTTCCCCTTTCTGGATTTGGGGTTTTTTTCTCTGCCTTTAGCCCTCTGAGAGGCAGCACAAGCTCCTAGATGGTTTCCCAAGGATCCTGTCAGATCTAAAGGCCAAGTATCATGGCCAGGATGCTCCTGTGCACCCACACACTAGGTTGATGGTCTCTTATGAAGGACACCATGGTGAGACTGCCTTCTTGAATACAGGCCTTGAACCTACAAAGTCTTCCCTTCAAAACTGGTATCCTCAAGGGGAGCCTGAACTATGGGCCCATGAGCAGCTAGCTCCCCAGGCTGGGAGCCTGGGCATGCAAAGGGCAAGGACTCCCACAGCCATGCAGAGTCAGCACTGTCCTTGAGCCCTTCATCGCAGTCTCCTGGGTGCCTGGGTGCTGTTCCTTGACTGGAGGTGGCAGCAGGTCAGCCCCCAGCACACAGCTCAGCTCTGGCTTGAGCAGAGTGGGGTGTATGTGAGCATTGCTACAGGATGGGGCCTTTCTGTCACACATGAGATGTGAGCTGTGCACGCAGCTGGCAACTTGGTCTTTGACCCATTCCCTAGGACAGTTTCTTGAAGAGAAAGATCAGCTCTTGGCCCTTGGCTTTTAGAAGGCTTACCTGGCATGTGCCTCAGAACAAGTGGAAACGCTGCCCTCCCCCTTTGGACCAGAACCCTTTGCCAGACAAGGGCCATGGGTGGGTTTATTCTGCCTTAAGTGTGGGGTTGGTTTTTTTCTTTATATCACCTGAGAAATTCCCTGGCACTATGATAAAGGACCCCACTGCTCATTGGGGCCCATCTCCTCATGGTGCACATGGTCCAGAGGGAAGGCAAAGGGTTGCCCAGAAACACATATCCGTTCCATGGCTATGATTAGAGAGGATTTGTCTGTATTTATTGCTAACAGTGTTCTCTCTTGCATTCAGCTCAGCTGGGAGCCCCATTAGTGACCTCCCAGCAGTCTTGAAGCCCAAGATCTACATTTCTTTAATTGTATCCAATCTGTTGAATACTTAGGGAAACAGCTGGGAATATTGTAAAGCATCTTCTGGCAACCAAGAGTCCCAGCAAAGGATTGTGTCAACTCCTGGTAATTATTCTCAGCCTGTCCATCTAAGGCCTGGCTGCAGCATTAACCAGCAGGGACACAGCAGACAAAGTTCTGTTCTTCTTGCATTTCCCTACAAGAAGTGGGTTTGGTGAGTTGTGCTCTGTTTGGTACCCGGTGATCATCTGCTGGTGTTTGTATCACTTCACTACTGTTCACAGCTTGCAGTTGCAGCTTTTCTGAGTCTTTACTGACAGCCAGACACATCTGTCATTGCACAGTGCATGCTGACGTGCAGCCTTGGGGGAGCTAGCTCCCTTCCCTGTGAGGCAGAGCACCACTGTGTCGTAGCAGAGGTCCCAGGGCAGCAGCATGGCTTGGCTGTGGCTTTGTAAAGCACTTCGGGCTCCCTGGAAGAACAAGAGTGAGCACAAACCCGGCCTGTTCCTCTGTGGTTAAAGCTTGCTTGAGATGATGGTTTGGAGTATGTGGCTAACAACAGCCAGCAGAGCAGCTCCTATGTCCTTCGTGGTGGTCAGTGAGTGGGTTTGAGCATTTTCAGGGGCTACTTCACAGCCCATTAACTGAAAGGGGAGAGCTGGCTTGGGGCTGGGCTGTCTGTTAGGCTGTGTGTGGGACACAGGCGTGGTATCAGGGCCACGCTTAGCCTCAGCTTTTGCTGTAGGAATCATCGGTGATAAAATGTCCCGATTTTCCTCCCCACAAGTTGGTTTAAAGGGAATGAAGGCAGATCCTGCTACAGCTTAGTGCGCTACTAGCCAACTCAAATGACTCCCCACTGTCTTTTCATCTACATGGAGGCTCGTAATGCCCTAAGTCTTTGCATGTCCTGGCACGTAGCCCAATTGAAGCATGAGCTCCAACAGAAGTTTTGAATTTAAAGCTGTTCTTTTAGCTTCAGAAATTTGCAGATTGAAGCTGAGAGATGCAATTCAGCTGTTTACTTGCAGATCTGCAAAAGCCCTGCTGTGCTATTGCACTCCCCTCGGTTAGGCTGTTGTGTTAACAGCTCTTTCCAATTAAAGTAGCAACTCAGTTAAATTAAAGTAGCCTCAGTTACTGAAAAGATTTTTTCTATCTGGGCATTTATCTGATTATCTGATTTTAATTGCTCATGGAGCACAGAGCTGTTTCATTTCCCATCCCTTATTATCATTTAATCCATCCTCGTAATTTTTGTTGACTGCGCTGCCTTTTGCTGTTTGATTTTTTTTATTTCTTGCCTTTTCCAGCATCAGCTTGGGCTAACACCACTGAGACAGCACATTACTCCCATGATGTCAGCAACTGGGCAAATATCAGGTGCACAAGAAACTCCTGGAATTTCTGCTTGCCCAGAGCAGGTAAAAACCCACCCTTGTTCTGGACATAGCCCTACCAGAAAATCCTAGAGCCTTGCTCTGTAAATTATGGCCCCTTTCTTACAATAAAAATTCGCCTTTTAAGGCCTTTGCAGCCAAGGTCAAGGCTTTTTTCCATTACCTGACCATTCAGAGTGTCCAAGAGAAGAAATGGTACCAGATGAGCCCTGCACCTTTCCTCATGCTGCAGTCCGACAAGAGCATCTTGTTTTCATTTCATTTCACTGAAAGGGACACGCACTGGACTCCATCTTGCCTGGGGCACACCCAGCTCAGCAAGGCTTGTCCAGTGGGTTGCACTGAGATCTGAGCTGAGACCTGGGATTTTCTCTCCAGCCATATTTGCCATTGCAGACAATGCTGTCACTGTCTGCAGGTTTAACGAGCTTTGTAACATGAGTGCAGAACTGCTCAGGCTGGGACTGCCAGAACTGGAGAAGGACCAGATGCAGTGACAGAGGCACAGGTATCAGTGCTGACATCCTGTCCCAAGAGGCCTCAAAGCCCTTCCCTCCTACAGCATGCTTTTGCCATAGTTTGATCTGGGCTTGTGCCCAGCACAGTGACCCTCAGATCTTGGTGCACCTCAGTTCTGCAAGACCCTTGCAAGGATGCCGCAACCAGTCTGCCAGGTTGACAAGAAAGCAAAGCCTGCTGCTGCCCCCGTGTGTTATTTGCTCATCATTGTTGCCACGCACCAGTCAAGACCTGGGAGCCCTATTGGCAAGCATGAAGGACAGCCAGGCTAATAGCATCACTGCCTCTCAAGCGCTGAGGTCAAGGATCTTGCTTTGGAAGACTCTTCTGTTTCTTCTGTACCTCACATAAGCGCAGGCCCTTCCCTGGAGCACCTTATATTCAAAAAAGTGCAAAGTCAGATTGCTGGAGACAGCATGGAGGCCCACGATACACAGTGAAGCACAGAGGTGTCATCATCTTGCTGTGGACGGATGCGTGTGCAGTGCTCGGAGCCTGCCATGCGATGCCGAACAATATCAGTTATCAGCACAGTGCGTTCAGGCTTGTTGGCTCAGAGCATGGGGAGCATAGAGTGAGAGACAGCTCTTGGCAGACCAAGCTCACATGATAAGGTCATTGGAAAGACAAGTGATGCTTTCATCAGCCTGCCTTTCCCCAGTATCAGCACCAGCTTGAGCAAGGACTCACTCTGTGCTCCTGTAATGCACTGTGCTCTGCGCACTGCCAAGGACAAAAGCTTCCTCATAAATCCATTGAAGTTGTGCTTTTCCAACCAGTGTCTCAGCCACTAACTCCCATCCTTCTTGGCCCCATCAGGTTCCAGTTTTGAAACATTAAATGGTACCTCTTGAAGAGTTAAGTCAAGTCCCTCTGGCATCAGTGGCACCTCTCAAGGAGAAGGGAGAACGGGCTGCAGTCACTATCTGCCTGCTGCGTCCCAACAGGTATCATTTGCCTTTTGGACACCCATTTGTTCTTCTTTGTTGAGCAGCACTTTGTTGGAGCTGCACATGCTAATTATTCTGGAGATCATCGGTACTGGAAGCTGCCTGAAGCCTGAGGTGTTTGATAGGTTGGTAGTAGCAGCTAACCCAAACAGAGCCAGGTTGTAGCTCAGAGAGTCCTGTGGCCCAGTGGTTCTGACCATGGCCAACACAGTTTCTTGAAAAGGCAGGGGTTGCTGTTCTTTCACTGGGGCTTTCTGGCCCTGGCACCATTAACAGATGGACCAAGGAGCAATGTCTCAGCTAAGCATTGTCCACTGACTACCCTGGACACTGCCTAGAGCTCTCAGAGAACATCTGAGGGAAGCAACATGCGCTGGCAGGGCTTACGTGCTCTGGCAGCTGGGGATTGCAAACACATGCTTCAGCTATGCAAGAAATCTTTGACTTGTTCTGAATGTGATTCTGCCTGGGTTTCTTCCCAGGAACATTCCTGTTCTTCACAATTTACCAGTTGCAGGAAGGGAGAAGGGAGGGAGAAGGATTTTAAGAGTAAGGGAGAGGAAAGAGAACAGATCTTACAGTGCTTTCCCGCTCCAAATGCCTCCAGAAGGACAGGGTGTGGAGTATGGGCTCCAGGACTTGGCACCACCCCAAGAGAATGCGAACTGCAAAACTAAAACCACTTTTAATTAGTCATTTGTTTTTATATAAAGAATAAGTCTGTTTCTCTGAAGTAATTCAGTGTCTGCTATCACATAGACCAGGCAGCCTCTGCCAAACGGTGCTGCGTGATAGCAGGCAAGCGAGGAACTAGGTCTCTCAGCAAAGACATGTTGTCTCCTCAAGGAGATGGCACTGCCGTTCCGATCCGTGTTCTGGTTCCCGAGATAAAAGTCTTGTTTCTAAGAGTCACAGCAGACGTGAGAGAGTTGCAAATGTACTTCTCGTAGGTGGGAGTAATGTGATGTCTGAGCTGGCGATGAATGATGAAGCTGCGTCTTTATTGTAACAGCTGCTGTTACAGACGGGAGAAGAAGCTTGTGAGGGTGGAGGCGAGAGCTCTGCTTCTGTCCTGGCACAAGTCAGGGGTTACAGGGGCACCTGTACACCCTGACTCAGAGGGATGGCAAATCCCTCTTCTCATTGCTGGTAACAGGAGGGTCCTACCTGGGGAGGGCCAGAGGCCGCAGTGTCTGCCACACTCTGTGACCATTGGGAGAGATGGGCTCAGTGGGGGCTGCTGGGCTGGATGAGTGTCATTCTGCTGTTGAGGGTACCCATGGATAAGGAAGGCATAGGCTGTCTCCAAACTGGATCACCCCTAAGCCAGGGATGCCCCTGCAGATAAGGTGTGAAGCTGGCGGCCGCCTGCTCTCAACAGCACAGATACAGGCTTTGTGCTTCTTTCCAGATGTGACCACCTAAACCATCACCCTGTTCCTGAGAGCGCTAAGTTTCAGCCCAAGGGCCTTCTGAGGCCATCAATGACAGGAGTAGCCCAGGGCTAAGTTTGGAACCTGCTGAGCTAGACAAGCGCTTCCAACAGGAGGAACCATTAAAAGAGGTAACCTGATGAGACCAAAGTGCTCTCAGAGTAACCCCCATGGCCCAATTAGTGATGAATTATATTCCATGGTTAATTTAATTTAGCCGAGGTTTTCTTCCCTGTGTTGTGTGCCTGCTGTATCAGCCCTAGTGCTGCGTATCTAATTCAATCAAACATACACACAGTGCCCACGTACTCGCAGTCGTTCCACACACCAGGGGCACTCTTGTTTTGTTGTATTTGGCTCATACTTCAACTTCACTGAAGTCGGTTCTGCTACACGAGTGCACAAGCAGAGCGAAGCCCAGTATTTACAGATTATCTGCAAGGGAGGCTTCACGATTTAGAATCACAGAATCATTAGGGATCGGAAGGGACCTCAAAAGATCATCCAGTCCAATCCCCCTGCCACAGCAGGATCGCCTAGACCAAGTCGCACAGGAACACATCCAGGCGGGTTTTAACTGTCTCCATTGAAGGAGACTCCACAACTCCCCTGGGCAGCAAGAGGTATTTCTTTCCCTTGTGCTGGATGCAGTGTCAGCACGGTAGTTTGCTATGCGTAGAGTCCCCTCCTTCATCTGTCATTGACTGTAAACCTACGTTTTTATTGTTAATAGCCCATGTGATGAAGGAAATGGTGAATGATTTCACTCCTCCTTGCTTTTATTAATCCCAAATCGTGGATCAAGTTACAATTAATGATAGCCTGAGTGACTGCCAGTTTTACTCTTGCTAGTCCTGAACAGCTGGGAACAATCAGATGCCAACCCGCGGGGCTGCAGCCCGAGCACCAGGGAGCACCGATGAGCCGCGTGGGTGCGTGACCTGCCCTTCTCTGTGCAGGTGAGTTAACTGAATACCAGTGCGAGAGTCTGGAGCTGCTTTGTGTGGTTGCACATTAAGCTCTTAGTTTCCCAAGGGTGCAAAGCAGACTAGCAGGGAGTGATCTAAAATCCAAAGAACAGGTTCTACTGCAGAGTTTAGAAAACTGCCTAAAGAGAAGCAAAGAAAGGCACGAGGAATGTGCGTCTGGCACTTCCGACACTTCTGAAGAGAGCCTGAAAAAAGAGGCACCCAAGCAAAGCAACAATGAGAACAGCAGTTCTAGATCTGGCAGTTGCTTACAGGAATCACAGGGACCAATACAGGAGAGTCCTGTGCTACATTCTCCCCTCTTTGGAAACTCCAAACCAAGACCTTCATGAAAGTTTTGATTCATTATCACAAAGTGACCAGTTCTGGTGGTCCCTGGGCAAGAGCTTGTGTTGCTGTGAATGCCAGCAGGTGCCCACTGCCATGGACACACTGCTGCTTGGGATTAAGCAGAGTTCCCCAGTTCTGTTGCCATCAGCACTGACGTAAGTCAGGAGTGGGAGGATTTCTTCCTGAACTTCAGGGAACTTAGGACCTAATGTTGGTTGAATGTGTGACTGAACCATTCAGCTCTCAGACACACTCCACTTGTTTGCAGCTTTGAAGCTCCCACAATCTATTTGCTAACAGCAAAAATATTCCAACTATTTGGAACGATAGCATCAGCCATGATGGCCCAGAGCCAGCATCAGCACTCCTACAACACAGGCAATTATTTCTTGATAAGAATTACCATATTCTTCGTCCTGACCACAGCTGGATTGCTTGAGCTTCATCACGGTGAGGCCACTGGCCATCAGGAGCATTTGCAGTAACGAAGCTGCTGGGCAGTTGTGTCCCTCAGTTCACTTGGTAACTGGGTCTGAACTGATGGATCTGCTGATTGCTCACAAGCCACCGTGTTCTCTACTTTTGTTTGAACAAACCTGGCTTAGACAAAACGCGGTGGGGAGCAGTCGAGCTTGGAGAGCCAAGAAGAATAAGCTGTTCTGAGATACAGAGCTGAGCTGGAACCAAAGTGGTTCAGGAAGTCAGCAATGGTTCAGGGCGTCAGCAACAGCTGCTGGGAGATGACACAAGGCTGAAGATCAGCTGTCATGAACAGAAAGATCAGCAGAGGATGCTCACACTGAAAAACCCAGGAAAAGGCAGATGAGTATCTAAAACATTTCTGAAAACCTACAGTTGGGGTGGTTTTCCAGTGTAATAAATCCTCGCTGAATTAACTACCTAATAGTGAAATTACCCTGCTGCTAGAGGCAGATTTCTTGCTGAAGTGAGAACAGGTGTAATATTTTAAAGTAAAAGGTAATGGATGGGTATGGTAACAGTATAAGGTAAGGTGATGATTTATGACTAAGGTAATAATGTAAAGGCACAGCCTTTCTCCTGTCCTTCCCATGTGCTAATGAAGGCTCTAAGCTGGCAAGGTTTTGTTCTAAACCTTTGATTCTTTCTCCTTTAGGACTGCTGGAAGACTTTCTGGACGGACAGAAAAGAGGTCAGTGTGTACCCGAGATGGAAGAGGAGCCTGCAGATTTGTCTGCGCAGGGATATTTAAGTCTGGGTGACAGATTACCCGTTACGTTGTGTTGCAGGGCACACGTCTCCGGTAGTCTGGACACAGCACACATCTCCTCCAGGACAGGACTGCAAATGAATGTCCAGCTCAGATGGTAAAAGGGGGCCTACAGAAGAGCTGGGGAGGGACTTTTTAGGATATCAGGTAGTGACAGGACTGGGGGGAATGGAGCAAAGCTGGAAATGGGTAGATTTAGACTGGATGTGAAGAGGAAGATCTTCACTGTGAGAGTGGTGAGAGCCTGGAGTGGGTTGCCCAGGGAAGTGGTTGAGGCCCCGTCCCTGGAGGTGTTTAAGGCCAGGCTGGATGAGGCTCTGGCCAGCATGATCTAGGGTAGGATGTCCCTGCCCATGGCAGGGGGATTGGACTAGATTATCTTTCGAGGTCCCTTCCAGTCCCTAATGATTCTATGATTCTATGAATTATTTGCAGTCGATTAGCACCAGTTGAGTCTTCCGGAGTGCCCTGGTGGCCAAGAAGGCTGGCAGCATCCTGGGGCAGATCAGAAGGTGGTGGTTAGCAGATTAAGTGAGGTTCTCTTCCCCTTCTACTCTGCCCTGGTGAGACCACATCTGGAATATTGTGTCCAGTTCTGGGCCCTTCAGTTCAAGAGGGATGCAGAGCTGCTGGAGAGAGTCCAGCGCAGAGCCACAAAGATGATGGAGTTGAGCATCTCCCTGATGAGGAAAGGCTGAGGGAGATGGGTCTCTTGAGCTTGGAAAAAAGGAGACTGAGGGGTGACCTCATTAACGTTTATAAATATGTGAAGGGCGGGTGTCAGGAGGATGGAGTCAGGCTCTTCTCAATGTCATCTAATGGTAGGACAAGGGCCAATGGGTGTGAGCTAGAACAGAGGAGGTTCCACATCAATCTGAGAGGGAACTTCTTCCCAGTGAGGGTGACAGAGCACTGGAATGGGCTGCCCAGGGGGTTTGTGGAGTCTCCTCTGGAGATGTTTAAATCCTCCTGGCCATGTTCCTGTGCAACTTGGTCTAGGTGATCCTGCTGTGGCAAGCGGATTGGGCTGGATGATCTTTGAAAGTCCCTTCCAATCCCTAATGCTCTGTGATTTTGTGATTCTTTGTAGATCCAAGGAGTCTGACTACTAAAATCTTTTGTGCTTGATTTCCTTAGCAGCTGTTTCATCCCAGTAGCTAGGAGAAAATCACCACCATAAAGATTCTGTTGAGGGTCTTTCAGCTGGAGGAGAAAGCAATTGACCATCTACATGTCTCAGTGTCTTTCCATGAGATCAGTGAGTAATTCTTACTGGTATTTTATAAGTTAGCAAAATAATAAGCAGTAAATACAGTCAAGGAGCAATAAGCCAACCCAGACTTAGCTCTGTCAGCAAAGTCTGCTCGTTCCCCCCATGTTTCCAGATCACCTTAGCAGTTGTGTGTTCCAGGTTTGAGCAGTTACCCCGAGTAACCTGTATTTGTTTGACAAAATGTGATCATTACTCATAACTTTTGAACCTCAATAGTCACAGAGAGATTAGAAGTGGCTCGGGAAGGCATTTCAGCATGTCTTGTCTAGTCCCCACACTTGTAGAGGCCCCTCCAGCCCATTAAATCCCTCGTCTGTTGGGTCAGAGAAGTACATAAGCTGGCTGAGCGCCAAAATCATCTGCTCATGAGACAAGCTGGCCCAGGGATGGAGAGAAGGAAATCCTAGTACCTGCTCGGAGATGGGGTGCTGGCTGGCTGCTCAGAGGAGCTGGATGGCCTGCCTGGCCACTCTCCTACTGCCCCTCCAGCCCTGCCAAAATCATTCAGCCTCACAAAGATGTGTTGGCAAGTTAGAGGCAGGAGGAAGGGGTGGCTGTGCCTTAAATAATGTCAATACTTGGGGAGCCTTCCTTCCTCCCATGTGTGTGACGGTTGTCAACTGGTGTTGCATCTAACCTAGATGTAACATCATTTCCTCTCCAAGAGCTGGAGAAGAAATACTCTCCCTCTTGCCTTCTTTGCCCCCAGCGCTGGGTTGCACAAGAGCAGGCAGAGTGATACCCAGCGTCTCTGTTCAGCTTTAGTTTGACTTAGATTTGTCCATCTCCTTCGGGGCAAAGAGCAGCAGCCCCTCAGGCTCTGCCGCAAAGCCCCAAGGCTTTTCCTCTCAAGAGATCCTCAGGCAAGCCCTTGGGGCAAGTGGTGCTTGGTTAAGGGCTCCAGCCAGTTATGAGGAAACCCCAGGAAAGCTCTCCCCCTACCCCAGGAAAGCTTTGCATGTGGAATTTGTTAAAGACTTGTCCTGAGAGTGTTTTTTAAACATAAGCCATGAGGCAGAATGGGCCAAGGAAAACATCCCAGTGCAGAATGTACCTTATCAGCTCCACCAGCTGCTCTGCCAGCACCAGATGCAGCCAAAAGTGAGCAGTGAGACCATGGGGCTGGAAAGGGGCAGTGGCACTGACAGCTATGGTCATACCCAGGGCACAGTGAGACAATGGCTCATACTAGCCACACAATCAGAGTTAAAAGGCTGATCTTCTTGGAAATACCAAACATAGATGGGTATATACCCTTGGTGTGTGAGTCCAGCTTCGTTTGCCTGTGAGTCACACAATCACAGAACATCAGGGATTGGAAGGGACCTCGAAAGATCATCCAGTCCAATCCCCCTGCCAGAGCAGGACCACCTATACCAAATCGCACAGGAACACGTCCAGGCGGGTTTTAAATGTCTCAAGAGAAGGTGACTTCACAACCTTCCAGTGAGTCATCGAATGGTGGGGTTGGAAGTGACCTCTAGAGAACATCCGGTGCAACCCCCTGCAGAGCAGGTTCTCCTAGAGCAGATCAGGCAGGAACACGTCCAGGCAGAACAGGCAGAACATCTCCAGAGAAGGAGACTCCACAACCTCTCTGGGCAGCCTATGCCAGGACTCCGTGTTACCCTCACTGTCAAAAAGCTCTTCCTTACGGTTAGAGTGACCCTCCTGTATTCCAGTTTGTGCCCAGTGCCCCGTGTCCTGTCACTGGGCACCACCGGGAACAGCCTGGTCCCATCCTGCCACTGGCCCTTCCCACAGTTAGAAGCACTTGTAGCTGTTTACAGCTAGGACTCCCCGCAGCCCCCTCCTCTCCAGCCGGAAGAGCCCCAGCTCCCAGCCTCTCCCTGCAGGGCAGCTGCTGCAGCCCCGGAGCACCCCGGTGGCTCTGTGCGGGGCCCCGTGCGTGCTCAGTGCGTGCTCAGCGCGTGCTCAGCGTACTGGCAGTGCGCTAACTGAGCTGTCACCCTGAGCACACCGGTGCGGTCTCTGCAGCTCGGTGCGCACTGTGCGCCCCGACACAGCAACACCCGCAGCGGTCCCCTAACCCCGCCGATGCTCTGCGGCTCCTTTAAGCAGACCCGGCCCTCCGCCCCGCTCTGACCGCTCAACCAACCGCGTGGCACCGCCCCGTCCCGCGCTCATTAGCCACCCGGCGCCGCGGGTCCCGCCTTCCGGCGCTGCTGGCCAATGGGAGGAGAGCAGGGAGAGAGCCGGGCTAGGTTGGTGCGTGTGGCCCATGGCCGGCGAGCGGCGGGTCAGTGCCGGGGGCTCGGGACGGGGCCCGTGGTAGGGACGGGCCCGGGCGTGGAGGGGCAAGGCCCGAGGCAGGGGCCACCCGCAGCCAGTGGGGGCTTCCTGAGGGGGATCGGAGCTGCCTGAGGTGATTGAGCCCCCTCAGGTGCTGACGGGATCGCGGGCCCCTGAGGGGATCGGCCCCCAGTGAAGTCCTGAGGGGATCTGGGCTCCTCGAAGGGACCAGGGCCCGCTGAGGCGCTGCGGGGTCCGCGCGGGTCCCTGGCAGGGCTGGGGCAAGAGAGACCGGAGTCAGGCCGCGGTGTGCGGGTACCCCTGAGCCCTGCCGGCCCGGGAAGGGGAGGTGGCTTCAGTCCGGAGAGGTTCTCCGCAACTACCTGAAGGGAGGTTGGAGAGAGGTGGGGATTGGTCTCACCAGTAACAAGCGATAGGACAGGTTGCCCCAGGGGAAGTTTAGGTTGGACTTTAGGAAAAACTTCATGGGACGGGTCCTCAGGCCTTGGAACAGGCTGGCCAGGGAGGGAGTTGAATCGCCATCCCTGCGCGTGTTTGGTGGAGATCTGGAGCTCAGGAACAGGGTTTAGGGTGGGTTGGGACAGTCAGGTTAGTGGTTGGGCTCGATAATCTTGAAGGTCTTTTCTGACCAAAATGATACTGATTTCACCTGCCTCCTATTCTTGCCGGTACCTGGTTCCCCGTGTGTGTTGGTACTGGACAAGAGCCAGGCAGGACCCTGCCTGCCCAACCCACAGCTGGAGAGAAACCAGAGGTGATGCAGGTTGGGAAAGCACCCGCTGACCCTTGTCCTGCTGCTTATCAGAAAGCAGAGGTGTCCCACAGGAGATGTTAAGCAGAGCCATGACTGCTTGCCACCCACGATTGCCACACTCAGAGCTCATGAAAAGCCACATAATGGTAGTGGTTTCACCATAAGGATCCCTTTTGGGTAGATGAAGACCACTGCGGTCAGTGGATTTCTGTGAGAAGGGGGGGTGTCTTACCTGAATCTCACCCTGACAACAAGTTATCTGTGGAGCTGAGGATTGAAAACACACTAATATCTTACAGCTGTAGGTCTAGCAGTAATTACAGTGCTCAGGCAGGTCGTCAGGCAACAAAACGACCTTGGCATTCAGGTTGAAATGTAGTTTGAGCTGTCTTTACTTGAAAAAAAATCAAAGAGTGCGCTTCCGTGGGATTAAAATCTGGATTCTTTTAAGGCGCCTGGAAAGGTGAGAAGTAAACACTGGTGCTGAGGACATTGACAATGTCTGGTTTTTGTTTGTTCCAGGTGCTGATTTAAAAAATGAGGCTGAATGGGAGTCGAACAAGATCCTTCCAGGCTCCTGTCACCGTCCACAACTACCCGGGCAGGCAGGTGTATGTCTTTCCCAATGGCCAGTCTGATTCAGAAGAGTCATCAGAGGAGGAGCTCAACGTTATGGAACTGCGGCCGAGGGGCAAGGAGCAGCAGCGATGCAGCACTTCTCGGGACAGAGTTGGAGATGTGGTGCTGCTGGAGCGAGAGATCACAGAGGACGATAATCTAAATAAGCTAGCCCTGCAGTACGGCTGCAAAGTAAGAGCTTCCTCTGCTCACTTGCTTTTAATCTCTTTAGGAACAGGTGTTGTATGTGTAGCCTAGTTTCCAGATTTACAGGTGCTGTCTGACAGTTCTGACTCTGAACAGTGGGCTTGCCCTGTGTATTTCAGGAGTGGTCAGTGTCTGGGTAATGCTGAGCTGGACAAGCCAAAAAAAAAAACCTCAAACCGAAACGAGTTCCTCAGCTAATGAGCAGCCTAGCAAGATGTTGTCAGCCCCACGCCCTATGCATCCTGCTTCTCAGTTTAATTCAGGTGACTAAGCGCAGCGTAGCCGTCACAGTGTGTACTTTGTTATTTAGGTGAGGGCACTAGGTAGGAAGCTGAGCACAGGTGGGAGGGTCAGAGCGCTGCTCTCGAGGAACACACTGTTTCGGAAGCAAACCGAACAGTATAAAGGAAAACTCCTCCAGTGGGGTCTGGTTTGGGGTTACTTTCAATTTATTTTTTGAAAGATGTGAGCTTATGTATTGCAAGGAGGGTCTAAGTCTAACAGGGATGGACTTGGAGGAGGAGAGGTGCCCAAGTCTAGGTCACAGAGTCCAAGTGCTGTCTGTGCGTGTGGGTTGCGGTTGTTTGCTGCTGTACACAGAAGCATGTGCGGTTCAGCCCAGCAGGGAGTTTTTGGGGCAGTCGTAACATGCAGCAGAGTAAATTTGCCTTGTCCCAAAGCAGAGGCTCTGTAGAAAACCCTTTTGGAAGTTGAATTACCTGACGTGAGCGTTAGAAGCCCCCTGTCGCTGCGCAGTCACACAGAATCACGGAACGTTTGGGATTGGAAGGGACTTCAAAAGATCATCTAGTCCAGTCCTGCTGCCAAAGCAGGTTCCCTTAGATCAAGTCGCACATTCAGAGCTGCATTTTTAGAGCCTTCTTTATCTGCAGGGTGAGCTGTGGCTAAAAAGTTCCATGATGCAAACAATTGGGCAGTGAGCTGGATGGGGATAACGATATGGCGCTGGCCCAACTGCTGCAATCCCATTGCAGTCTGTCTTGCTTAACCGCACAGCAGCTGCGTGCTGCAGCTGAAGCAAGACAGATTGCGACAATTCCTCTCCTCCCATTCCCTTAGAAACAAAAACAAAACAAAACCGAAACCCTTCTGCTGACGAGAAGAGAGACTGGTAGGACTTGAATAGGCCCTGATTGGCACCGGTAGAGCCTTGAGAGCCCAGAGCTGCAGCGGTTGGCTTTGTGGCTGTGTCTCGGCGGCAGCAGTTGCGTCGGTATTGCTGCTTCTGCGCCACCCCAGCAGCTCGGTGAAACTCAAAGGAGGAAGGTAGATTGTGCTCCACAACTCCTTTGGTTTATGGCGCAGAAAAGCCTGTTGTGCCCCCTGTACCCTCCTAACTCAGGGGGAACTCAACGCCTCTCCCCACAGTGACTGTTTAGTGTGGCGCAGATCGGTTTTTGTGTATTTCCATCCTGTTTGCAGGACATTGCTGGGGAGGATGTGTAGCCACAAATACCTGTGACTGTTTAAAAAAATTCAGGATGAGTTTCTCCTTGAACTCCACGAGAACTTGTCATTGGCTTCAGAATCATCAGGGTGTTTTTGGGGTAGGGGGCTGTTAAGACAGTGCAACACAGAGCTCTGTGCCTCTGTGTGTGTGTGTGTGCGCACTACAGTACTTGGCGGAGACGCAGAGCCCTGCAGAATTGTCATTTTTAACTCTTGACCATTTATAGCGCTGCCCTGCTTCTGGCACTGTGCACAGCTGGGGCAAGAGGAGCTCACCGCCGCCAAAAACGAGGAGTACACAAAAAAAGCCCAAGTGGCTTCTGCGGCCCAGAGCTCTTGTGCTCTTCCCATCAGCTTTGTTTGTTGTTTCTGCCTGCCTGCTGCTTGCGGGTTTTTTTTGTTTCCAGAGCCTTAGCACAACACTGCAGTGTTTGATTGCAGACGCTGCAGGGGATATTGACTGTCCCAATAATTTGTTTTCATTGGAAGGAACCCAAAAATTGAAGCACCACCTCAGCTGGGAGCTTTGGGTGAGATTGTGCTTCTCCTAACTGAATGATTTTGCAGGGTTGAAGTCCTGATGTTATGCTGGGGCAAGCTGTGAGGAGTCCGAACCAGCAACTGAGGGTTCCGTCTGCCTCAGGGGCACCAGATTAGGATCTAGATTAAGCTGCCCGCTTTCAGATTCCTCAAGCTTTGCAGAGTATGTGTGTGATTCCCGCACTGGGCCCATCTCTGCCTTTCAGCAGTCTGGCTTTCTGGCTGTTGGCAGGGACTTGCCACCTCCCAGAGACTGCGCAGCAGATGGGCACAGGACAGCCTGTTTGGGCTGGAGGAAGGTCCACGAACCAGAGCTGCTGCTGATTCTCTCTGACCCACTGCTGAGTCCTCCACCCGCGGGACCTCCCTGGGGGAGGGTCCAGCTGGCAGCAGCACAGCCTGCAAGGACCCCAAGCATTTGCTGCAACAGCAGAAGAGATGTTGACACTCCCTTCTGGGGTTTTGTCTTTTAGAGGGAGACCTTTACCCTGGACCAGCAATGGGTTGTGGTGCTGATGGCACTTACACAGCTGCTTAGGGAGTAAATTACTTCTTGAATTTAGTTCCCCAGTGTCACTGGTCCATGTGAGTCAGAGTAATTCACTGCTGCTCTGAAAGAGCAAATCAAACTTCCCCTGAAAGAGGTGTCCTTGTTCAGCTCTCTGCTGGGTGCTGTCTCAGTGGGGTTAACCTGTCTCCTTGTTTTGGGGGGTGAGGCTGTTTTCTTCTCTGTCCTCCAGCCTCTCCCTTGAGGCTGTTACATGGCAGCTGTGGAGAGCTGCTCCTTGCACACGTTGTCAGGCCCATTTGTTTTCTTCAGCAGAGGATTTAGGGCAGCTGAGAAGTTCTGCACTT
The DNA here is from genome assembly GCA_028565055.1 of Phoeniculus purpureus. Classification (NCBI taxonomy): domain Eukaryota; kingdom Metazoa; phylum Chordata; class Aves; order Bucerotiformes; family Phoeniculidae; genus Phoeniculus; species Phoeniculus purpureus. The sequence continues at coordinate 15,722,242 of JAOXOE010000705.1, read as the reverse complement.
GCTTACGAGGCTGTGGTGAGGGGGTGCTGTGTTCAGCTGTCTTCTCTGTACTTATCATGAACTAAAGAACCGCTGCCTTGGCCTTTGATGCCTGCTGTCCTTGTGACAGGCTGTGTGTGGGGTTTGGGCTCTCTTGCTCTTCTTACTGCTGTTTGCATCAGTGAGGTGGAAAACCAGTGGCAGACAGGTTACCCCCAAACAGAGCACCACAGTGAGCTGGGAAATGTGCAAAACAACTGCTTGCAGCCAGGGTTTGCTTTTATTTTCTGCCTGCTGCTTGCACACCAGTTCTTCGGCTGCTTCCTGCTGCAGTGCTGGGGTGTCCTACACTAACACTCGTGTCCTTTTTTGGATTCTGTAGGTTGCAGATATCAAACGCGTCAACAACTTCATCTGCGAGCAGGACTTGTACGCTCTGAAGTCCATCAAGATCCCCGTGAAGTCCCACGGGCTGTTAACGGAGAATGACAGGGAACTCAGGCCACTCCCAGCCGTGTCCCCCCAGACCGGCCTGACGCTGGTGGCCTTACCAGAGGCTGATGATGGGGCTAGCAGCTCTGCTGACAGCAGGGGCCTGAGCGACTACTTCAAGGGGATTGACAAGAGCATCCAGGACGCGGTGCAGGTGGACGTCCAGCTAACCACGGAGTATTGTGTGGAGGCACTGGAGAGGCCGCTGCCTCAGTCAGGGAATCAGGAGAGCAGCAGCGGTGCGGACTGTGGCATCCAGTGGTGGAACGCGGTTTTTATTATGCTCCTGATAGGAATTGTCCTGCCGGTGTTTTATATCATCTATTTTAAAACACAGGGCCTGGTGGCCCACACCTCCAACGCAACACTAACCTCAAATACTTCAACAGATGGATTGGAAGGGAAGTTGACACAAAGCTCAGTTGTTGGGAAAAAGTCCTGAGGGGGGCAGAGGCAGCCAAAAGCAGCCCCTGCTGCACCACTGAGGCCCCTGCACCAGTGATTGGCGCCCTGAGCCACCAGCAGGGTAACAGTGCAGAGGCCTTGTACTGTTAACGTTTTTAAGTAGCTTCTGGTGTAATCCTGACCTCGCCTGAAGGGAGCTGATGTGATGGGTTTTTTTAATGGAAAAGTAAGGCTGCTTTGTTGCTTATGAAGCTCATCAAGCAGCTGGCTTAATGCTAGTGACCAGCGAGGGGAAGGATGTTACAGCCAGTCACTCACCTTGGGTGCTTCAGGTATTTCTTAGTGCCCTAAGATGCGAATGCTTCGCTGCAGTGGGCCCTGTTCGTGTGGCTGGAAAGCTGCTGGGGCTGGCTACATTGTTAAGAGGACACTTTTTGCTTAGCATAGGCGCAGCGGTGCCACTTTGTCTCAGAATTGTCGGGTTTCCCTCTGGCAGACCAGGGCCGTTCTGGTGCACTGAGCCCTAAACCAATGAGTTCCGGCGTGTAAAGCTCTGCGCCACAGCACGAGGATGCTAACAGCACCTCGCCTGGTCATCCTCTTGAGCAAATGCTGATGCTGTGTTTATTATGGTGCTTCAAGCCCACCACTGGGAAGGGTGACCCCAGACCTCTTTCCCTCGAGGGAATCCTTCAGAGCTGCCTCTTGCAATCCGGCGTCTGCCGGTCCCAGTGTTCCAGGGTGCTGCTTGTTGAGAGGTGGTACATCAGGAGGACTGCAAGTGACCAAGGAGCACTGGAGGAGGCCGTGAGCATAGCATGAGGCCTGTGGCAGGTCAGCCACGTGTCTCCAGTCTCCTTTGTTGCAGGGGTGGGGAGTCTAACCAGCATTAATTCATTTTTTAAATAACAGCAGTCTGCAGCGGTGCAGCTCCTCTCAGCCATGCAAGTTCAGTTGCACACCTCAGTGTCCTTGTGCACCGTGTTCACGCACGCGTGAGGCCAAGGTGTGTTGAACTAAAGGTCTGGGAAAGAAACCCAGTGTTACCTTAGACAGTCCCAGGAACCTGGTGAATCCTCTCTAGGATGGGACTGTGATGTTTCTGCAAACTGATAATATTTGCATTAAAAAGCTTCTGGGAAAGCCCAGCGGGGCTGGTGGTATCACAGGCTGCTGTTCTGGAGGCACTAACCAACCGCATGCTGGAGGTGAGCTTTGCAGCAGAGAGTTTTAATTGAGGGACAGAGGTAACCACTCTCACCTCTCCTAGGCCGCCTGCACAGGGGGCTTGGCTTATCTTCTGGTGCTGCTCCACCAGCTTCCTTACCCCAGGGTCTGCACAAGCTGTGGCTGTGCAGGGTCCATCCCGCCCAGCCAGGACTGGCCAGGAGCAGTTTCAGCAGTAGATGTTGATTCTGCTGAGCCCCAGGCGGGTGTGAAGTGAATAAGGGGAGCAGCTTCTGCAAGGCTGGAACAGTGCTGCTGCCCCTGCCCCTCTCGGCAGCACTTTCCAGCAGAAGCTGGACAAGAGCCTGGTACCACCACACTCTCTCCCTGGCTAACAGTGGCTGCATGTCAGGGGCCAGGTGGTACTGAGGCTTCCCAGGAGCACCAGGCCAGGCAAGCAGAGCCCTGTGCTGCTGTAACCACCACCTCTCTCCCGCAGCCATGAAAGTGCTCAGGAGAGCACGAGGGAACTGGTTTTGTAAAGGAAGACTCTAAGGTACCTTATCCTAAAACAACCCGTGTTTTTCTTCTGTGAAGGAAACTTCTCTCTGGTTGTTCTGGATGGCGGGGGGGGGGGCGCGGAATTATTACATTTTTAAATAAAGCAAAATGAAATCAAAGCACAAGGGGCAACACTCGCCCCAGGCAGCCTGCGCCATTCTTTGGTCACCACAGCCAGACCGTGGTGTCACGGGCAGCAGCACTGGAGAGAGGACAAGTTCCAAAAGCCCTTCTCTCTCTCCCCCAGCGGTTCTCGCCCTCAGCCCTCAGAACACAGCGCTGCAAACACGAGAGAGGCCGGAGTACACAGTAAAAGCCAGTATCTTTACTTTAGTGAATGCAGGATACAAATATTTTACAACAACCTCTAGCATTTTCTTAACCATTTGATAAAAAGTTCACTAGAATATTTATTGTATATTGAAGAAAAAACAACACATTCAGGGAAAAAAAAATTGAGATTAACTTATTTTTTTTTCTTAAAAGATTCGTCTCAAGGATGGCAACAAAGTCCAGCTTGTGCCGCCAAACGGCTTATCAGCATTAAACCGTGAACAGCTTCGGTGTGAACTGTTGACTACAAACATTTACCAAATACATAAATCTCTTTTAAAAAAGCCATTTTAAATATAGCAAAGCAGTGTTCTCTTGCACAGCAAAGTGAAGAAAGGTTCTACTAGGACTTAAAGGTTTACATTGGTTAAGTCTCTCTTTCACATTCTGATTTTAACTTCTTCCCGTGAGCAATCGCTAGGAGTTATTTCGTTCCGTATTTACTATGTATTTCTTGTGCGCACAGCAATCCGTAAGGTTCTGATGCATTAGTGTCCTTTAAGGGAAAGGGAAGGCTAAAGCATTTCTCTGACGAATCCCTGATTACGTGTTAGTTTTAACCACTACGGTGAGAGCTCGAAGATGGAGAGGTGATTTGTCACGATAAAAATCTTAAATGGTTCAGGCTGAACGGGTTCAGACTGGGATTGGATCCGCTTGCAACTCCACTCGGTGTAGTGAATTTAAAAAAGTACTTTTTACCTGCTGAGATCGAGATCTGTGCTATGTCTTGCTTCTCTTTTTGTTTTTATAAAACGTTTTTACAATTCCTAAAAAAGTCTGTTCCAAAGTCAGTTACTCCTTATTAAAAATCAGGATTCCCGTTTATTCAAGGGCAGGAGCGTCTCCCCCTGACGTGGGAGGTCTGCGGGAAGGCTCGTTCTGCCGAGTGTGGCGGAGGGGTTGGGGCAACACGTGAGAGCAGTCCCGGGAGCAGTTCGCGAGAACCGACTGATTGTGGGCGGGTTGGATTCATTGGTGCAATTTCAATACAAACTCTAACCCTTACGTAGCTTTTTGTTTTTCCTTTAAGAAAACAGTAAGAGCTACTGTTTGAAAACCTGCATAGAAATAAAGACGCTTGAGATACAGTCAGCAAAGCCATCTGATAAGGCACACAAGAAAATAGACAGTAAATGTGAATGCAGAACTCCCACTCGGATGGACAGCAAAGTTCATACAGGTGCATAAGTCAGGAAAAAAACCACATCGCCTCTCAGAGCAGCAAAGGTTCTCTGCAGCGGTAAGTGAACTCAGAAACAGTTGCCTTTTAGCGGCAACCAACGACAATTGCGGGGAGGGATCCCAAAGGTGAGAGGCCGACCCCAACTGAAACCACTTTTGGGTTTTCCAAGTTACCTTGGCAACAAGAGATGGGCTTGGGAAGCCGCATCTGGTGATTCTGTTCTTGCAGCACAGGTTAAAGTTCGCAGCCCAGGAGAGAGCAGCCCCTTTCAGGTTTCATATCTCACATCTTGCAGCATCACTTAAGTGACTGGGGATTTTTAAAGTCACAAAAAACCTCACAAACTTAAAGCCCAAACAAAAATGTAATGAATAGCAGGGACAACCTCACGGAGTTCCTGGAAGAGAAGTGGTGTTGCTCCTTCCCAGAACTACCAGCAGTGTGACTGGCTGTACCTACTCAGTTTGGTCCCCGGTACACGGGGACACCCCACACATGGGGAGGACCCAGAGAAGCACTAGATGGCAACACAGCAAGAACAACTCACCACAGGACATGGGCCACACCAGACCCGTCTGGTGTCAGCCCTGCCCTCGCTGCCTGGCTCCACAGTCTGCTGCTCAAAAGCTCGCTCTTACCTACAAAGTCCCATGGCTACAGGAAGGATGGGGCTGCCCTGCTGTCCTCCTCTCTCCTGGGACAGCGCTGCTACCGAGTACAAACCAAAACCTTCTCTCCCAGTCAGACCCTGGACAGGACAGGCTCTGGGTTCCCTGCTCTCTCTCAGGGAAGCATCAGGGAGGACCTGCACACGTCTGTTTTGGAGGCTGCCGCTCTACCCCAGAGCACTTACCCGCCGAAAGCCCTTTGCGCTCACTGACACGCGTCACTGCCCTACCGTGAGAAATCGGGTCAGGTTTTTCCACTGGTTGGTTGGGTTTTTTTTCCTCCTCAGAAGAGGCAGCTTTAAAACGATGCCTGAAAACGTGTTGTAACAGATTCGTTATCGTTATGCAGGATGAACTTAACACCGGATTTTTTTCCTCTTGTTTGTTTTTTTGCCACTTTGCTATTTATATACAGATATATAAAATGTATAATGAAGCTTAACCATACAGCACAGAGATTACAATTGAACGGCACACATTCACCACCAGTGAGGGGACGACCCCTTTATACACCCTCTGAAAAATCTGGATAATAATATTAATAATAATTAAAATCCAAAGAAAGTACAGTATATTTAACAAAATAGTAAATATTAAACAGTGAATACTCTACTTAATAAGGACCTCGCCTTTTCTCAAGTCGGCGTCAATCCACAAAAATATACTTTGTAATCTGGTGACCGTACAATACAGAGGTACTTACACCAAAGGTGATAATATATTTAGGATGCTATATACACAAAAAGAGTTTGGCTCAAATTTAAATTTACATAGAAGTGTTCATGGCTTATTTTTCCCCCAAAAGGTTTCCGCCTGCAAGTTTTTCCTTTTCATCTTTGAAAGCAAAAACTAGAAAGTCAAAATAAGATAAAACTATACTCTACAAAAAAGCTACAACGTACAGCTTTGGCTTATATAAATAATTCATAGCAGAATGTGTTCAAAAGTACTGTATAGAACTTTATATATAGTCTTCAATTCCTTAGGGTATTGGTTTTTCTTTAATATAAAATATACACGAGCTAAAATCCGCTTCTATAGCTTCTTTTTTTTCCTCTCTCTCTCAAAGGTAGGAACGTAAAAACAAATTTGTCCAACGTCTTCCAATTATAACTTAATATATTAATTTTATCTCGTTAACGTTCTATTTCCTAGGCTAATATTTTTCTGAGTATTTCATGCGAGTTCTCTACGTGTCTCTCTCTCACTCGTTTACAAAAGTCACTCCTCTGCCCCAATACACTACGTTTATTTGTTTTTTGCACGTGCAAAACAGGGTTTCTGTATTTACTCTGTATTTCTTATAGCATCAGCCCTTCTCCATGCACCCTCTGCGATAGAGACCCATGCCAGGTGGGGTAATAGAAAGGACGTTTTATGTACAGTATTGCTTTCTTCTTCCTGCTTTTCTACTGCTCTGCTGCTACAAAGCATTATTTCTTAACTACGAGTAACCATACAGCTTGAATAACACACACAGGGACGTTACTACAGGCGAGCCCTCTCGGATTCTGCAATCTAGTGTGGTGGGAGTATAATGCGGGTACGACGTCTCTTTGCAAAACAGGTTATAATATTAAAACAACAAGTCCAGGTAAGTGCCAGACTAGATCAATACCTACAGGATTGTTCTGTTACGTTTTACCATGGGACATCTGCAGCTATACAAGAAGTTTGTCGTAAGTGCCGGATGGTTCGGTGTATGCTACACACACTAGCACATATATATGCACGTGGAGATATATATATGCACGTATGTATATACATATAAATAGACTCGTGTCCTTAGTTAGAAATTTAGATATGTCAGGACAGTTCGCTTTGAGAACCAAAACTGAAGGGGCGACACCGCACGTCTATGTCACCCACGTGTCCATCCTCATCCGTTTTACCGACGGGCTCTCCCTGTCTTCAGAATTCGGCGGCCTTCCCAGCACCACCGGGGAGTGGAAATCGCTCCTGGGGTCTTCCCGATCGCTGCCGTCGTAGGAGCTGCTGGAGCTGCTGAGGCTGTCAACGGGGGAGCGACCCAGTTCCTGCCGCGACGGCTGCTGCTGCGGCTGGGGCTGCTGTTGGGGTTGGGGCTGCGGCTGGGGCTGCTGCTGCGGTTGCGGCTGCGGTGGCTGCTGCTGCTGCGGGAACCCAGAGGGAGTTACGCGGTCCCGGGGAGGTGAGATTGGTTCAGATTTTATGTTGATGTTTTGGTTGGTGTTAATGGATAAATTTGAACCCTGAGATAGCTGGCTGCCAGTACTGGGGAGAAGAAAAACCAAAAGGCAGAGATAAGAGAACACGGACAAGGAAAAGGAGTGACAATTCATGTATCGGGGTGATGGCTGCGGTTCAGCACCCTCAAAACGAGCGTCAGTGAATGCAACTACTGAAGTGAAGAAATAAGGTCAGAAAAGGAATTAATTAAAGGTCTGAACACTGTTACAGGAGTCAAATCCAAACACATGCTTCCTGTTCCCAAGCATTCCAGCTTACCACGCAGGTGACTCCTGTGTCAGAGGCTGGGCCCGTGGGGACACACTGCGTAGAACACAAACCCTTCTGCAGCCAAGGAGCACAGCACAGGCAACACGCCGGCACTGGCAGACAAGGAATTGCAGCAGTTTTGTGCTCCACACTCCCCAGACAAGGTTATGCAGCAATAAGCAAGAGAAGTCCCCGATGGGGCATGGATGTACTTACACGAGAGAGCTGAGGGCTGCAGGACCAAGGTGGTGCTGCTGCCAGGCAGACACCTGCCCTAAGGACAGCATTCCTGGGGAGTTAAAGCCCTGCAGGGCAGACAGGTCTGCGCTGGTCAGGGAGTAATCTAAGAGGGAAAACAAACAGAACAGATCCATCCATTATTGTTACACACACCCCCCGTGCACAGGCTTCCCGCCCAATACCAGGAAAGGCAAGTGACCCAGCCCTGAGAACTCTGCTGTCTGGGAGCAGCCTCCCAGCTTCAGAACGAGCTAAACAGGGCACGAGTCCCCAAGTGATAGTTGTTTTGCATTCTGCTTTCAATTCCTACACATCGCTGCTTCTGTGCACACCATTCAAGATGTGTGCGCATCTCCCAGAAAGAGAAGCATCTCAGCTTCTCAAGCTTTTAGTCTGTCTGGAAATTTTAAAATGAAACAAGAAGGGAAAAAGGTGCTTCTTGCACTGTCCCACAACCTGGATCCCAAACCAAGCAGTGGACTGCACTGGCTGCCCTTGTCCTGGGGAGTCCCAAGGGCAGGGACTGGATGCCTGAGGGACGATACCACCAAAGTCACCACAGCTGGGGCCCTCACTGACCCCACCGCCCGCTGCACGTGCAGTCCTACAGTAACCCAGCACTCCTTGCCTTCCCACAGCAGTTTCACTCATTACTTTCTGCCAGCTGAACTCTGTCAAACAAATACATTTCTCTCTTTAGAGCAAGACGTGTAATTGTTTAGAAATACAACAAAAACGGATAATAGAAAACACGATACGGCCCTAAGCAGCAGTCATGGCCTGGCTGCTAGTTCTGGAGGTGATGCTGAGACGGTTCTCACTTCATTCACCAAGGTGAAGTTGTTTTCACTTCTTCATTATCACTCACACTTCTCTTTCAGGTTTTAGCACTGAGCTGCAACCACTTCTCTGCTTTTTAATTATTTTGCAATATTCAGCTGCCTTAAAATAGTCTCTGGTCTCTTGAGAAGGTGACAAAGTGCAGCCAAACTTATTTCATCCTGCCTGCAGGTGAGCTAAAAATTCTCCCTAAGAAGGGTTTGGGTCTGTTCAGTTTGTTTTGTTACGGGTTTGGGGTGGTTTTTTTTAGCACTGTCCTAAAACGACACCACCAGTAGGAGCTGTCTCTCTTGAGCCAAGCTTTCTACATCCACCAACTCGTGTGCTGTGGACAAACCACAGGTCTCCCCTTTAGCAGCTGCTGCAGGAAGGCCACCCTCATGCCAGTCCCAGACACTCAGGCAGGAATCTTCTGGAAGATCTCTGGAGTCCCAGCTGCACTCCCAAGGTGACACTACCTAGGCTGCCTTGTTGTTTCATCTCTTCTCAGTTTATGTTTTCATTGAAACTCTGAAAAACCCTCACTGGTATTTCTGCACAGGAGGATTCATCCCACAGACTGAGCCACGGCCCTGCCACAAGGCTAAAATAAAGACACAACCCCCCCAGTGACTAGGATACCCCCTGCCAGGCCTATGAGAACCTGCCCGATCACACAGGATGGACGTGTGCATCACTCTGTGCTGAAGAGATTTCTATACGAGCAGCCCTAAAGAGAACGTTGATAGAAACTGAGTTTCCAGATGGGCTTTCTAGGGCTTTTTCATTTGCAGTTACAGCTTTTACGTTAACGGACAGCTGACTTCTGGTACTTGAAACAGAAGGTGTCTGGTGACTGAGGAGATCCCAAGAATGCACACACCCTACAACTGCCATTCCCTCAAACAATGGACTGTCTGACAGCAGTAACACACACACTATGTGAGACACTGAGTGCCTTCGATGTGATGGAAGCTGTCACTGGTGAGGCCCTAACAACCACTGGCCTTTGCAGCAGACCTGACCCACAGCCCCTAATGTAATTCCTGGCTCTGCTCAAGCACAAGATCCCACTTAACTGATGTCTGGGTTCTAAGTGTCTTTTGAATGGCCAGGACTGCTTTAGAACAAGCACTTCAGTTTGCTCTGGCCTCTCCTCCAGTCACCTGCAGGGATACTTCCTGCGAAACAGATTATATCAAGGATTTGAGCAGCACCGATATCCAACAGTTTAAATAACGACCCCGGAGCTGAATCTGTCCCTTCCAGCCCTGAAAAACCCCCATCAATCCAGAAGAGCAATTTAGGTGTTTCAACGTCATATTAGTCCTTGTGCTGCAAAGCTGAAATTGCTACCTAAGTGGTGACTACCCTGAGAATACCCAGAAGACAATTTGCTTCTAACATCAAATTTCTTCCTCCAAATCCCCTGAAAGGCTCAATCTAATAGGAACAATTTTGAAGCGTCTGAACAAGCACTAAAAGCTTTTCGCATTTGCAGAGGAAAGGGGCTGGATCTGAGCAGCACTTGTCTCCTGCACAGAACCTGCTTCAGTGGTCCTGGCCACCTCCTGAGAGCCTCCAGCCCCGCTCATCTCTTTGACCTTTTAAGCCTGTCTTAGCCATCGGCTTACAGGTTATTCTGGAGGAGGGACCAGGACTCTCTAAGCAGCCATGAAATGCCACAGATAGACATCTGTGTGGCAACTGTCAGACCAAGACCTGTATGTCCAGCAAATGCAGACTTGAGTTTATAATCCTAACCAAGTCACCAGGCACAGCCCTTCCCTCTGCTCTGTTACTGCAACCCCATCTTCTTCATCCTCTTCTTTAGACTTTAACCCCCGCCTCCAGGGTAGCAATTATCTGCAGAGCTGTTTAACAGGGCAGCTGGGTGCTACAGCAGGTGTAAACATTTGTGCTGCTGCTGATTGCACAGTCCTTCTGAGAATGCAAAACCGGCTAAGTGCTGGGGCAGCATCTCCAAGGCCAAACCGGTGCTGACAGTGGTTGTGGGGCAGTAAACATCAGGTAATGGCACATTCAGATACAGACATGAAACGGTGTGAGCTGTTGGGCTGGAAAATGGCTACAAACCTCAACTGAAAACTGCAGTGAAGGCTCTAAAACGTATAAAATCCCACATTTTTGGGGGGGAGGGAAACCATGATTAGTGGATGGATACTGCTCTATCTGTTCCACCTCCCAAAACATCACAGAGTCCCTAGGGTGCCTGCTCTTCTTTACAGAGGGGGCAAAGGTTACTTACAAACCCTCTGTATCACTCAGGTTTTGGCAGTTCTCAGCAAAGCTTGAAGGTTATTTTGGATTTGTCCTGACCTTTGCACAACAGTCAGAGCATTAGGTCGCTGGCGACAGACCAGCGCAGCGTGATTTACCCTTTCTTAAATATTTTATCACAGAGGCGCCACCAGCACTGCTGATGGGCTTTAGGCAGCAGCAGGTACATTTTGAAGTTGGCTGAAATGCTCCATCTAACATTGGGGCAGTTCCTGGGTCTATTCTTAGAGCAGCTGCCCCTGTAGCTTGTGTGTCCCCTGTCCCCTTCACCCCACACTGCCAAACCCAACATAGAGGCTCCTTAAGGAAAAGCAATCTACTGCCAGTACGCTCCCACTGCATCTCCTGCCTGCCAGCTACTTGTGCACAGCCATCAAGCAGGAAGAGATGCTACTGGAGAATCTTCTCTACTGCAGGAGCAGATCTTCTGAGATCACAGGAAGAGAAGAGCAATACACTGTGGCCCTTGTGTCTAGCCAGAGTTGATGGGCTGTAAATGGAAGCTCTGTCACGGCTGCAGAGAAAGCAAGACTTTTTTTAGAATTTGAAAGACTACCAAGCCTTGAGCACTGCCAACAGCACAGTCCCCAGATCAGAAATTCCTGTTTTGATAACACATTTTAATGTCTTAACTAGACTTCATCTAAGATGATCAGTGAGCTCTTATTTCCATTGCTTTCCTTTTTAGTTTCAACCTGTACCTCAAAAAACTTCTTGACGCTTATCTGCAAAGCAGCTTCTCTGCAGGTACGTTGGGGAATTAAACTAAGCACCTCAGATCAATGGTAACCACAACCTGACGCCATCAAGGCTGCAGCCTTCAAGGAAACGATTACAAAAACTCGTTCACTGATTACAGACAGGGTCTGTAATAAATGAAGAACCCTGAGACTGAAGTCAGAATTATCTCTATCAGTATGGAGACACAGTAGGAGGCACCACGTAATGAACTACTTTCCAAACCAGCAAACCAGTTATCACTTGTTGCCAAGTTTCTTGCATCACACCCATCTTGGGTAAAAACCAGCTTTAAGGTCCTTTAGCCAACACAGGCCATGGTAAAACACTGACATCGCCCTCTCATGAGCCCCCACCCACTCTCGATAAACTCCTGAGGAGGACAAGGTCTTCTCGAGGCACTTCTGTAAATTGAGAGCCCCAGCAGAACCCGCTTCTCTCTGCTGCTGGAGCAGCCCAGGGCACACAGGAGGGACAAGATGCTCTCAAGTATCAGCTAGGGCTTAAGTGTGAGGCACTTCAGCTCTCAGAACACAGCCTGAACCCAGCTGCTGTTAAGCCACGAGCTTCCTTGGGCCTCTGCAGCCAGCTGTGTGCAACCCGACTGACTGAAAGCTGCTTCCTCATGCAAGTCTCAACATTTACACATTTTCTGAACTGAAGGCTCATTTTTGAATGAATAAGAGCCTTTATCCAAACTGAACAGGAAAATAAAGTGAAGAGTCACAGAAATGCAAATTTTCTGGGCTTATGAATCACAGAAGTCTCGTACATCCGACAAATGAAACCGCTTGTGGAAAACAAAGCTTACCAGTGTTGTAGGCAGTAGGCATGGCCGAGTACACCAGTCCCTGCGGAGGCAGGCTGGGAGTTGTCACCGACACCACAGGGGTAGCAAGAGGCTGTGTAGACTGAGAACTACTTATCCTTTGGGTATTCTATAAAACGATTAAAAATAACAGTAGGGCTTGTGACATCGGCTACAACAATGGAAAAGCAAGAGCTAACGTAACAACAGCAATGGGTTAAAGTGCGGTGCTTTATATTTGAGTTAGAAACAGCTCTTTCTGTCAGGATAATTGTCTAAACAAGCCAAAACGTTTCAAGACAACCTGAATGACGTTGGCAGACTGAAATGAAAAACCAATTAAGACTCCCTGGTCCACTCCCCCCGTGCATGCAGGGTGCATCATGTTAAGAGTTGCAGGACACAAATACACAGGCAGTTTCTTAGCGATACGGGCAACAATTCTCAGAAGTTCTTAAGTGATCTAAGGGGCTTCGGTCTTGTTTTTCTGAAGGGGTTTTATAGCACAGATGGCTGAGGTGCTGTTCCTCCAGAATACAGTCTCCCACTTCCCAGTTGTTTATCCCATTTTCAAAATTTTAGCTGCCAGTTTTGACACTGTGCTGACTACACCTGTCCTGAAAGGAACGCAGAGATCTTCTAAATTTGTGTTGATAGGGCTTGAGTGATAAAATAATCTTGCTGTTCCCATGGTTCCTGAGAAACTGAGAGAATGCTTGTGATAACGCAGATCCGCTTCAAAGCGAATGACATTTGAGTTCACACTGAGCAACTGCTTTGCTACAGGAAAATCTGCTAAACTGGATTGTCTCAGAGAATCTGACTGTCGGCACAGCACGACTTTTTAATAACAGCCTTTCCCGGGTACCTGAATGAACACCTGTAGCAAACACATCGCTCAAACTGAGCTCCTGAGCCAGATCTGCTCTTCAGAAATCCTCGTGTGAAACACTGTGGTGAATCCACCAGGCAGTGAAGCTGCTCTGGCACAGAACGTGCTGCTCTCCATGGGGAGAACTTCAAATTGTGCTTCAGAAGCTGTGGTTCAACCCCATGTAGCCAACAGACACTGCCAGCAACAGGGAATACTTGTTTTAAATTTTTAAACATTTACTCAGTTGTCACCTACAGAAACAGAAGTCTCCAGCCCCTGCATTTCAAACCGCTGAAAGTAAGTTTTTGAAGCCTCTGTCTCTGCAGTAGCAGGTTTTTAGCTGCAGAAGTAGCAATTTTTCATCTCTTTGGGAGAATTCCATTTCCTAGCTGTAAAAGATTGAAGCCACTGCTACTTGCTCCTTATTTCAGACAGGTGTACGAGTATTTCAGTGGCTGCAGCACTCGATTCGTTTCTCCACTCAGATGCTGGCAGGGTGAGCGGTATTAAAAATTCACGTTTCCCTCTAAAACGAAAAGAGCAGGAACAGAAACAGGGCTGTGCTCGATTTTAAGCTGAAACTTGTGAAGACAAATGGTGGGTCATCAATCCTCGGCTGGTACCTGTCTGATTTTAACAAGTCAATCTACCACAGCTCCTGCACTAACATTAGCTACGACCTTCCACTGGCTACCAGCTCCTGCTCTCCATTCTGTCTGCTGCTGTCGAAAGCCCTCTTGGAGCCTTGTCGGAATTTGGAGGCCCTTTGGTATTTCTTCAGCAGATGCACCCACCCTGCTTCGGATTTCAAAGCTCTCGGGCACAAAGAGCGTCTGGTTTTGCGTGTAATTTACCCCGTTAAGTCACTTACGCACTTCTGACAATCGCCGCTAGACCGAGTTTATCTGGCATAAAGACACGTTACTAGGGCAGATTTGGTGTCCGTCAGGAATTGACCTTTTTCCAAAGCTGTCTTGGCTGGCAGCCTATGAAGTTGGGATTACTGTATAATGGAAAAGTTAGAGGAG
>JAOXOE010000705.1:15634352-15708065 GCA_028565055.1 Phoeniculus purpureus | reverse complement strand
CTGGGAAACAATCCAGACCAAAGGATTTCCCCATGGGATTATGCTTTTTCCCTGAGTGGCTAATAAAGGTGATTTGCTGAGGTAATTTATTTCTGAACACAACTCCTGAGCACCGAGCCATGCAAAGACACCAGGAAACATTAGGATGTGCCCAGTACCTGTCGCACTCAACCTCAGCCAAAGAGTCACAACAAATTCCAGTATTTTTAATGGTTTTTTTTTAAACTGGTGCCAGTGACAGCAGTAATGGGAAGAATTTCGTATCTTGAGGCTGTGCTACTGTTCGTATACGGTTCTCACATCCAGAGCTCAGCTCCAACCACACAGAATGACGGTTTGCTGATGTGAGCTGGAAAGTGCTTTCTGGGGTCAGAAATGGGCATCGGGAAAGCCATTAACTGGAGGTGCCCTTCTGAGGGAGGCTCTGCTGCTCCCATTCCTGTGTGCGAGCAATTCCCCAGCAGTTAAGCCCAGGCCCAGCACCACTAGAGGGCCCGCGCTCCTCGCTCTATCCGTAACCCAACCATAACCCACCCACTCCATCCGCCCTGCAGAGCACTGCGCTTTGCAGCGGGTACAGACACCTTACTTCAAGGACTTGTGAATTAATTCTAATTAAAAGGATGTTTTCAGTGTTTTGACGCTGAATTAGAGCTTTGGTTCTTGCCCTGGAAACAAGAGCCTCCTCTGGAAAGGTGAGGAGAACATGCACGGGGGCTCTTTAACCATTCAATGGTCAAGTCATTCCAAGGTACCTTAAAAACTTCAATATTGAATTGGAAAAATTATTTCCCCTTAGTTTTGTAAATTCTAGTGCTGATGTTTAAGGTCAAAATCACCCAAGAGCATGCACTCATTGAGAAGTTGATCTAAATCACTACAGTTTCCATGCTTGCATGCAATTAGAGCCTCATATCAGCAACAGGTCCATGTTCAAAACCAAATCAAGGTATTTGATAGGCAGATTTCTTTGTGTGTCTTGGTGCAGCATCTCGTGCAGCGTTTGTGCTACAGCAGCAAAACAATTTGCAAATTGCTCTAAAAATAAGCCAGGAATTATTTTAGCCTTACGGTATTTTCCAGACAGAATGCCAAATGTTAAAACCTAAGAACCACACAAAACCCACGAGTTTCCTTTCAAAAGCGAATATCCAGTGGGGGGAAACAAAAAGGTAGAATTATTCATTTGCAATTCTCTAGTCCTTTTGGTAAACAAGGAACACCCCTGTGGTTTGATAATCTCACGCAGGATGAACTCATTCTAAACCTCAAAAAGGTGACCTCAGCAGCAGTGATGTCATCTCCTTGAAAACAAGAGGAGTAACACAGGGCTTGTGTTACACTCCGAAGAACTTCAGGAGTGAAGCCACTTTCTAAAAATATTCCAATAATTCAGGGCTGATAAGCGGCTATTTATACTGTATGTAAAAGACAGGCCGATTACACACACATGGACAGTTGCTCTGCAAGGCTCTTTTCCAATGTTCCCTCCAAGAAAAACAAATGGTTTTCAGGAAGAAAAAAGTTTACGAATGGAAAGTGCTTGACTTTGGATGCGTTTTCAACTTGAATCGGTCCGGTTTGGGGTTTGATAAAACAAATGTATTTTTGTCTGCTACCAAGGGAACACTGGAATTATTCAGAATACGAAATGAAACTACAGTTAAAACGCTGTAGTGAAAGACTTTTTCAGCATGTCGCTCTGTCTCATCAAACAGGAGCCCAAACTCACCAACTCCAATTCATCCTCCTCCGACTGTACTCAGCAAAGAAGAGGGATAACACAGTTACTAAAAATAGCATTGCTTTCAAAAATGAAAGAAAAAGTCATGTTTGTGCTTCAGGATTCGTATTTATTTTAGTCAATACTGTGACTGTCACCTGGTGCCGTAAACAGTGCCACTAGGCAGTCTAATACTTGATGTCGTTCTGGGCAGCTAGAAAACGCTGCACGCAAAGAACACCACACTCTGGCAGAACCAGCGCAGGAAGAGCTCAGTAAAAACAAGGGCACAGCTATACGCTGAGGACACACGTAGAAATGGAGCACGGCACTTTCTGGCTGGACTGATCCAACACACGTCCAGCTCAGTAACAAAATACTCTTCGCATACATCACCCCAGCACCTCTGAAATCTCTCTCATTTCATCCAAAAGGCAGAAACAACTGATTCTCATGTTGTTCTTAGCAGCACGGCAGTATTTAGGTACCGTACACTAATGACCCTACAACAGCATGAAGGAGTTCCTCTTCTTGTGTCCATTTCTAATGCATTTGAAAGTGCTGTTTTCACTTCAACAATCAGCCAGTGCATTTCCTGCACCTTCTACGCTCTGGGATTCCTAGAGAAACCTACAGCTTCAGAAGCTATTACTCTGAGGATAATTGTGTCCTTTGTTACTCAGATTAACTTTGTGTTATTCACCATGAAACCCAGGAACAAATGCAAGTGCTTGCAGTGTCTTAAAAACAAGAATTACACAGGGAGTACTAGTGGTGTTTATATCCTGCTCCTCCTGGTCATGGCTCATTGTCTTACAGCACAAAGCAGAAAACATACACACAGATGTTTAACATTTCTGTGTGACAGCGGAAGACTAAGACTAAAGGACCTGGCCAAGCAAATTAAAGGAGAAACAGGGTAACTCTTCCTGAAAGACCTGTTCTGGCCTCAGTGCTGTGGTTGCTTCATGCCTGACACGAAACTCATGCGCTATGCCAAATCTAGGCTGAACAAACACCGCTGCCAACATGCCAAACGGCACGGCAGCACTGAAAAGTATACTAATGGGGACTGAGCTGATGCTCCTTACTCTTTCTGCCTTCGCTGAAGACACAACATCCACTGCAGGACACACGAGGTTGCATTCTGTACCACCACATCAAATGTATGTTTCTCTCTGACTGTCATTACCACTGAAGCTACATTTTACACCCCACAACCATCGTGACTCAGGAAAAACAGGTACAAAATGTGCTTTAGGGCACGTTAATACAGCTCACATCACCAATAAAAATCAGCCATTCCTCTGCAGGATAACAATCCATAACTCTTTTTAAAACCCACATCCTCCAAGGCAGCAAAGTTCTCGGTACCAAGTCACTGAGATGTCAAATCAAAACAACAACTCCCAGTCTGTGTCTCTAGGACTGCAGTCTAGGTGAATTTAGGTCAGAGCTAGTTTAGGTTTGGGTTGTGTTTTTTTTAAAATCCTTAGAAATCTAACTTCACCCAAGGTAACAACTTGTAACTTTGACTTTTCATTAGTGCCATTTCAGAAGGCAAACCCCTCTGTCCTAGTGTAACCTCTGGTTAAGTGGATGAGCTAGCTCTGTCCTGCACACACGGCCAGAACCCTTTGCTTTTACAAAGCCAGGCACAGAAAGGATGTTTTAACTTACCAGCGGTGGCATCATACCCTTGCTGGAGGGTGGGATGACAACGCGGAGGTCGGGTTTGCGGTTGTTCATTCCAAGATTTCCTCCTCCAGGCGGAGGTGGAGACTTTGTAGGCATGACCTTGCCTAAGCCATTCCCACCACCAGTAGTTCCGAGTAGACTTGGTGAAGCCCGAGAATTCACAAATCCATTTCCTGAAAGAGGTTAAAAAAAAAGTGTGAAATTTTGGTGCAGCACGTACAAACTGCCAGACATCTCCTTTATAAAATCGCCAATAACAAAGTTCTCACAAGAGGCTCAGCA
The DNA here is from genome assembly GCA_028565055.1 of Phoeniculus purpureus. NCBI lineage: Eukaryota > Metazoa > Chordata > Aves > Bucerotiformes > Phoeniculidae > Phoeniculus > Phoeniculus purpureus. The sequence continues at coordinate 15,704,362 of JAOXOE010000705.1, read as the reverse complement.
CTGAATAATTGAACAAACCAAACCCACTCTCATCAGAGGATCGATATGTAAAGGTAATATCACTTCAAGGGCACGCTGTGGCAGCTTAAACGCTGAGAAGAGCACGTTGCCAAAGAAGTATTTCTAATAACATCTGTGGCAGTTCTTTATTCTGCCCTTTGAAGATACTCCAGGCTGAGTCTGCAGAAAAGTGTGTGCACAACCCCACGTCATCCCCACCCCCACACAACACCAACCATGTTGCCTGTGAGAATGAAAATCAGCACTTGGATTCTGCATTTCTAAAATGCATTCTTCAGATACCTTCAAGGGTGGCAGGACTCACTCCTACCATTCTGTGATTCCGTGTGACTCCAATTTCTATTCTCTGAATTCAGTCTCAAAAATACACACTGGATAATTTCTGTATTTAGCAGCAGTGCAGGGAACAAATCCTTTCCCTGCAAATCCGTTCCAAGGTCTGGACACACATGCAGACATCATTTATGCACATCACTTTCTTTCACTTTATCCTACATGGATCTTCCTCTACTTCTCTGTCGATATTTTAAGCACAATGAGATGAGCCCAAGCCTAGAAGCCCGTGGCTTCAGAGGTGGATTCTCCAAACACGCTCAATACACAGGCCTTTGCTTACATTCCCCACAGATCAGGAGACAGTTAAAGGGTTAAGCGCCTTCTATTCTGTGTTCCTATGCCCACAACAGCACCAATATTCATGTTAACCAAAATAGATTGCTCAGAAAAAAAGTCAAGCCACATTCCAACAATTTTATCATATTTATAGCAAAAACTCCCAAAATACACACACCCCTCATTCAGCCGCACATGAAAAAGGCTGTAAGCGGAGGGAACTTTGCAACAGGGAACCTCACAGTCTGCACCACAGACCTCGTGTATGTGTGTATAAATAAACACAATTCATAGTAAGATTATGTTTATGCTAAGGCTGCGGTTGTGAAAGCAGCCTTTATAGTCACAACTCAGGGAAAGGTCTATCGCACAAAGTTCACTGTGTGGGAAATTCTCATCTAATAGCCCACAGCGCCATACGGCCACGAGGTTTGTAATATCGTTCTAATTCCAACTGGCCCCTATGCCCAATCCAATTTCATTGCATTAAGTACACATTAATCTAAAAGCAATTAAAGTAAGAGAGTTGTCAGTGTCACGCTCTGTCTTCTTTAGCGGAATTCTTAATGCTTTTGTAAGAATGAAGCGCAGTAACGGGCATCAGGAGACTTGGCTAGTGCCTGTGGAGATCCGGCTTGTGAAACCACCCAAGACATCCATGAGGGGCAGGGAGCCTCTTTCCTGACTCCTGATCCTTCTTCCATGGTGAGGGAATTGCCAAATGCAATCCTCACCTCAGATGGAAAATTACATCTTGGTTTGTCAATTTAGAAAGGGAGAAAGCAAAGGTTTAAGACTTTAAACAGCACCTTTGTGCTGGAGATCTACTGGGTTTTATAATGGTCTTCTGGAGACAGAATTGTTTACTGCTAAGTCTTTTTAAAGAGAAGAAAAAAAAATCTGTGTAGGTAGAGCTTACTGGAATTTGCAGCCACAGTATTCTTGCTCACATATGGCTGAGCAGGAAATCCACAGCTTTAAAGCCAAGTTTTCAAATTCTGGATTCACTTTCTTTGTGGATTTCCTCATGTGTCAAAAGCCTGGCCATACTTGGATGATGTGATAGGGCCCTGGAGAGTTTCAAGGTTAACAGAGCAAGGAGGAGTTATTCTAATTTAGAACTTTCATGAAGCATTTGTATGAGGGGTATGGGAATATATTTTCTGAGAGCTCAACCATTTAATTCGGAAGTTACAGAGGCAAAGGAACACAGACAGCAGAAACAAAAAGCTTTCTGTGTCAGTGTTTGTCCTTCTCTATTAAAAACCACAGCAAAATCTCATTTTGTGATTAAAGCATCTATACTCCTCAGGAGAAAACAACGGAATTTACTGGGATGCTTCTAGGCTAGTAGTAATAAAATTTAGTCAAAGTGTCTGAAAAGTTGGGCTGGAGCTGGAAGTACATACTAGAGCTAAATACACTCTTGCCTGCTAAATGAAAACCAGCCATAGCTAGGACACACACGAAAACCAACCAGCCAAAAATGAGAAATTAAGTTCTGCTCTACTCCTAAGGTTCCTGAAACTGAGAGACAACTTTCACAGAACCACGGTTTTGTTAAACACAGTTATGCATCGGTACTTATCCATTAGATATGAGCACAAACACCACTCGCAGACAGCCCACGCGGCACCAGACTGCAAGAGAAACCTTGCACAATGGACAGAGCAAAGATGAAGTTCCTTTGTGAAGGAAAATCAGTAGAAAATAGCAGAATTTTCATCAAATGGTACCTGAAAAAAATTATCTGCCATTTTCAGCAAAAATTTCAGAACATTTAAAGAACTTTCTGCTATAAAGAAGGAGAGTCTGGGCTTTAATCTAACAACAAGCATTTATTTTATTTATGTCAGTTGTCATAACAACTGACAGCAACAGTAGGCTGTCAGTGTTACCTCTCGCATGCTAAAGCTGTGGCGTTGTGAGTTGAGTTCGAACTGCAGGACAACACCACTTTGTACAAACAATGGAGTCCTGTATAGCGTTTGAGTCTATCCTATGATACCATTTCCTGTCCTGTTTTCAAGCATTTCAGTAGCTCGTGTGTTAAATCTGGACAGTGTCTTTCTTCCACACCCAATACAGTCATTTCCTGCAGTCCTTATTACAAGGCTCTGCCAGTCCTTCGGAAACATTCCATGCCTTTAGTGGTGCTGTCAAAAACAACAAACTCTGTGCCATCACCTTCCCTGCGCAGTATCCTTGAGCAGCACGGCAGAGCCAAAGCACTTGTTCTGGCTGAAGGCTGAGCATTTCTTAAAATGAGTGTCTAGAAAAAGCACAATAAGACGGGGAAAAAGAAAAAGCGTTCTAAGAGTGCAATACTCTGGGTAGTAAACCAGTAGCAGCCCTTTGTTGTAAACAGCCAACGCTGACTGGTTAGGAAATGCTGGAGTTATCCACACGGATCATTTGAAGACTCTTATGCTGGGACTGCAGTACAGCTGTAGAACATTCATGTCTCGTATCAAACTTAAAGCCTTTTTTGCTGCTAATCATCTAATAGGAAAATCAAATTACAAGCTGAGAGTGAAGGGATAACTAAAAGCATGGTACTTCTTGAAGTAAGGTCAAGCCAGAAAAAGATAGTGATTACAGGATGATGCAACTGTATGGCAGTTGGCCAGACTGAGGCTTTAACAATCCCATAAACCCTATGCACTATTTTGTATTGTACAGAAATTGCACCTACCCCACCCGCTGGAGAGCATCCCCAAACACAATTACTCTGTGTTTAAAACCCTTTGTGCAACTGAACAATGGAAATAGAGTGTAACACGCTCCACGAGTTCAACACAAGACCAGCGTCTTCAGAAGAGTTCAATTGTACTCTGATTCTTTAAAACACACTATGAAAGTGTGTTCCCTGAAAAACAGACACCAGCGAGAAGCTCCCAATTAGATGAATCATCGCGTAATTAGATTTTCTGATAACAAACATTGCCCATGTACATTAGCCCACTTCTTTAGGTGGAAAATGTTTCTTTCTGAAGTAACTCCTTTTCTCAAGCTAAATGTAAAACCCCACCCTTTTTAACAACTCTGTATTCTGCCTTCAGAAACGTAACACAGCTTAATCTCGTTTATTGTCCTGCAGCCCAAGATGTAGTATTCAATTACATGAGCCAGACTTGTATTTCACTGTATAAATCACATCAGCCGAAACAATGGACACACGTGGCTGGAAAGAACTCCATGTACTTATTACTGCTCAAAGAATAAATTACAGTCATTGATGCCATTAATCTTTTTTCTGTGGTTCACCTTTGGAGAAACTGAACAGTTACACGAGTTTGGAAAATAATTGTGGGCAAGTGGCAAAGCAATACAAGAGCGAGCAGAAATAAGAACGGTAGACAATAAAATATTTATGCCTTAAGCGACATCACACGACCCAACAAATGTCACATAACTACAAGTAAACTGAAAATCCTGTTTGCAATAAGCTACCAATTCACTATGAATCAAGAAGACCAGATAAAAATCTACTGAAGAAAAACATTCACATGTGGAACCGGAGGGGGTGGGGGGGAGAAACATATTGCAAGTAAACACAGTAAATACAACAACAGCATTTCTATGCGCATTAGCTGCTCAATTTATTTACTTTTTTGAGTGTGACAGCTTTAAGTGGAGATTAAAAGAAACCCAACTCAAGAAAACAGCATATGCCGTTCGTATCATTTCCAGCTTTGCACTGAAATCACTGCTGATTCTACCACCATTTCAAGAAACTTAAAATCCTCTGCTGGCTTTGGAAAGAATCTGAAGGAGGCTGAAATAAATCTATTTCCACTAATCCTTGCAAATTAATACTTGAGATAATGCTATGGTTAAATGAAAATATACCTTTGACAGCAATGTCACATTTTGAAACCTGTACTCAGGCAGTATGTCAAGCTGCAGTAGAAAGAAACACACATGACTAAGTGTCAAGGGAATGCTTACTCATGTTACAAAACTGAAAAAACCCTCATTTCCCAGGTTGCTGGAATATTTTTTTGCCTAAAGCTGCATTAAAGAAGACATAATTTTCAAGGCTAAATGAATTCAAATTGCCTTTCTTAAAGACCAGGGTTATTATTCAGCAACCCTGAACCAAAGGTGTGCTTTTAGATCTGAATGTTACTCAACTTCGTGTGGAACATCAGCAGTGGCAATTGGATGCCTTTTAGGTTTTTCGTCAGCTAAACAATGTAGAGTTAATGAAATCAAGAGCTCTGCCTTTTGAACTTGTTGATTTCTATATAGGTATACAAAGAATGGTGAAGAAGGGAGAACAGAAGCAGTATGCTCCAAACATCTGAGGATGTGTGGTGGTGTGTGCTGGACACAGTGACATTTTCAGTGTTGAGACTTCATAGAAGCGTTTGAGCTGAAACACCTGAAACCCAGCTGGGACACTAGTCATCTGTTATGTATGTCTGGCAATACTAGCCAGAACTGCCCTGTACCTCCTCGAAAGTGAGACATTATCCTGTGAAAATGGACTCATGTAAGAATTGAAAATTCAGCTGAAGTCTAAGGGTAGTTCAGGGGCAGAAGTGATCACATGTGGATGGGTGGTTTCCAAGGAGAGACTGCTACAATTAAACAACAAACAAACAAAAAACCAAACTGATTTCAGCCAGTCAGTTCTTGCAAGCTGATCTAATCAGATGCTGACGGACGGATCAGACTTTGTTATGTGCTGACAGCATCCAGCAAAGGAAAAGGGTTCAGTTTGCACCCTGTGAACCACCTGCTCTGCAGTCCACTTCAGTACTCCTTGTCCTTGAGCAGAGCTTGGAAGACAGGAGTAAATAGGCTGCTCTCAGTGTTCTTCAGGGATCCTTCAACCTCCTCCCTGCAGAGAGTCACACACTGACTGCATTTACCTGTGTAATCTTAAAGATCAGAGCAAGACCAACACTATCAACATTACAGAGCAAGAATCTTCATCTACCACGCTTAGTGTCAGTTGAACACACATTCTTCGGCAAAACTTCTTTCATTACCAGCCAGGAAGCCAGGACAGTCTAGCAGACTATCTGTGACAGGTGTTATTTGTCACACTGAAAAGAAAGAAGAGTAGGAAATGCCATCTCAACCCATGACACAAACACAAGCGGGAACACTCTCAAGGTTTACACCTGCTTCCCTAAAGTGGTCAGATGACCATCTATAGGGACAGCGATGAGCTTTTCAGCTGCTGCTGGTGAGTTTGAGTGCAGGGGTGGAAGCAGATGCAAGTCTCTTTTCTCAAGGGGTCATTAATAGCACCAACCCAGTTTCAAGCAAAATACCTTCAAGAGGCAAAACTCCCTTCCAGAGTTAGTTGGACACTTCTCACTGGAGGCTTTTTCATTTAGTAAACACCACCCCATGCACAGAAAGGCACGAACAGAAAGCCGCTTTGGTATTAAAGCCTTCTGGTGTCCTCTCATGAACTGCGCATTAACAAGTTGACTTCCACTTGTACGAGACCAAGCTGAATTATTCTCCTCAGACATGCAGAAAACACTTTCCCAATCAGCCCTGAAGACAAAGGGAACCATTTCGAGGTGTGGCCTTTCACAGCGCTCTGCCTTGATTCCTCTCTTCTGACAACACAGGCAGTTATGGGTGCACACAAGCTGTCAACAGCACCTCTACATAATCCTTCCTGAGGCCAGGATAAAAGATCACGCGCATGGTCTACAGGAGCTGTTAGTAGAGAACCAAGAGCTCACAAGACAGTTTTTCAAGCAAGTATATCCCTTGGCTCTATTCCAAAGAAATTCAATATTCCTGAAGTTACATCACACTCTCAGAACCTGAAGATTAGCAAGGTCATTAGAGAAGATCTGGTTCTGGAACAAAATGGGGAAATTCAGTGCTAGGGAAGGCCAGACTTTTCTTCCTCTCCAGATGATCAGATTCTAAGAGGAAAGGCAATTTCCTAGAAGATTAACTGTGCTCATGGCCTGCATTAGTGACTAGAAGAGCTGCTTCAGGGTTGAAGAGTTCATAATGAGGCTCCACTTCCAACAACTCCTTCAGAATTACCTAGAGCCAAGAACAACTTAATAAGGTCTCAGGATTTAAGATTTTCATGCAGCTGGCAACGAAATCCAGCCCAGGTCCCTTGCATGGTTCTAGCTCAATGCTATACATGAAAAGCACAAAAGGAAGAAGTAGAGACTAGGTAATAGTGATATTTCTGCAGAGCTTTTGTGATACGCAGTGTCTTCAACAAAGGGGCAATTTTAGTGGAACCCCTCTTCACTGGCAACCACTGGATGATTCAAAGCATAATACTAAATCTACTGGAACATATCTATGCAGACCTCCTGCATGACAAATCTGAACATGATCCATCCATCCATCAAGTCCTTTCAGTTTGAAGTCAAAGACATTCTTCCCCATTTTTGGGAACTCAAAGAAGTGAGGCTTTACACTTTGCCCCATTAGAATCCACAGCATGTGTTCAAGCCATTATGATGTTGAGAACTTGTACACACCCTGATGAAATGAGATTCTGGAGGCACATTAGACACCCATCACAAACCAAACAGGGCTTAACACTGACCAGGGCAATAGTATAACAAAAACTGTATCCTCAAAACATTTTATCTAATTAATAGAAAAAATAAATTAGCTCAAAAGCAAACACTGTCATAACGCCAGACATTTCTCTCCTCTCAGAGCTGATACATTTGCCAAGTAAAATTTCTCACCAAATGTTTTTTCTGTGGTGGGTAAAATTTTTAAAAATATTACAAAATAAAAATGCTTTTTCAGTTATGACAGCTGCACGTAAAGCAAGCTCTCCATTATAAAATGATTACAAGATTTTCTGTTCTAGACACAAAACCCCACCTACCAATCTTTGCTACAACATGCAGATATTTTTACTCAAAGTTATTTTCCACAGAAAAACTGTTAAGCTGGCAGATCAACTGCTAAAGCAATTCCAATCAAGTTACAGAGAACTCGAGAAAAAGACTTATGTGAACTAAATGTGAGCCATTTTATGCAGTATATTTGTTTGAACTGGGTCCCGACAAGGCAAAATAACCTTCATCTCTGAGTAAAAGGCAAGTGAAGACATACAAGTATCTTCCTATTAAATGAGAAGAAAATCTCAAGAGGTCAAGTAAGACTTAGGTCTTCTTCCCTTTGTATCAGAGTATCTGGGAACATGAGTAAGCCAACACTCCACCTTGCTCTCCTTTAGATTGCGAGGTCTAAATTTGACACATGACCTTTCATGACTATTCATATGTGAGATTTATCAATTCTCAGTAAATTTAAAAAAAACTGAAAATACTGTGTTCTTTTGGCTTTAAGTGAATTTTACAATAACTGAAATCTAAGGCAACTAAAATGATTGTTGTCTGCAGACATAATTAACTTGCTATACACACTGGAGCTGTCAAGCTCAAATTGACAAGTTAGCAGATTTCCTCAATCTGGTTACATACCGTTTCTTGATTTTGGCTACAGCTAAGAAGGTTACTGTGTACCTGACAGTATTTAAAGGAAGCCATGCCATATCCTAGGAGAAAGTGGAGCTTTATATCGCTTAGCATTCTGGTGTTAACTAGGTCTTTGAGTTTTGCTACAGGTACTTCTTATGGATGTTTCGCTCTTCTTGAACAACCACAACTCTTCCTTGTATGCAAAAATCTTGCGAGAAATGAGTGGGTATATGAATAACATTTTGGGTGTGATGTTCTGGAAAGTAAGAGATAAGTGATGCATTTTGACTTTTCACATAAACTATTAATAAATGCAAGAAGGGAAAACATTTTAGTGCATTAAATATGCTCACCAAGCTGCTGTAACTGGGTATTTCTACAGTTCAATATTCTATACCAAGTGCTGTAAACCACTGTTTTATTTGCTTATTGAAAATAGGAGTCTTAAATCTAAGGCTGCCGTTACTAAAGACTGATTTTGGAAAAGAGGCCTGAACCAGCCTGATAATAAACTTATTTACTCTGACTTGAGAAATACTACGGAAACCCAACATCTGACCTCCACAGCTTCTAAAAATAGCTGTCTTTTTTCATCTGAGGAAGATTTCTCCATTTAAAATCTTGCTTACCTGGTGGAAACTACATTTTAATATTTCATATCTTTGCTGCACATAGCCAAAAAATGGGTGAAGAGTGGAAAGTCAATCCTGTGCTTTCAGCCTTGTAGCTGCAGCATTTTTTATTCATCAATTCAACTGTCTGACTATCTTCAGAGACTTTTTCCCAGTTGCCACACTAAGTTGCCAGTGGGCAAATGCTGAAAGGTCAACAGTTGCTTCTCCAATTCCTTGCCACGAACACATACCGACAAGAGTTATCTGTATGTCTGAAATGGACCTGTGGTTACAAAGACACTTCAAGCAATGGAAGAAGCATGACAGGAAGTGGATGAGCTGTCATTTATGGCACCTTTCTGTTGTAAATGGCAATAAATTCTGAGACAGATTTCAATGGCTGCCTATCCTCTATCAGAGTAATGAATCTTGTTTAGGGAGGATAAAATATTACTTAAATGAAACAAGTGCCATAATATTTCTTTACTGAAGACCAAAAAAAACCCCTACACTGTTAGCTTTATTTTTGGCAACGTCTCTTAATTTGTTTTTGAAAGAAATTCTGATCAACTTCCAGAATTAAGACAGAACCTGGCTATCAGCTTCCAAGATTTATTGCTTTCCCTGTGTAAATGCTAGAAAATAATTAGCAAGATACACATGGCAATACAAACAACACGGTACTTATTTTCTTCATTTCGACTGGACTCATAACCAGTATCAAACATCCAGGTCTTTTGATTACTAGAGCTAGAAACACAGCTGAAATGTCTTAATGGAATAGTTTAGGAAGTGCAGTGAATTTCATATAAGAAAAGAGATCTGGAGAACATAAGACCTCTTTAGTGTGCTGTAATTACACCTGTAGAGAAACACAAAGCAAGAGCAGCAGGCTTCTGCTGAAAAATGAAAATACAAATGCAAACGTTACTGCAGTGGGAAGGGCACGGCAACAAAAAGTTCAGTGACTGGTAAGAATTTACAAGACTTTACAATTACCAGGCAATTAAGAAAAGTTTGACCCTTGTTCTTCCACTGCCACTTTTTCAGAAGAGCCAAAATTTAAAAATTACTGAAAAGTAACCGTGGAACTAAAACCACAACACTATTCTCCAACAAAAGACGTGACGCTGCACTTACCAACTGGACTGGTACCAGCTCCATTTGGCACTGCGAGGTCAGTTGTCCCCAGCATCCCACCTAATAAAACAAACAGAGCATTAAACTGTCTTATTACAGTACTGTATAATTTCGTATTTAAAAATGCAAGACAAAAAATATCAAGAGGGTATATGAGAGGAAAGCTCCAGAGTACTGAAAGCTTACCTGCATTGCCGGTACTCGGTGGTCTCTGAGGAGCCCCAGGTGATACGTTCCGATGCAGGGTGGTCTGAGGTGGGGAGAGCATGGTCGTGTCCGTCAACGATGAACTGGCTGCCAGGGATGGGGATACAAGGGAACTTCCTGGGTTACTGTAGGTTAAAGTGTTGGGATTGGACACTGGAACTGTAACCGACATCGAGAAGTTCTGAGCAGGCAAGCCAGGCTGGAGGAAAGAAGATGAAGAACACACACAACATTAGCATTAATTCTTGTTTGTGGAGACAGTACATTATAAAATATACATTACAGTTTGCCAAGAATTACTCAGATTTTAGAAAACAAAAGATGAGTTAATGATGTTAGTTTTTCAATTCTATTAAGCATATGATTTCAAACCATCTGTTTGTTGTGGAGTACGGTGTTAAATCTCTTACATATCATACACATACAATTCCAAAAGAATTACTCAACTTCTAAAACACTGAAAGTTCAAATACAGAAAATGGAAGATATTCATATAAATTCACACGCTCCAAAATACAAATTCACCAGTTAATTGGGATTATTACAAAGCAATGACAAGCTAAACATGTCTACAAATCAATGAGTGGTGTCACCTTCAAAATGGAAGCATTAACATGCACATAACAAATAATTATTACACAAAAAAAGAAAAAGTTAGTAGCAACATTTTCTATCAATAACCTTGCCAAAATACTGCTATTAATCTCTAATTTTTCAACAGGCTAAAATGCGAAAAGATCTTTAGAAAGTCACTAAGTTCAGCTATTTAAATCTAAGCATTTTAGTTGTCATCCTTCTGAGCTCTGTTTCACAGAACCATGCTTGAATAACTCAATTCAGTTCTGCAAATCTCACTTCTTAGAATCTTAATTTTTACAGCTTTATTTGAAAGAGAACTCTTTTTCTCAAGTGTGTGTTTGTTATTCAACAACTCTTAGACTCAAAAGCTTAGATGCCTGCCCATCTATGGTACTCATTTGGTCATGACTAACTTCTTTGGCCTTTGTCTCATTCCTATCCTTTGACAGGGATGAGTCTCTGAAACAAAAGGGACTGTTTTCTTCCACAACTCTCAACTGCTGGAAACAAACCCAAGGCAGGTACAATTTAAGGGTAAAAATTTGGTAGTATTTATTGACAGAACAGAGAGACAATAGTTTTGATTCAGAGGTCAAATGCAGATGACAAACACTAATGACTCGGCAAGGATACTTAAAAAGATGCATTTCTACCAGATGTAGGTTAAAACTCACTTAAAATTATACTTGGAAAAACAATTTAGATTAATATTAGAAATACAACAATAACTAGATTAATTAAAAGAGCTGAACACATTTTCCACAAGAAACAAAATCTGAGTAGTGAGAGCCAACAACAGTGTCCCTACTGAAGCATTCTAAGAATAATTATCAATTTTTGGCACAGACGGAAGGAAAAAGTAATGAAGCACCGAGACGTAATGCTAGCAAATCATTCACAGTATCTAACTAATGACAAGCTGTGCTGGGATTTGTTTTCACTGGGAACTGCTTCAAGAAGCTATTCAGTACCTACAGAAAAGAAGCTTGTTTTTAAACAGCACGCTGTCAAGTAACTCAATCTAAACTAGAAATAACCGAAATATGCTTAAGACAATGCTAGAAGCTAGCAGTTGGAACATTATTCCTCTACGTTTCTCAATACAGAACTAATAAATGACAGCTTCCCCCCACACCTTACAATAAACGCTGCCTCTGCCCATCTATGGTACTCATTTGGTTATGGCTGAATTCTTCACGCTTTGCCTCATTCCTATCCTTTGACAGTAATGAGTGCACTACAACAAAAGAAATTATGTTCTTAACATGGCCCCTTAAGCACCACAAATAGAACCATAACAGGTCCAATTTAAGCTATAAATACTGAACTATAGAGCTAAAAAATAGTGTTGCCTTTTTTATTTAAGCAGACAATTTAGACTGTTGGTGACAACCACAGAAAATCAAACAATTTAGCTGTAATATACTGAGAGATGAGGTCTGTAGATGTCTCAACCTAGAAACACTGGATATCAAAAGCTTCAAAACAAAGCAAGAACAAAACACACTGGCTGCAGTTTGCTCTAGGAGAACCTGCTCCAGCGGCGTGGATGGTACTAGTTGATCTCCAGAGCTCCCTTCCAACCCACTCCATTCTATGATTCCAAGTAGAAAGAACTGGCTAAAACAAGTGATGCTGTGATTTTGCTGTTAAGTCCTCAGAGATGGACTTAACTGCTCTGAACAATTAACTAATTTCTGGTATCAGTAAGTCACCTGGGGACACGCTACTCAGTGGCCCCAAGGTCTGTGCCGATTAATCTATCCACTCCATTTAATTGCTACTAGATTTTTTGCCATGTTAAAAAATTCAGAGGCTATGGCAGAGCCCTGTATTAGTTTTCCTAGAAAATGCTTCCTGTAACACTCAACAATAATTGAGTTCTGTAGGTGGAAATTAGATGTCATCAGGCACACCCCCAAAGAAAACATAAGCTCTTGTTACCCCAAGCTTCTCGAGCCCTGGAGCTAAGAGGCTTACAGCTACCAATGGGTTAGGCACCTGGAACAAAGTTTTCAAAGGTCTGTCAGTGTCCAAGAAAGTTTCTGTTAGAAATTCAACGGGAGTAAGACACCAAACTTTTAAGGTTCCCATTATGCTCCCATCCTTATCTTTGAAGAACTAATTCATTTTCTACATCCAGTCTTCAGCAAAATGAACTCCACTAACTGGAGGACAGAACTAATCCATTTCTCTTTTCCTGCTTGTAACATACTGTAAAATCTTGATCAACAGGCAGACAAAGAGCTACAAGATGTAAATAAACTACCCTACATCCCACGACAAAATCTATCTTTATAAAAATATTTTGGGCTGGATTAGGCAATGCAGTTAGGCTCCCGAAATTCAGAAATGTTACCTCATGTTCACAAGGTATCAAAAATTGTGAGTGCAAAAGAGAAGCTAAAGATATCTCTTAAGATAATAGATGTTTTTTAAGAAGATCAAGTTTTGGTATCTCATTTTGCCTCAAAACACTCTCTTCTCGAACCACTATGTTCTCTCGTCTTTGAAGTGGTTCTCAGGGGTAAGCAAACACCATGAAAATTCTCATGCATGTAATAGAAGCACAAACCATACTTTAGTACTCACTGCGATTTTATGATTCCGCATCATATTATCAAACTCTTCATTAATTTTTTTATATTTTTCTTCTGTATGTGGCGTGAGCACATATGAAGTGTCAGGGTCCGGGCTGTCGCACCCTCTGTGTTCCTTCTTGTTCAGAGCCTAAATAATGAAGTTAATAAAAAGGATCAACAAATAAAAAGTAGAGATAAAATAAAAGTACTTACAGGGCCTCGCTTGAAAATAAAATCACTATCTTCATTTAGTTTGCTGAATCTGTCCTCCGATAGTGGACTGTGCTCAAAGTAATCGTCAGCATCAGGGCTCTCACAACCATTAAGGCCTTTCTTTCTTAAGGTCTGAAATACAATTGGAAAATTCACATACAAATCATACTAACTTGCCAAGAAGTTTTGTCAACTACTGAATCATTCAGAGCCACTGAAACTACATGAAATTTTCACAGACAAAAATTCACTGTTCAACAGACAGGCTTTGGTTTTCAAAACAGCAGCATACAAAAGAGTACACAAAGAGAAAAGGTTCAGTCAGAGGCATGGGCTCTCCCAGGTGCCATCTCAAGGATAAATTCAACCTGCAACCACTTCATCGCTCCAGTGTTCCAACCTAAACCACTTTTAGACACTGGTGGATGGAGTAAAGTTGCCTGACATACAAGGAACATTCAAACCTATAGCAAAGGAGTCTATGTCATGAATGGTAATTCAAAGCCAGTTTACTGGATCTTTAGTAGATTTATTATAACATCTCAATTTTAACATTCACATTTGAAAGAGCAAAGTTGAAGTCTGAGAACAGCAGTGGCAAAAATTTTAGATGGAATCCAATAAATGCAGTACATTAATGCATGTGGCATTTGGTCTCCGAGTGCATAAAGGCAGGATTTTCCTGCACTTCTGTCATCCTACATGTTAACAAGAACTGCAAACGAGCACAAAAAGAAATTACATAATCCCTCTCTAAAATGACTTAGTTTGCTAAATATAAGTTTTTTCAGACTCCTTCAGACTAACTCACTGCAACTGCTTTATTGAGCTACTTCCTGTTTTCTGATGGAGAGCTCACACCAACATCCCCTGGAAAAAACCCAAACTTGTCTGCAATCTATAAACTGCTGAAAGGAAGGATGTGAAACTACACATGTTAAAGGATATTTGTATTGTTGGGGGTTGTTTTTCACCCTATTACACAATCAGGAATCTTTGTTCGCACAGTCTCCTTTACAACAGAACAAGCTTTAAAATACTCTCAATGGGAAAATCTTTAATGTTTTTTAAAGGTTTCAAAAGGAAGGTGAGATACATGTTCAAGCCCATGAGGCAGTGTCAGGACTACATAAGCATGTGGGAGCTGCACGTGTTTTTCAAAAAGTTATGTATAATTAGCATAAAAATTGACATTAATTTTATACTAAAACCCCTCAACATTTCCCATCTCTAACCGATATTCTCGGAATCATGAAGCAATTGCACCGTTTCCTAGAGAAGCCGTTTCCGTAACACACTGAATTTCTCACTAAAAAAATTAATGAAAACCTGTTTTAGTTTAAACAATCGGATTTGTAAGCATTTATTCTAAAGGTGTTACTTACTAATTTTTTAGTACAGTCAGAAGTACAGAAGTCTTTCTCACTATTCACAGACACAAAACACTGCCTATTTCTCCTTTGGTTTTAAAGCAGGACTTGAAAATTAAATTACGCTGTCTGAAATTCTTTAATACCACGGGTCACCATAAGCTGCAATTCCTTCTCAAGTTTCTTGGCTGGCTCTGCAGATCCCACACAGTATCTGGAACTCGCACAAAAATGTAATCACTAAATCAGCATATGGGGAAAACAGGTGTAGGGTCCTCCAGCACCTGTCACAGCACTGATCCTGCTCCTCCAACCAATCAGCTGGACACATGGATGACTTGGCCATACAAGGGCTGGCTGGTCGGCCTCTCAAGGTCGGAGCCTGTTATCCCTCTCACAGCCCTTCCCAACAAGTCAGCCCTGCCAGTCTTCTACACTTTGATATCAGTAGGGGAAAATGTTAACACTGTATAATCTGGATTACGCTTAACCCCTGCAACCCACAGAAGCCTGTAAATAGAATCCAAATATGTCCTTACATGGAGCTCGGCGTCAACGTGCGCACACAGCGCCTGAGACACGATTACAAGCTGTATTTAGGTACTACAAAGAAAGATCTTGTGTGACATATACACACTGCCTAGTCCACCTCTTTGATAAACACTTCCTAACAACTAAGTACTGTAGCACAGGAGCTTCATTAGTGAAAACAATCAAGTGAAAGCTTTTAAGCATAATGATGCCAGTTCATCCTCCTGCATCTGCCTGAAAATGATACCCCAAGTCCTAAGGAAAAGATTTCATTCCATATAGCAATTCCGCTTGGTGACTGCATTTCCCAATTACTTTTTAGAACAATAAGGGTTAACTCTGCTTTGACTCATGAGGAAGGAAAATGCCTCAGTATCTCCCATTTCAGATTCTGGAAACTGTCACTCCAGCTGGGGTTCCTGTCATTGTGGAAGGATTTAAGCCACGGTTTGCTGTTACAGATAATAAACCTGGGTCTGATATCCAAAGCTCTGTCTCCTTATCACTAAAACACGAACCGCCACTTTGAGGACCTAACCATAAAAAGCCTGCCAGCTTTATCACTGCCCAGTAACAGAATAGTAAAACATTCTGCTCCGTGGCTCGTACCAACAAGCGGAATGTCCTAATCTGTTCACACGGCCGGGCGAAGCCTATGCGAGACAGCCCAGCCTCAGCTTTCTCACAGGCTGAAGGGTGAGACACGATAACAGCCCCTGCTCAGGGGAAAACAAGGCAGGCCAGGGCTGCTGGGAACCGATCTCCAGGGGCACAAGAGAGCCAAATGCCATAAACAACTGCTGACCCCACCCTTAAAATTGTCTACAGCAAGAATTTGTTATTTCTCCAATTAACGTAAATAACTCTCCCTCTTTACTCTTGTAAATAGCTATTTTCAAGATATTATAATGGAGACTGAACTTTTAACTCTCAAGATGTGGGGGCAGAGAAAACAGCGCCAGTGAGATCAAGCGGCACTGGTGTTAATATGACGGGAGTTTTGTCTCTGCCGCGATACACAGTCTTGCTTAGAGTAAAATCCACGGTTTTGCAGCTGCGCTAACGAACGTAAACTTTCTTACAACCCCAAGGAAGAAAAGGAACATGAAGTTTCAAGTTTTGCTACTGCATGCTCACTGCAGTGACCTCTTGGTGGTTAAGTCTTGCTTTCGAGATCATCTAAGCGCATGCACAGCCTTCTGATTTGATCTGTATTACCTTCCACTTCCTACAAAATTACTGGAAATCGTTCCAGTATGCTTGACACCGCACGGTACTGCACCTTCAGTAACAGTCTGTGCAGCTTTGATACCAGACTGGACGAACCAACTGACCAGAGAAAAGGACTGATTCGTGCCAGCAAATCTTGCAAACGAGGATAGGCATGGAATCTCCTTTTAAACCAATGCAGCAAAAACAGCAATATAGTTGTGTCACACACCAAGTCACTACACAAGTGTTCCAGACAGCTGTGGTCAGAGAATCATTTAGGCTGGGTAAGACTGTAAGATCAAGCGCAACCATTATCCCAAGCGTCTGAAGTTTCCCCTAAGCTCCAGATATCCACAAGTTTTAAACACATCCAAGGACGGTGATTCAACCCTGTTCCTGGGGCAGCCTGTTCCAAGGCCAGGTGACCCTTCCCATGAATAATTTTTTCCCTGATGTCAAATCAAAACCTCCCCTAGAGCAGCTTCAGGCCATTTCCACTTGTACTGTCACTTGTTACTTCTGAGAGACCAACCCCCACCTCTCCACAGCCTTCTTTCATCTTGATATTGCAGAAATTTTAAATTTGTTTTGTTCCCCTGTATGAAATACACGGATATTATAACCATTAGTTGTATTTTATTTTATTTAGGCTTTTTGTGTGGCAGAGCTTAGAAAACACTGTACGAGAAGGGCTGGACTAGCTATGACAGGTTTAAATATTACATCCAAGCACATGGTACAAGAGTCCCAATATTTTCCTGAACTTCCCCACACATATGCAAAGTACTTTTTAATTGCACTGCGTTCTGCTAATTTAAGAAAAGAATCATTCCTTGGCAAGATGCATCTAAGGAACAGAAGCAGGGCTTCTCAAAAAACAACAACTGAAAAATAATTAGCTTTTTTCTACAATTCAGCATGATTCTACTGATAACACAGAAACCAAAGAGTGCAAAAATACAATAAAGTTATTTATTGTCTGACCCATGAGGAAGCAAAGATGGTATTCAGCCATCACAGAGTCATTATCTTAGCATAAACCTCCTTGCAAAAAATCCAACAGAGAAACACGAAATGCAGGAGCTTTAACCCTGCTGAGTGTCCCCAGCATGAAATCAAGTCACCACCTTCCCCAAGGCTTGTTCCAGCCCTGCTGCACACAGCTCCTGACACAAACTCACACTGGGTCAACACACAGCAGCAGCTCCAGAAACCAGAGACTCTGAACACAGAGAACTGCCACCAGAGGTGAAATCCCCAGGTTACAATCAGAGTTACAATCCCCAGGTGACCCCCCCCACCCCTGGAAAGATGCTGGGTTTCTTATGTCCTAACAGTTCAAAGAGCACAATCGGCATGTTTAGTGCTCTGATTTCAGAGAGTGGCTAAAAAGCCAAGATATGTGATATCAGTGATCCGGGCTCCTCACCAGCTCTGGCAGAATCTTCGAGAACTTTATGATGTTGTCACCTCAGGAAATAATATTTTTCTGCCTTCAAGCAAAATGGCCGGATGACCTCCTAAGTTAAACGTCTTAACAAATGCAAAAAGTGTCAGCCCACTCAAAACACTTTCAAATCTGGATGTCTTGAAATATTACACGAAAAGGAAATAGTTGTTGCTATCATTGCTACCATACGTCTTGTCAGCAGCTCTAATTTGGCACTTACTCTTGGAGCTGCCCAAACACAAGTTTTGTTAGTGTCTCATCCCAGATCATGAGGAAAAAAATTTCCCTAAGTTACTTCCCTTGCAAAAGTCTAACCTTTTACTTAAAATTCGTCGCTGATTCTCTTTCTGCTTTTGCAGTCAGAGCATGGGAAAAATGTGAAGCAGCACAAATATGGAGTCATCATGTATCTTGTTCACATGTAATTTTTAATAGTATCCATATTCCTCAGGTCTGAAGTAATAGAAAGGCTCCGCGGCTACTGCCAGGTATTGCTGCTTTTCCAGAAAGCACGTGCACCAAGGTTATCAAAAAGATAACCAACTACCTGGATTCCTGATGCTCTAGTGAGCAGCCATGCAATAGATGAGAGGAAGACGCCACTGCTGCTGCTTCTGCCACTTGGAGTGATTTCCAAAGACTCCTCATCCACAGATGCAATTGCTGTGTATTCACGCTTCTCCATGGAGGAAGGATGAGACTGAGCTTCACTCTGTCATCCCTGATGGGAGTAACAATGGGATCACTGGGGCAAAAGATTGTAAAGCTGCAGTTACAGCAATAAAATGCAAAAGGCAGTACCATTAACCCAGGGTGCAATAGTGCATTCCTGTCACTGGTCAGGAACAAATAAAAATGATCCTCAAATAGATAAACAAGGATGCCCAAAAGCTGTTTAACTGTACTGTAGCCTTCAGGCTCAGTTTCACCTTCAATCTTTACAGATGACCATAGAGATCCATGGTTTAAGGTTATTTCCCCATGCCAGTTTGACCAACTGGCAGAAACAACTTATTGCCACAAAGTCTCTCTAGAGTGGACCTAGAGGCCACCCTTATGCCAACTTCAGTATCTGCTCCAGCCTGCACTACATCATTGTCTTCTTC
Organism: Phoeniculus purpureus; assembly: GCA_028565055.1. NCBI lineage: Eukaryota > Metazoa > Chordata > Aves > Bucerotiformes > Phoeniculidae > Phoeniculus > Phoeniculus purpureus. The sequence continues at coordinate 15,685,280 of JAOXOE010000705.1, read as the reverse complement.
ATTAACATGAGAGAAAATCCTCCTAGGCCAATGTTCAATCAATTTATTTTTGCTGGATCTGCCTTCAGCTGTAGCAGGAATCAGGTGGTTTCCCAGTGTATAGGCTGAGTACCACAGACACAGAGTGCCGTCCTTTCTGCCAGCAGCAAACCATTGCCTCAGCCACCACTGATAAGCACATCCCACTGAAAAAGCTGCAGCTTTAGTCTGAGATAGTCACCAATGAAGGACAAATACATTTGTCATGGCACTAGACTCCCACCCAATTTTCATACTTATTATGTGAAACACCAGTGTGGGAAAACAGGGCATATTCCCTTAATGCTCCCTTCCCACAGCAGTGAGAGACTTCAACTGGCAAGAACTATTTGTACCACTACAGACTTCACATATAGCAAAAACTCACACTGAAAGCACGACGACTGCTTTATTATTTACTTCCTGTTCCATGCTGCTGCCAAGATGCTGAAACAGCCTGGATTTTTCTTCTTGTGTAACACTGAGTATTCCACTTTCATCATGCTGAACAATACTGTGGTATATCATTCTTTAAACAAAATAATTTCTTCCTCATTGTGTACGTAACACATTCAAGTATCCAAAGGAGTATTCTTGGTCACTGAAAGCTATTCTTAGTTTTTGAACTTCCTGCAGGTCAGGTTGGCTCCAGGAGTATCGTCATTTCTGTTTCTTTGCTCTGAAGTAAGTACATGGTTCTGCAAAGTCAGAGCTGGATCCTGCTAAGCCCTGTGATACGTGTTTTATTCTTGTTTGAAACACAAGCAGGAGTGAAACTTAAGTGCAGAATACTCCTCAGAAGCAAACAGGCAGAACAAAACCCATATAATTCAACTCAGCAGAGGTGTTGTGTTTAAAGCCCAACAAAATGACTTCTGCAGGGCCTATTTCTATCTTTTTCATAGCTAGATGTGCTGGATTATTTTATGTAATGTTGACAACTCTTCCTGAGGCTCTATTAATATTCTCAACATCAACCACTGAAGCATCTGCAAATTTCATTAGGAATGTTTCCTTTCCTTGTAGTTAGGAGCTACTGGCTAATACTAGACCTAATGCTATTCCCTGCAGTAGCCCCCAACAGACTTTCAGTGACGTTTTGCTCTGTTATCAGTTAGAATTTCACGTTCTAATTTTAGCCTCGAACACATCCCAGTACAGCACGGTGAAGCAGAGTGGTGCCCAGCTTTCAAAACTTCAGTGAAAAGAAGAGGAGGTCAAATTAGATTACGACAGACATTTCCACAAGCTAAGCAACTTGGAGAGCTTAACTGCTTTAAGAACGAGGCCTCAGCAATCTTTCTGGTAGGCTCCCCCCAAAATAATGTATACTAAGGAAAATCTGGAAAATTGACATACTCTCCTTTTCGCTTACTTAAAGTTTTCCATACTTGTGCTCAATTAGTAATGGTATTTCAAAAGTAAATAATTGACATTGGGCAAAAATACACAGACACGAAAAAATTCTGAGTACAGTACTCTAAACAAAGTTTGCTATAGCGATTATATTTCTTGCATAAATATTACAGGAAGGAATAAAGGAGGTTTAGGATTACTTGTTCCAAACAAAAAACCCTATAAACCTGCCTAGCACTAGGCTGTAAAATACAAGGAAGAGCTCTTTACACAACACTCTGCTACGTTCAGTTGTAGGTAAAGGTATTCATCATTTACAGATAAAAAGTGTTCATAATCTGCAATTTTATCAGTGTCCCTGTTATATACCACTCTAAGAAAAGACACCGTCTTGTTTCAAATGCTGGAGCACTTCCAGTATCTGGCAAATTTTAACATGTATCCTTCGCTTGCCAAACATGAAAGCTAGCTGTCAAATCCCTCCCAGATATGATAAAGATGGCACTCAGGATTCAAACTCTCATTTATATAAAATAACACATACAAAAGGTTTTTAGACTCCACAAAGTATGAAGCTTAAATTCTAGCTTGAAGCATCTTTGCTGTGAAGCATTATTTTAAATAGAGAGACCACAAGCAATTAGTGAAGAATAACAATTTTATGGGCTATAAATTCCAGCCTGCTTTTCACTCTCACATTACTACACAGTATAGTGGACTAGAAGGTATGGGAAGGGAAGCAGCTTGCTTGCAGCTGTGATTTTAGAGAACTACCACCTGTAAAGTGTGGACTTTATAAAGCAGTTGCTGACCTACTAACAAGCTAGACTCCCCATTCCTAAAAAACTGCTTGAGACTTAAAATGATTAGTAATCCATTAGCATTGACATTGTTTCCACAGTTAACCTAAGCCCAGTTCTCAAAGTCTGCTATTTGATGCATCTGTGGCAGGCTTTTTCCCTCCTTTCTATACAATTCTCTAGATTATCAAATTTTATTGTGCCAAGCAGGTTTTTATTTCACATGGTCTACAGAAGTTCCATCAAGTTGATGTTTTCCATTAAAGAATAACCAAATTGGCATTCTAAGTTGATCTTATTCAAGTCTTTTTAACTAAAAATAGAAAGAAGTAGAGTGATGTTCATCTTCAGGAAGCAGAAGCTGTCCCTGAGCATATAAATTAAATCTATTTCCAAGTTCTTTCAGGGAATGCAGTCTGCAACAAAAAAATTCAAGGTAAAACCCAGCAAAAGGCAGTTCTGTGCTAGAACATTCAGACTCTTCTCAGACCTTACTCAAGTGACAACACAGGCGTACATACACATCCCTTTCATACCTCTTGCATACTTGCAATGGTTAAAATATAACTCAGCAACAGCAGTAGCTGACTGAATGCCTCCTTTCAGCAACAGTATTCTGCAGATAAGCCATATGGAACATGAAAACTTTCCAAGTGTAGCAACCCATCTGCACAATATCCTTCATAATCTTTTAAAAGTTCTTTCGTAAGCATATTATCTCTTACTCAGAGTTCGCCAAGAAAAATTCTCTCAACTCTGGTTACAATTCAGTGATATAAAAAGAATGGGTTTCTTTTCATCTACCTGTCTATACAGTATTGCTATTTCAAACCTTTCTGGTTCTGAGTATCTCCTCACAACTTGAAAACTGAAAGCAGAAGTGACTATTTGAACGTCTTGGTACTCAAGATAATTAACTATTATCAAAATTACAACACAAATAGCAACTTTTCCCAAAGAAAACATTCAGTGGATTCTAAGAATTTATACAATTGTTAAAACATCATTCACATGCAAGATTATGGGAGCTGGCTACACTAATGTCTAGCACAACAAGCTTCAATTACTTTGAACATTGGTATGGAAGTACCATTTTGTTTCCCCTAAAGCGGTGTTCAACTGTGCAAGCAGCTAGAAGCTGAGTGTTCATGTGTGGTGTTGTGTGCACACACACATAAATATTATCCCAGACCTTAACGTTACCCCCTGCTACGGCAGGGCAGTTGGACTAGATGATCTTTCGAGGTCCTTTCCAACCCTTAATACTATCTGATTACTACAGAACAACTGAAAGCAGGTTCTTGGAAATACCAGCTGACCTAGGTGCATACAAGAGGAAGCAGTGAGCCACTCCAGAAATTAAGTGGCAGGGTAGAAGCAGATACATCTCTTCTTACTGAATTAAAATAATTAGAATGTAGGACTTCAAGACACAAAGCTGTAATAAATGTGTCACAACTTCTGTTTTGAATATTGAATGTCTCTGTGATGTGTCGAAGGAACATACTTAATATGTTTTTGCTTGCATAACCTTCACTTAGAGTGAATTATTCAAAAGCCAAAGCACCTCTTTGAAGGCTGTCCTGAACTAACCTGAAAGGGGGGTGGGAAAGTGCAGGTGGAGGGGGGACATCAAAAGTTAGGACCTGGGGAGAAAAGACTATAGAGTAATCAGGAATAGTGAAGTGACTTAGCTTTACTCTATGAAGTGTAATTTATGGTAACACTGGATCAAGACTGGCTCCAGCTCACTTGAATTTGTCTTTTTAACAATTCTCTATACTGAGCAAGTGCTGAATTTTAATTTAATACAAGAAGGAGCAGGGCTTTAAATGGCACTGGTTTGTTAAAGGATCCTTCAGTGAAACACTAAGAGCTTCAATCTAAAGAAAAAAAATTATTCCAAATGAATTTGGGAGGTTTTGAATGTAAAATATTTTATCACAGTATTTTATTAAATATGTTTTTATTAAATATATTGAAAGCAACTGATAAATAATTTCATTTAAATGTTAAAATGCACCATACTGACAATTTAACTAACTTCTCTAGCATTCCACAGTCCACACTATAAAACATAGACAGGAAAACTCCCACACGATACATTAGATCGCTAATATGACCTTAACAAGATGTAGTAACTATCCCTGGTAAGTCACCAAAGACATGTATGTGCACTCATTCCTAAGTACCATGAACAAGAATGGGATACATTACAGTAAGGGCTATTAGAAGACTCCCAAGTACTAGCACCACAAATACTTCACTGATGTGACAGAACAATTGCTACAACACATCAGGTGAAAGGACCAACATGAAGTCCTTGGTTAGGATCGGTGTTGTGGATGAGCCTAGACTGGACACACTACTTGCAGCAAAACACCAGCAACAACAAACCACATTCATCATAGTATTAGAAATAACTCACCACACCTAGATGATGGTTACATGACTGGGAGGGGTTTTTTGACAGTGTGAAGACCTAAGCCCTTTTTTTTTTTTTTAAGCTAGAGACTCCCTCAGCCCTATTCTGCAGAATCACCATCAGTTCATGGTCTAAACAAGTTAGAAACTCCAATAGATTACAGTCAATTACCTGCGTATCAGTTTGCTCAGGTCTATAAGGAAGCTAGAAGGGAAGCATCCTGTAGACCATTTATGCTAAAAACCCTGCCTGGTGAGCAGTCATAATCAACAACTGGCATTTCTGCTGTCCCTTCTGCTAAGTGGTTCATCCCTGGCAGATTGGTAGGGTTGACAGACATGACTGTAAGTTTGAAAAATCAAAAGCTGAGGTTATGTAAGCTCTCCAATGGAATCAAAATAATAGCAGAAAGAACAGTTATTTCTTAATGCAGTTCCAGGAGATGCACTGTTCTGGGGTCTAGTATTTCCAAGCACAGCTTGTGTCAAGTCAGTCACTCTTGATCAACAGATGCCACGGTCTTCACTTTGGAATTACTAAGTAAAAATACAGTCTAACTGTCAACACAGAATTTCAAAACCACCAAATTCTGCAGCAACACAAAGGCTGCAGAAAACAAGAGACCAGCACAGCTTGAAGGACTTGTTAATACAAGTAAATAATTATGTCTTTGTGTGACTGCCTGCATGAACTCCAGCATTAACAAGTGAGCTGATACAGATTTTCTCTGAGTCAATTTTCAATCCTACTTAACACAACATCTCCAGAAAGGCTAAATCCAGAAACAGACCTTTGATATGCATTTCCCGAGCCATGGGTGTGAGAACTGGACTGCATGTGTCTGTCCTATAAATTTCAAAAACAAATTCTCCCAACACACTTGAGAATCAGTTGGAAAAACATCACTTGCACAGCTGGGAAACACACACAAGTCTTCACAACAGAGGAGAATCACTGTTTTTACGGAGCTGACTGGCAGCACTTAAGTAAATACCAAGAAACACTCTTGAGTGAAAACAAGAGGTATGTGTTATCCACCAAGAACAGAAACTATATGTAGCATTTTAAAAAAATAGCTGCTTTCGTTAAGTTTTGACTCTTTGGAACCTGTTATCCAAGTCTGCACTGCAAACACAGATATGAACACAGATCCCTGTCACCCTTGTTTCCAAAGGAGGATAGTCAGGAAAAGACAAACCACTGTGTTCCAAAAACACCAAGATGCAAGATGCTTTAAAGAAGCTCTCAAAACGCTCACAGTTACTCCCCTTGAAAGGTCCATCTTTATTTTACATAGAAAACACATCAAAATTACTCTAAATAGCCATAATCTAAAAATCTGATTCGGATTCCACCTAATGGCAAGCTTTACTTCTTCAGGGCTCTTACAAATGCACGACAGCAAAACATTTCTGGATTCAAACCTCAAATTCAAAACCCAATACACCGATACAGTGAAAAGTTTTGCTTTTACGGTTTGGACTGCTGAATATTGTGATTTATTCCAACATCTCTATACTGCACACTGCCAAGGAGAGCACAAACTGCACACAAACTAGCAGTAATTCAGATCCCAAATACTCATTACATTCACTGGCACTGTTAGCTAAAAGCCTCACCCAAGCACTGTTCCAGCTCACCTTAGAACTTCTAGACTATGACTTGAAGCAATTCATTGACTACATCTAGTAAGCTACATCTATTTGTTAATTTGGGGTTTCTATCAAATTCTGAGAACAAATTAATAGCACTTGATGGAGGAAGGAAGGAGAAGAAAGGAGAAAACTTAGTCAGTTAAATTATTTCATCAGGTAACCATAAAAAAGTGGTATAAAAGAAGAAATTATTTCTGGTCTACTAACAGAATTTACAACATTGGCCAACCATCTAGCTCGCAGGACTACTAACCATTTCATGAAGACAACTAGGTCAAAACTCTTGCAGTGAGATCAGGGATTAAAATAATAAAAGGATTAAAATAATGGGGAAAATTTTACCCAAAGAATTTTTGGAGAGATGGATTTGGACATGTTATGACCAACTCAAACTCCTAATGTGCCTTCTGGATTAAATACAAAGTGTTCTTGATTCTTAAAAAAATAAATCTGCATCACCTATTACGGGGTTGATTCTGCAGAGTTTTAAGTTGATAGGCACTGCACCAAGGCCCTTCAATAGTATTTCACGTAAGATTCAAGATTCTGGTCCTCACAGCAGCAGCACAGCCTCCTGATTCTGTTTGAGAGTCTACTGATGTACAGACAAGCTAGCTGTCAGTCATGAATTACTGATTAGCTTTTTCTGTTCCTTTATTAGCAAAATAAGACGATCACAACAAATTTCTTTTCAGAGCTCTAAGACAATCTCACTAGTATAACTGTCATAGGACTGGCACAGGACAGAGCAATCTGAACTGGAACAACATAGAATTACTCATGGTAAAACAGCTAAGCACAACTACTATTAGCAAGATGCTTCAGAAACACACACACATATGTATCATGCATTCTACAAAAACCACATATAAATAGATAGGCTTTAATTAGCTACTGAAGCTGGAATTAATCAACGTTCAAAATACCAGCGCACATGGTAATTTTAAATCAACACCACCGTTTTAGGAGGTAGAAGAAATCTTGTGTTCCTAATCCTACAACACTAAATTTAAGCAATGATTTAGAGACAAGTGTAGTTGTAGATAACTTGCAGGCAAGCCAAAGCTGGTAGGAAATAAGTCTATCCAACTTCCAGCAATTCTTTATATATCGGAAATGAAGGAAAGCAACATGACAGTAACTAGGAACAAAAACTTTTTTCCTAGCACCACCAGCTTTCAGTCACCAATCTGTCACCAAAAAAAAAAGGCAAGTCATCAGTATGCCCACAGCAATTGCAGCAAGGCCAAAGATTGTAAACACTTGAAAACAGAACTAGTTTACCAAATGCAAGATTAAAAAGAGTAGGGAGGGAGACAGAAAAGGCAGAAACCATTGTAAGGGTAACTGCTCTGCACAAGGTATGCAGGTGTCTTCTGTCATTATACTCTAAACAAGTATTTGCTACCTTGACCACATCTTAAACTTTTCAAGGAAGCTGTTTCTTCCTGAGCAGGAAACAAAACCGCAAAGCATAACCTTTCTACAAGTCAGATGTACAGTAAACACTTCTACTGGGGGAAAAAATTAACACACCCATCAAGATTTTACACATATTTTTCAATGTTTTCCAGATTCTTATTAGTTATATTCCAGACCACTTCAGGTTTTATATATTTTGTCTCTAAGTGAGATTCTGGTCCATAACCATACGTAAATCCTTCTCAATCACCTCCTGAAAACGTCTCAAAGGCATTTGTGTGCCGCCTCAAATTATTTGAAATGTTATATGCAGCATAATTACATTTACATAATCGTTTACCAAATCAAGTCCAATAATGCCTACATTTTCCCCGCATCACTAGCGGATTACAAAGTCATTCCCTTCCTTCACTGAACCATTTTCAAGCGCTTTTTTTAAGATGTGTATCACTTACTTCCACAGTGCAGTCCACGCTATTTGGAGACCAAAGCAAGCAGTCCAAACAACAAGAACACAGGATAAAACTATTTATAGTACTCAGACGTTTTCTGCTATCAGCCCTGACCTTTTTTCTTTCATTTTTTCCCCCAACTAAGTCCAGCCCAATTCTGGCAGTTCTGGCAGTTCTCCATCTATCCAACGTGAAGGAATGCAAAACAACACGAACTAATCAGCACTGTCAAACTTCTTACAATATCTACTGTGTGTTTAACCACCAACATTCACGCTATCGCCTCTCAGCGTTCTCTCAGCTCTATAAAGCTTGGTTGGTATTTTGCTCAAATGTGGAGATTTGAGCCTTAACCTATGTTAAGCATCAGCTTTCGTTTTCAACCGATGCTTAGCATTCCTTGCCTTATTAAAAACACATTTAACAAGTTACACATAAATTGTCTTATTTATTATTAAAACCTTTCCAAAAAATATTTTTTAAGGAATGATCGAGTTTACACCATCAAGGAAATGGGATCTGAAAAAATGGATGTCTTTTTCATCAAATTTCGTTAAGATTCGTCTCTCGGATCAGCTTCATACAAATTTTTAAAAAATAAATTATGAACAAATTCAAGTGGTATTCGGGGATCATAACATCCCCAGGTTAAGACACTACACTGTAAAGCACATGAATAACCGTTCAATATACGCGTTGGTAATCCAAAGCCTGGAAAAGAAGCAATGCTGAGGAGGTGGAGAAAACTGGGTAAAAAACTGGGTAAAAAACAAACCCAACAAGCTTTTGGTTTATAAACACAGTGTTTCAACACCAACTTTTCTATTTACACTCCCCACTCTGTTACACTTGTCTCTTGGCATATGCTCCATCTGGCTGTGGAGCTGCATCTGCTTCTTTATGCTGCAGGCTCCGCACGTGCAGATGAGCTCTGCGTGATTGCTCAAAGCTCTGGTCTCACAATCTCATCTCTGACACCGTCCGTGACTAAGGAACATGTACTGCTTCTGTAACAGCTCTTCATTAAAATTTAGTGAAAAGGCAGAGAAATAGAATGCCCAGTTGGTATTTAATGCAAAACAATACCCTGAATGCAGCTGTTCAATTACACTGCCTTATTTACCCTACTCTAACAAGCAGCAGGTACACCCACCTGCTTTCTGTCCTGTTTCTGTCAAAGCTATGACATGACCACTATCACACCAAGCCATCACAAATGTTACTCTCTATTAGAGTCAGCATTTCCCATGGCAAGACCTCTCACACCAACAGCCCAACCACTTGCTGTATCTTTCACCAAGAAACAACTCTGATTATTCCAACAGAGCAGGGATTTCTCAAGTATGAGCTTGTTTACAGTAATTAGGTGGTAGAGTTTAGGGGGGTTTTTTAAATACTTTTTAGTTAGGATTTTTATGACACATTATTGCACATTTCAAGGACAGTTGTCAGTATCTGGGGTACAACCTAAGACTTACACAATGCAAACTACAAAGAGCATTAAACTATACAGCACAGCAGCACCTCATTAACTGACACCTATCCAAAATCCCCAGGGGCACAGGTGCCAACCAGCAAAGTAGGTCAGATTCTAGACAAGCTCCTAAAAATCAAATCACCTCAGTTTGATGAGCTGATATGATGGAACGTGCACAACCCACTCACAGCCAAGCGTAGGTGAAATAAACCCTGATTTGCTGTGTCACTCAACAAATATTAAAATGTGACAGAGATAAAGCTGGCAAGAACCTGTCTTCAGCCCCTGACTCCCTGAAAAGGTGAGGCTGAATGAGGGAACAACTGCTGCTTTCTGAGGCCCTCTTGAGGGAAGACAGTCCCAACAGGCAAGTGTTACCTTCTAGATAATCTATAATAATCTTAACACTCCCTATACTAAAGATGGAGTACGAGTGCCTGTTCATCTCATCTTTTCCTTCAGATCAAAAAAGGATGAACGCTCAGGGTCTCAAACTGTCTTTTACAAGTCCGCCAACCATATGGATAGAGAATCCTGATAAAACCTGAAATGCTTCCCATTTTACTCTGCAGAAGTACTCTACTTTTTTCAGGAAAAATAATTACTTGCCAAGAAAAATGCGTTAAGAAAAACGTTTATGAATATTAGAGCATCAAACGCTGTAAATCCTACAGCAAGCCCTTCTAATTGCAGTCAGTACTTAAGTGTAACAATTTTCAACCGTGCCATTATGGCTTTGTAAAAATAAATGTATGATCCCAGTGTTTTGAGCATTCAAAGCATACGCTGGAAGAAAATTTTCCCAGCTACAAAAGAAAAAAAACCGAAAAAACCCCCACAGCAAAAATAGGTGAAGAAAGCAACAATTTAAGCTACTTAGAAATTGGATGCAAGTAAAAAAAGAAAGGGAAATATGAACAGAAACTCAAAAGAAAAACAAGACCAACAAAAACACACAGAAGGGACAAAAAGGGAAAGAACAGGTACAGGACAGCAACAGAGCATTCACATCTACAGTGAAAGACATAAGGGCATTATAAAAAAATTTCTTGTATTCATTTAAGATGCCAGTGCTCTCCCTCCTACTATGTTTTCACACAAACATTCCAGCAGCAACAGAAGATTCCAAGCTCTGGGCACATAAAAACAATTCCTATGCCAAAACTGAACAGGAGGCAACTATAAGGGGAAGATGTCTCATCAATTTTCATTTAATCATTTACAACATTGCCATCTTTACTGAGGACTAAAAATTAGTAACAGTAGATTTAGTTCTTCCCTTACACAGCTTCTGAGCTGTGCAGAATTAGCTTTCCTTCTAGCACAGGAAAAAAAAAACCCCAAAACCCTTCCTGTCATACCTATCAGGAACACAGTGGGTCAAGACTAGTCTCACAGTGAGCCTACAGCACAGTAAATACCATTTGTCTTATCCAAGGAGGCAAATGAATTACTTAAATGTATACATGCATCAGCTGTACCTTCAGAAAATGTAATCATTTCTTCTGGAGTGATTTAATACATATGACAGATTTTTGGAGGGGGGTGGTGGTGCAATTTGTAAATAGTAATTCCATAAAGGCATAAAACTGGGAAGCCATTTCATGTAGTTCTTCTAGAACATTTCCAAAATCCTAGTGCTGTAACTTCACCTCTGTCATGCTGCAAGCATCCATCAATGGTGACATTACCTGGAGCAGCAAGCTTTTGGCAAGCTGCTGCTTGAATACAGGAGACTTACTTTCCCCCATGGTCCTCCCTACCTATGCTGTACCTGCCACTGCAGCTGCTCCAAAGCACATCATATTCTCCACTGAACCAGCTCAGCTCTGTTGTAAAGCACACAAGTAGACAATTTTCCACCAAAAAGAAACATTTCTCTAAATCAAAGCCATTATTTACTTACAGTAGGAAGCAAACCATCCGATCCCAACCATGAGTGATCTCTCTATTGCCTGAAGAACAACAGCTAATAGACTATAAAGTTACCATGCAGGCAGAGCAAATCTGAAATGCAATCAGTTGCAAAAAATGAAACTGCAGTCTCTCTCTAAAATACTGTACACTTAAGGTTTTTTCCTGGAATCCAACAGAGAGTAAATATTATTCTACCTTATAAAGAGAGCTTGTAAATATTTCATCCTACTGACTTAACTTTCCCATGCAGAACAGAGCCATAAAGTTCAAGAACATCTTTTCCCTGAAAAAAAACAATATATCTCCTCTCTGGCTAGGCAGCTTTCCTAAGAAAGAAAAAAAAAACCAACAGCACATTTCAAGCAGGCTGAAGAGTGCACACAGCTAATCTGAAGAGACTGGGAGATGCACTTCTAAATTAGAACACGTTTGAAAACATCAGAGTAGGGTCACAAATCTCACACTATTATAATACAGTAAAAACCTACAAATAAAAACAAGAAATAATCTGAAGATGAGTCCTTGCATGTTACCCCTGAACAAAATCCATACATGCACCATGCACTTCTAAACTGACTGCAGTTGGGTTTATGAAGTTTCATGGAGTTACTGGTAAAAAAATTAACCAAAACAACCCCAAAACAAATCCTGCAGACAGCCTTGCACAGAAATTATTTTAGAACAGGTTCAGATGTGAAGCAGCACTATAAGCACAACACAAAGAGGCCTTAGATGCAGAACAAAACCCAGCCTGGCTAACAAATTTCCTTGCATCTCTATCTTAAATTTATGTTTGCCACAATCAAAAGCTCATCTTGAAAGAATTAGGTTTTCTCTTCCTCTACAGTGCCTATCCCTTATTTGTATTAATCCACTGACTAAATATTCCAGCTCTTCAAAGCCTGTATTATCCCTCTCATTATTACTCAAGGCTGAAGACAGAAGTTGGGAAGGTTTTTTTCTTTCAGCTCATAAAAGGCAGTTGACAAATCAGCACAGAATCTTCTCAGAATATAAAGACATTTGTATAATTCTCAGTTTTCTCAAACTGATTTTTGCTTGAAAATGCATTTAAAAGATCAGCTAGTATCCTCCCTGCACTCTGTGATCCCCTTGGCAAGAGACTCTGCAGCTCTACGAGGCTAATCACTATTCCTAGATCATTCCTAAAAAGCAAGGCATTTGTTCAAAAGACAACTTCAGAATTTAAATGAAACACTTAAGTCAGCCACCTGTTTTGGTCTATTTACAGGACTGCTGGAGACATGACTCTTCTGAGATGCAGTTATGGCACTGAAAGGCTCCAACTGCCAAGAAAAAAAAAATCTTTGATTTCTACTGCACCTAATTTAGAAATTATGTCCTGGAAAGAGTTTTTATTTAAAAGCACAAGCATAATAAAAGCAGATGAAACCAACACCTTTGAGTAACTACATTCATGCTATTCTCTTAGTGCAGAAACTGCAGTCATTCCACTGCATTTAATTGACGCAGCGTGAACAATTGTAATTAAGTTTGTTTGTTCTACAGATTTACTTCTTTGGGTTGTTTTGGACAAACAAGGAAGAGCACAGGCTGTAGCTGATTTGAGCACTTGTAGAGCATTTGACTTGTGAAGTGGCTCCTACTTCAGAAAAAGGACCAACTGTAGCTGCCTGTTAAGCTGAGGGCACTCTTTGGACCTTATTCTCCATCCTACTGATTTTTACCATGAAAACCTTGAACACTTCCACCCCCTCCCTCCCCCAGAAAAACAGCCATCTTTCACACCTCTATTTCCATTGCCAAATGTGGTTGAAATCAAGCATGTTTCCCAGAAACTGGCAGGGGGTGGAGGGCAGATGGGAACACAACATGGCAGTAAAGACAACTTACTGCCTTCGAGAAACCAGACTAAAAGCAGTAGCTTACATTCTATAACATGGTTTTCAAGTTACTAATTACATTACTTTATAATAGCGTAAAATACTTCAAATATGAAGCATTAAGGAGATAAGAAAACTGACGCGTCTTTTCAAATTGTTACCTCAACAATATCTGAGTTGGTTCTGCTTTCGTGGGGCTCGTTGTATTCTGTGTATTTAAGTAGAACTTTATCCATATCAGTGCTGGCATACTGAAAGAGTTTGTTAGAGCTGTTAAAAATGATGAGGGCTATTTCACAGTCACAGAGTACACTCAACTCATATGCTTTCTTCATTAATCCAAACTTCCTCTTTGTAAAGGTGACCTAGAAAAGAAAGAATAATGATTTTGATTTTTTTCTTAAACACACAACAAGGGTCTGAAGGACTATAATCAAGCATTTAAGATCAAACCACTTAAGCCTACACCATTTATTCCTGCTAACAAGCACTGTAACTGAACACGTATACAAGCTCAACAGAGAAACTACCTATTGTATTCGGGTGTCACTTTTAGACTAAGCTCAACAATTATGGCAACTCCAACTCTTCCACTAGTACATAACTACCAAGGAGATGTAAAGTTTATAGGATCCTCTAACTACATTTCCTGATGTTCAACCACCATTAATGCACCAGGTATCACAGTATTTTCTTCTGTGATGAGTTTTTCTGTAGCTAGCTTAACCTTAACTCTAATAAAATTGAAAAAAAAAACCTGCAATATCAATGGAAGTAACACTGTTACCACGTAATATGATTTCTAATTATGCTTAGCTAAGAAATATTCTTATTTAGTTGCTATTAAACCATTTAAGCAGATTCATTTATACTTTTGTTTTCTGCCACTTGGGAACCCAATGAAACAATCATTCTGTCCAATTAGAACCGTCGTGGGGAAATAAATCCATTACAGAATTTCACAAAGGAGCACGTGCTCACTGGGGAATAGAGGAAATACACTTAAGTTACACAAGTTACCACCAGTTATGAAAAATTTTAACAAACCTTATTCCTGTGACAAGATTTCATTTAAGAATATAAGAGTATCATAGAATGGCTCAGCTGGAAGGGATCAACCTCCTTTCCATGGGCAGCCTCCCTGCCATTGGCAGGGGTGCATCTCAACTATACTGGGTTGCTCAAGGTCCCAAGGTGTTGAGGTGTCCTTAAATCAAACAGAAGTTTGATGATAAGGCCACCTTTTCTTGAAGGACAATAATTTTAAGAAACATCCTCTTCAATGTCTCAAAAAGGCACTTAAATAAACTACTACGAAGTTAACATTCTGAGCTTCAGTGTTGAATGGAATCAACATCTGTCCATGGCCATTTTTGCCCCTCTCCCACTTCCACAACTCGAAGTGCATAATTACGTGATAGGTGAGTGACCCCCATTTTATTTTAAAAAAAGGCAGTGTACTTTTTGCAAGATAGGAATGAATTAAAACACACAAAACAATCAAACCTGTTTTCTGGGTTTCTACAGTTTCATGTGTTAATTACCTGGGTGTACAGCAAGTTTTTGGAAGATGGATGGGAAAATTCTGTGTGTACACACCTCAAGGCATTTTTTCCAGAGATTACTATCTCGGGCACATTAATTAATACTATCCATAATAGAAAATACATACTATCCTTCCCACCGCCTAAAAAGTCTCAGAGGATGCAGACAGATACACTAACAACACTACAGACATCATGGTGTATACACAACTATTATTTAAAGAGTATCTGCATACTTCATGAGAAATGGCTGCAAAGATACTGTGGGACCACAGATTTGAGATTCCTCTCAAGATATTAAAAAGTATCTGTGTTCATCAAAAAAAAAAAAACCCAGAAAACCAATCTGTTTTAACGTGTCCTCTCCTCCCAAAAATCCACTGTGCCTAATGATTTCTGAGAAGCTGGGTCGTTGATACTTGGCTGCAGCAGGAATGGGGATAATAAACCTAGCAAGATGAGAACATGGAATGTTTGCTGTGTTGTATCCATAGTCCTATCTAGGTTTCTCTACAGTATTTCTAACTTAGAAACCTCTTTTGGTTTAAAGACCACTATCACAGCACCTTTTGTGAGGCTGAAATAATTTCTGTTCAGACGAGCAGCAGCATGTACTTACCATAAATTGTTTTATTCAACCCTTTTAAAGCACATTTGGTGAGAAGCTCCATTAAGATACAGCACTATCTCAGGAACAATTTTATCTAGGAGTGCTCTAACGCATTCAAAGCTCAACTAGGGTAAGTAGCTCCTTTTACCTACTTATTGTTTAACAATTAGGATACATTAGTGAGACAAGATGCCTGACTTTACCTTAATGCATCTTCTGTTAGCATTTAATTTTCAGTTACCAATTCAACAAGGTGACCAAGCACTGACAAAGGTTTTACTGGGTTCTACTTTTCCCAAATGCAGGTGGAAATTTTAATATTCCCACACCATACAATAAAATTGCTTTTTAAAAAACATCTCGTAAGTCTCCTAGCAGTTCTGTCACTTTACACAAACCTCCTTTCAGAACACTTGGGATTTATTTATCCTAGCTTGATAGGACATTAAGAGTAACTTTGACTAGATTCCTCTAGGGATTTGGGAAAACTACTGTCTTTTTTGAAAAAGGTACTGTTGTTCTGAGACACTTGAGATCATTACCTGAGTATAAGTCGGTATGAAGAGGTCCTACCATTCAAGTTTTGACATGAAAAAGGCTTCATAAACAAGATGTGCATGCATTATATTACTTTGAGAAGTCATTAAACAGTAAAACTGAAAGCTTATTTCCTCTGAGAACTCATATGATCCTGGACAAGGGATCTGTTTCTCTACTAAAATGTTATCTTGTTCAACAGATTTTCTACTGGTAGAGATTTTCTGCTAATACCAATTGCCATTTTGTGTTTGCACAATGCTTAGCACAAGCCACACTGTCACTGAAGTCCAGGCCTAACTTTAACATACGCAGGTTATTATAAACTGAGTTTTAAGAACTCAGAAAGCAAAGAATTCATTGTGCAAATCTACCTTTTTTTCTCCTCGTGTCATTTAATGTGCCACTAAAACCACAGATCTTTATTATAGGCCCACAGCTTGATTAGCATTATTCTAACAGTGCTTCGCAAGAAAGTCGGCAAGGAGGAGAGCACAAAGGCAGCAAGATTGAGCTCCTTCGATATCTAATTTACTGTACTTTATTCTCTTCAGCTTAATGAAGATAAATGTCCTACAGCTCATTCAAGCAGATAAGACTGCTTAATTAATAATGCAATGACAGTCTCATGACTATTGTAATCCCCCAGAGTAATGGTCTATATATTCTGTTTTGAGCACACAGACAAACCCATCAGAAAGATGATGCTTCTGAAAAAACAACAGCTTTTCTTCCCATATAAGCAAAATGAACTTGCTCCGCAGGCAAAGCTCTATCCCATTTACTCAACAGAAAACTTTAAATATCATGCTAAATATTTAAACAGGACATCGTATGTGTTCATGAGTGACCTACTAACCAGCTCTGTATGCCACAGAAAACCTGACAGAACACAAAAGAACTGTTCTTTCCATTCTGCAAAACAAACCCTAATTGCTCCTTGTCTGGGTCAATGAAAGAAATTCTCACAACTCAATTAACACCTAACAAATAAACAGTGCATCTGAGAATTTCAACATATTAAATCTCTACATACTCGTTATCAAAACCAGAACACAACTGGGGGTTAAATACCTCTCCCTAAATAAAAAAAAATTTGTCTGCACTAATAAAAACTATTTCATCTCTTTAAAACCAAGATGCAGTATGTTATCATCTGAGTTTCCACAGAAAAATGTTATGGCAAGTCTAATTCCATTTTAAAGTCAGAGCTTAAACCTCTTCCTAGCCACTAAAAAGCCCCAAAAAGCAGTACTCAAAAACTAGCCAGAAACAAACCTTAATTCCTCTATTTTGCTGTAGTCACAGCAACAGTACTGTGACTGTCGCTGTGAGTGGGATAACATTTGATAGAAATGCACTAACTCTCCTCCTTGCCGTTGTTTCAGTCTGCATGAGGAGATGGAGATCAAAGAAAACCACCATTTCCCCCCCAAAAGAACCACACCACATCAAAATCAGTGTACAATGTAGTAATATTTGCATTTCAAGCAGGAAAAATCCAAGGCTGTCCAGCTTACTCCAAATAAGTTAAACAGTGGAGGGGGACTGATTTCCACCTCTTCAACGTGCCTGAAGTTCTAGAGCAAAATCTGAAAGAAGTGAGGTTATTAATTCATCTACTTTTACTACGTGTACTTAAGACATTTATCTACATCAAACATGCAGTGACTGTGTGATTAAAGCTGTTCAGACACAATACTTGGCTTTCTCCCAAACTCTAATAATACTTTTCTTGCTATATATAGTCTTCTCAGAGTTTACATTGCTTTAAAGTGACACAGAGAGAAAAACAATCTTGATTTTACAAACAAAACAACGGGCTCTGAGTTGGTATGTCAGCAGCAAGACAGTCTCATGGATACTACCTCAACATCAAGTTGGTGCTCAGGAGAAACTAAAGCAAATCAAATCCTGGGAAGGGAACAGAACAAGTATCAGGACATCACTATGAACCTCCATGTTTTGCATGTATCCTCAACACTGTGCATGTCTGTGTCCCTTTGCTACCAAAATTAACTCAGCAGATACTCAAGACTTCAGGAAAAGTAGTGAAAAGGTTCATTAGTGTGGAATTAACACTGTGTTAAAAAAACTAAGCAAGGTGGGGTGCTTCAGTCTAAAAGTGTTACTGTAAAAGATAATACAACACAGCAGAGGTTCACGGAGCAACAAGCAAGATGTTCAGATTAGATACGAAATGACTGCTGCCTCTTCCGCACAAGAGCTAAATACTTAGCAGAACCATGACTAGGCATAGACAAAAAGATGTTTCTTGAATCAAGAGGTAATAAACCAATAGGAAATCCTAGCCAAAATATGTTGTAAATGCTGCAGCTTTGTGAGGGCTCAAAGGGTAACTGAATGAGTTCACTGGTGGGGGCGGGGAATGCAAAAAACAGAAATCCATTAATGGTTACTAAATATACGGAAACCACATCCAGCTCAGGAAATCCCTGAGCTAAGAATAGTTCGAAGCTGGAAAAGGATTACAGAGTAGTGCAACAGCGCATCTCCACCCTACACTTACTTGCTTAAGACCATCACTGGTCAGAAGATACTGGCCTAGCAGCATCTTTGGTCTGACTCACCATGACTTGTCTTAAAGATCAAGAGTCGTTTCTACAGTATTTTTATTTGAAAGCACTAGCTTCCAGATAACCTACTGACACCTCAATACCCAATTATCATTTTATTTTGTATCTCATGTAGCAATTTAGAAATTAAGAGTAAACAATACTTCTGAAGGAGTCATCACCTTTTATTAGTTTTCAAGCCCACAGAACATGACTTTATTAGGGCAAGAACAGCTTTCCCTAAGTCTGTGCACCTTTGAGCACTATTCCCTTTTGACTGTTTTTAGAAGACTACTGTATTAAACAGCTCCTACAAGGAATATAAACCAATGCTTTTGAATTGCATCATGTTATCAAAATTCCTTACTACATCCATGCCACTGTAGACGACTGTAGCTATGCCAAATTCTCTGTCAAATCACATACGGCAAATCCTTTTGCTACATCCTTTCTGAATTTCTCATCCTTTCTCTGTAATTGTTAACTAGGTGACCCTAGCAGCTATCACATAAAGGAAAACAATGCTCCTGTCTACTGGAAGCACAAACTAGGGTACAACTTAAGGAGAGCAGTTGCAAAGTGATTTCAACTGAAAGCAGTTACTGATATTACTTATAAATAACAACTTGCACTCAAAAAGCAGTAACACCATTGAGGCATAATTCTTATTTGTGTCCTGGTAGTACTATCTATAGACACATGAGGACAAAGCTTGGCTTTAGAACAGTGAATTAAGATAAACCTATTACAAGTTTCCATTCATTTTTAGGATAACTTTTGAACTTGCTCATGTAAACTCCTTGTTTCTCACCTGTCTGTTCCGTTCATCCATTATTCTTGTGATCTGTATTTTCTTTCTCCCCATTTTCGGCCTCTTCTTTCTTTCACTTTGCAATCCAGAAATAAACTAATCCAAGAAATGTCCCTCTTCAGTATTCTAACACATGATAGTTTCTCTTTTACTTTGTCTTCAGCTTGATAAAGGGTTCTTAATTCTTCTTATAAGCACCTAAAAAACAAAAACATGAAAATATACAAGTTACTATAATAAGATAAAGCATCAATGAACACTTAGCTAGCCAATAGCTTGTGCATGTATAAAATAGTTCCATTGTTTTCATTATCAAAATATTATACCACCTACTTTGTTCCCATTGGATGAATTCAAACTACTCTGCTAGATTCTACCTACAAACGACAGATTTAAGACCAGTAATGTCAGCCACTTTCTACTTGATGCCTTGAAAGCTTACAGATGTCAAAGGAGACTGAGCACACCCTTTGAGACATCTGAGGTTCAAAAACCTTCTCACAAAGTTTTGTTAAACTCCATTATTTTAGGACATATTCTTGAGAAACTGCTTTGTGTTTCCTGTTAATTACAATAATGACACAAAGCCATGAGAAAAATCAAGTTTCTGTTCCTAAACTAAATCACATATCATTTCGTCAGATGATATTTGGGGTTTCATTACGAAGCAGGAGGAAGAAGAGGGAATATCTTTGCTTAAAAAGGATAAAGACCTCAGAGACTATTTCAGCAACACAACCACTTCACAGCTACCAAGACAACAATGATTAATTAAGGCATTCACACAGTTATCCTCTCTCTACTACAACCTGTAAGCAACATGTTTGCCAATAACCAACTACTAGTTCAGCGCTTGTTCCATTTTGCTAGACGATTCAGAAAGATAAAGGCATATACAACTTGAGAAGCCAGTGCACCACCATAATGTTGTAATTAGGTATTAAAGCACCAATACTACACAAAATTTAAATAAATTTCCAGTTAAAAACACGGCTAAGCCGTATTTCAAATGCACTAATAGGATACCACTAATTCACTAAGCCTGGTGAAGAGCCAGCAGTTATACACCAGAACACATATACCATAACCTTATTCATTTACCACATAATATTCATTAAAATAAAAGGGGCAAAAACTACCCACAATATTAGCTTGTAAGTGCTCTAACTTTCCAACCCAAAAGTCTTCAGAAATCAAGCCATGCATATTTTAACACGGATGTCACAATGCTGTACCCTTGAGGCCACGTGTAGAAAGTGGTGCAACCACATCACCATCAGACAGTTAATATGTAGAGACAGCAAGAGGCGATTAGTCACAGGCTGCACTTCACAATACATTCAGTTTACACAGTGGAAACAACCATGACGTTCTGATGCAGCTTGGGGAAAGACAACTAAAGAGGTGGAGGAACATCACAAAATGAAGGAGTATCATTTTATATTTACCTGACACCAACAAAGGATGCTTTGGTAAAACATTGTAAGATGCCCAACAGTTTTTAAAAAAATACCATTCTGTGGAATAGTACTGGGATTACGTCATGTCCTTTGGTTGAAACGATGCGCACTAGACATTGTTTCTACACCAAAACACTTAATCACGCATCAGTGTTATTCTCCTCAAGAAATTTCTCCCGAGGTGCTGCTAAGACAAGCCTCTACACAACCAACAGGCACAGGAAAAATATTTGTAGTGGAAAGCAACATCTAGTACATAATTTATACTATTTTGTTACAAAAAGGCATCGAGAATATCCCCTAGACTCTACAATTCATAAAACAGCCAGCCTTAAGTCAGGTAGCTTTTAGGACAAAATAACAATTAAAAAAAAAAACCTCAAAAAGCCTACACCCCTCAGCTCACAGAATCACCTAAGTTGGAAGAGACCTTTAAGGATCATTAAGTCCAACCATTAACCCATTTGTCACAAGGCCACCAGTAAACCATGTCCCTAAGCTCCAAATCTAGACAACTTTGACATACTGCCAGAGACAGCAATTCAACCCCCTCCCTAGGCAGCCTATTCCAAGGCCTAATGAACCTTTCCATGAAGTTTTCCAAATGTCCAACATAAACTTCCCCTGGTGCAACCAGGCCATTTCTTCTTGTCCTGTCACTTGTGAGAAGAGCCCCGTAGGCACCTCTCAGGTAGTTGTAGGACAGTGACAGTCTCCCCCTCAGCCTCTTTTTCTTCATGCTATTATCACAGTGCACCTTCCCCTCTGCTTTCTAAAAGAACTCATCATCCTCACTAGCACATACAAATAGCCATGGCTTGTAAGATCAAAGGTCCATCTCACTCCAGCACCTTAGCCATTGTGATTAACAAATACCACAAGGATGATAAAGGATGTGCAAAGGAACAGAATATGCATGTATCACTTCAAAAAGTGATCTTTTTAAAGTCATTTTCTCCAGACAGCGATTTTTTTTTTAATTAGAGAATAACACCAAATCTTAAAGCCATCAAAATCTTCTATAAACATTGCTTATGAGTCTAAATTTTTAGCGCCTAAAAGCAAGGAGTTCCGCAGTTTAGTAATGCACCAGAGGAACAGACATATCGTTTCATTTAAATCTGATCCTGCTAATAACATTTGGTATCCACAGCATTTTAGTTATATGGAGGCAGTAAACAAACATTAATCTTTAACGTTCATGTTAGTCCCGATTTTGATGTCTTTACTGCATCTTTCTTAAGTTATCTTTATCTTGAACTGAGGAGTTCCACTCCAATCCCACGTTTTACCCAAAAGCCATTCTCTGGCCAGCAACCCTGACCTCCTCTCTACCCTTTCCTGTTACATGCTGTTCTTTCTGAACCAGAAGGACACACACTGCATGCAGTGAACAAGATATGAAGTATATAGAGTTGTATTAAATTCTACCAGAAACTTACAGGGGCATTGCAGTGCTTATTGTTTTCTCCTGCATTAGACACACACCTCAGCCAATTTACTTTCAAAATTTTTAACTGAAGAGGCAGCACACAAATTTGAAAGCCCTGTGTAGGACCACAGACTATACACTCATTCACTCAGCTCTTCTGTCTTCTGCAACAGGCATTCAAAAACAAGCCTATGAAGTGAAAAAGGAGCTCATGGGAAAACAGGATAGAGAGGAAGAGAAATACGATTGGAGATTATGTAATATACGTACTTCAGAATATAAAGCACGAGATGCGCAAGCACTTTCCATGAGATAATGGAAGAAACATTAGCAGCGAAATGCTACTATCTGTTCCACACACCATCACACAAAGGGAAAACACAGCCAGCAATTTTTAACAAGATTTTGTTACAAGTTTTGGGGTGCTGTTTAGGGTCTTCTAGAATTCGCATGCTCTATTAGATATAAATGCAGTGACCCATTTCCGATTTACCACCTCTGCCTCACCCTCTGCAGTCCTGTCATCTCAGGTCTGCTACTTTTTTCAACCTGAAGTGCTTTCCTAGCTTAGCAAATTCCAAATTCTTATTTGCAGTCTGTCCCTGTCTGGGTCCAGCCTCTCTTCCCTCTCTACAGGTTGCTATGGACACCAGAAACCTGGCTTTGAAATACATTTGCCAAAGGCAACCCAGCTCTGGAATACAGCATCCCCTTCATTTTGAAGTTGCATACAAGATGGTTTTTCAAAGCTACAGAATTCAAGCATAAGTTCAACTTGAGCTTAGGGTATAAAGGACCTTGATGCTAACTACAAAAATCACAGTAAACTATCCAGTAAGAAGCCACTTTTCATGTGTGCTGAGAACATCCAAATGGGAAGTTACACCAATGACAAATGCACGTTACAACTCTCATGGGAGCAATGACTTTTTCTTATCATCAATCAAATCAGAGTTCCAGTTTTATCTTCCTTCCTCACTAGCAAGAGAACTCACGTAAGCCTGTGTCCGCTATATGGTTACATCAGAAACATAACCCAAGTTATAATTTTGCTAATCAACAGCTGCACTACAAACATATTCAGGTAAAATCCTGAAGTCAAAAGCATTTTATCCAGATCAATAACAAACTTCTGCCCAAGTGAAGGAAAATTAGAGGACAGACAAGGATATCAACATATATTTATTTCTGAAAGTAAATATGAAACTCATGTGACATAATCTTGACAAAGGCAAACTTCTGCTTCCTTAGGTGACACAGTTGCCTTACAGCCACTGAAACGGCTCTGCTTTATTTGTGTGGGCACATGGAAGCAACTGTTGTCTTTTTTTCCATAATAATTTCAGACATCTATTAAACAAAACAGAGAAAATGAAGGAAAAATACCCATGATCCTTACACACAAAACAGCTTGAATTACTAGCAAGAAAAATGGGCTTTGTAGGTGTAAAAGCCTCTATTGTAAAAAAATGTAAACTTTATTCCAGATTTTATGGATTTCTTCCCCTCCCTAACACATGTGAAAATACTACACAAAACGCTGAAAGAAAACAGAACCATACACAAAAATCATGTGGTTAAAATATGACTGCGTATTTGCAGATCCTCATATCAGTCTGTTGTCACGCTGGCTTGCAGTTTCATAAGTAGCGAGAGATATGTAACTTTAAAGCAAGGAAACTGCATTTGACCTATTTAAAGAGATTCTTTCAAGGGGTCAGTGGAAACAGACTATATTTGCATATAACTCCACAAGGTCTTAAAGCCTGTTGGCAAGCACAGGTTAGGAAAAACCATGTCAGAATTACAGTCCTTCCATTTACTTTCCTTGTATTTCTCTCTGCCTCTGTTTTCTTGGAACTTCCATTTCACCATCACAGTTGCAGGTTACATTTGGCAGTTACCATCTCATCACAGCTAAGTAGCTGCAACGCACACAAAGGAACAAGAGTTCTGATGTCAGATAATTTGCATGATAACTCTCAAAAGCCACAGCTGCATGAGCACACAGATCTGCACTGAAACGTGTTGAGAGCCATGGGATGATTTTACTGTGCTTTCAGACATTCTACCAGCCCTGTTCCAAAATTCACTGCTACCGCTTTTAAGCTAGATGTTAAAATAAAGGTTTCAGGCAAATGGACACTTACCTACCCGTATGTTTGCATTTAAAGGAGCTCATGCTCAGAGTCATACTAAGATTTTTGCAACGCTGTGCAAAAATAGTGGCAAAAATGTTTCCTACAGCCATATCCCCAGAGCCATGTCATTACACATTGCCCTAAGTACTGTAAAATAGAAGTGTTAAACAATTGTATTGCTTACCCCTTCAAAACTAGACTACGTGTTGTCATTTATCTCTCAGTTCTTGCTGTACACAGAATATTAGGAAATAAATCTTTTTTCCATCCTCAGCTCAGAAGCCATTCTTCTACATCCTACTAGAGCCTTGCAGTAAATGGGACCAGCCTCTGAGCTCCAAGGTCCTGTGCTAGCAAGTGACACACAAGCTTATTGTTATACAACAATAATACAACCCTCAGCCAAAACAACTTTTTTAAAAAGTAGGACAACATAAAAAACAGGAAGCCATAAACAATTCTTTATTGATACTCTTTTTTTTAAGCATCGTAAAACACTTGTTCCTTTCAGCTGGGAAGGACACCACACATCTTTGATACCAGACCATTTGGGTAAGCTGTATTAAGAGTGGGTTTGTGGAGTTTTCCAACTAAACGTGGTCCTTAGTTTACACATTAAAACCAAACCTATTTTTGAGCTACACAGAGTTTCAAATGAAGTTCTGAAGGTATGGTATTAGAAAAGATCTCTATGTACTCTCAAAAAATATGGTTCTGCTGCAACTTCTGAGTACTACATAAACATTCTGTAGCTCCAAATGGCCTTTTGTGCTGCCACTCTTTTCCATGCAATAAATCCTGTCTACGATGAAGTTCAATAACCGTGTTAACTGAAAACAAAACCAGAGCAATCTAAGCTGTATGAAAAATGAAGATACAAGTGCCTGTTCGTAAAACAAATATTACTACTCTTGGAACATACTTTTTTTAAGAGAGATTATTCCTGAGCTGACAGACCAAGAGGTTTTCAAGAACTATCAGCATCATCAATGACAATACATGCACTCCCTTACAAATGTGACAAATGTGGCCTTGTCCAGGATCACAGACAGGCAGGAACTCTGTTTCACTTTAACTGAAATTTGAACATAGTTAATTTAAGAACAATGCAACACCCAAATGTTTTTCATACAATTACACTCCATAACCTTTTTTCTTAGCCTACTGCTTAAGTCTTAAAAAAAAGTTATCCTCTTCAAAGCAAAACAGCCATTTTATCAAGTTGCCTGTACAACCATACATCCTTACCATTCTTTTTTCAATGACATTACATTCTATCTTTGCGTTTTCAGAAACATGTTCAAAAGCAGTTAGAAAACAGAGCCTGCAAACTGCTGAGCTAATAGCCGTAAAGAGACCACAGAAAGACCTAAACTTAAAATCCAATTTTAGGTATAATTTTAAGTTTGGCTTGTAAGTAAACATTCTGTTGCCAGACTTCCACAAACAGATGAAAAAAATAACTACATGACTGACCAGCAGTCTGGAAAGCACACACAAGAAACTTGTTCCTGATTCATCATATAGTTTGTCAAAACAAAGTCCCAGAGGAAGGTTTCTTTCCTAAAGTAAAATTACAGCATCACAACCTATTTCATTGGAAGAAACCTTTGAGATCATCAAATCCAACCACGAGATCACACCAAGCTGAACCATTAGATCACGTCAAGTCCAACCCATATAAATGCAGTTTTCAAGATAAACAAAAAAATCTGCCTTGGGCTTGTTATCAACGCATAATGGCTGCAGGACTTAACTGCTATACCAAAACTCCTTTCTGCTTCAAAAGAAAGGTGCTACTGGGATGTACCTTCCAACATGCTGAATATGTCTGCTAGAGATGATGTCAAATCATACACCACTCACAACAGACAGCTGCTGCATAAAAGCCTTCTTCTGTTAGAGGAGACAAAACTGTAAAATGAACTTACAAGTCACCTTGGAGGTGGGGGCGAGGAAAGCACTGAATCCATGCTGCTATTCTCAAGTGGGAAAATTATTTCCTTTCTTTAAAGCTAGGCTAATGATTCAGGGAGAATTAAGTGAAAAGGCACCTCAACAAGCACTACTAACAAACTAAACAAAGACCTGACAGTGCAGACAACTAAGAGTTTCATTTAATGTTTTTCTTCGCCTTACAGAAAGAGAAAATAAAATACATACATGTGTCTGTTCAGTTTCACATCAAACCAGAACAGAGCTTTCTTCTGGTTTTGCAACATCTTTAACACTTGATCAATCTTCAGGCTCACGGATGCATCTTTGGATAGCACTTAAATTGCGTTATGTACAGCCAAGTCATGGCCTTAACAAGAATTGTTATCATTGGGAAATCTGCTTCCAGAAGTCTTCATATTTCATCAATTATCCCAGTGACAGTCAAACTTTAATTACTGCTATCTTGGCTCATTACTTTTCCCATCTCAACCTCAGTTTATCAATAGATCAGAGAATACAGCTAATCTCTTTTTGCATAACGCCATGCATTTGGCAAAGGTACAGCTCACTATCTCCGCGTTCTCACAACGCCTCTGCCCCACCTGTCACATCTGTATTTTATCTCCACAGGAATCAGTAGAGCAAATCCCAGCAAATACAGTGAGTGTGGCTGGGAACTCAAGTGGACAGGAGATGTTTTCAGTTATGGCAGCTGAATACTGTTCTGGAGTACTAAACTAGTCAGATTTCTATGACATTCTAGACAAGCTGCACCAGCTTTTGGGATTATTTCCCCCTCTGTATGCGTGGTCACCCACTGTTTTTACCATTTTGTAGGAAATGAAATTAAAAGCTTCGCTCTGATTTCTTAATATGACCATGCCAGGCTAAATTCAGTGGGAGCAGCACTATGAACATATAAAGCAGCATGTCAATGTATAAAATACTGGTTGCCCTTTTTGCTTCTAGAACCTTTCTGAGCAGATAATCTTTTCTGAGGAGTAATGAAGCTTCAGAGGGTGTTTTTAGGGTGAGTAGAGGTCATTTTATAATCATTTAGAATCACAACAAATAAAGAACTGAAAATTCATAAACTAAAAGGTAGATAAAAATACCTTCTGTATAAGTTCAGATATATCATAACCACATCTCAGTCTACTGTTCATAAATAAGTCATAAACAACTGAAAGCAACATCAAAAAATAAATATGGCATACTACTTTTACATACTTCAAACTTGAACGGGGTGCCAAATGAGCTAACTCAAACAGCATCTTTCATGCCTTTATTTCTCTGCATTTAAATCTTAAAATGTAAGATTTAGAAGATTTGCAGAAATTAAGACAAGCAGAAAACAATATTCAGAACACAACAGATACCGTAGGGCAACATGATGAGATTTATTACTCTTATCCTTCAAATACTCTTAGAACTGTATTCATGTTTCGCAGGCTGCACTACAGTTTCCCTGTAGCAAATGCCGCATAAGCAACTCTCCAGTTGAGAGCAGGCAGTTTTACTTGGTATATTAAAACTGACTGGTGTATAACTGGCAGAGTTTCCCAAGGCAAGAGTGGAAATGGTAGCAGCTTTTTTTTCCTTAGGAAGTATGTCTAGAAAAGGCACTGGATTGCCTTTTTCTTTCCGTTTCTTCTACTGGAAAAACACAAATATATGCAATTATATAAAAATAAACATACAAAAATAAATAATGAGGTAATCTTATTTCACACCGAGTTTACCTAATGTAGAAAAGTATGACCTTCATACTTGAGCAAGCTTATATTGATATTTGAAGCAAGACCTCTAAAACTCAGTGCAGTTGTCAACACTTCTTGGTGACTGAACTTCTAATAACTTGTTGGTACTTTTTATGAAGAGAGCTGTCTACTCTGCCCACAAAGTACAAAGGATTGATATAATGCAGTAAGAAACAGCATGACAGTAACTTCAGCAAGTTACTGAACAAACACCACAGCAACTAAGAACGTCTAGAGTCTTCAGGAATGTAATGGGGCAACCATAGCTTGCTTGTAATAGGGCTTTGCTTACACCTTGTCCTATAGAGAGTTCTCAAACCATAATAAAAAACTGGCGTTTTTTAGTTAATTTCTTAGCAAAGCACAAACATAAGCAGATGAGAGAATGGAATTATAGAAGAATTATAAAAAACTATCTGCCTTGCACATAGTCCCCATGCAAACAAGTCTTTATTTCAAAGTACAGCTTCTTCAGCCAAGAGTGGCTTTGAGACACAGAGTGCTGTACATTCCCATATTATATTTGGGAAACCTCTTCCAAACGTTCAGCTCATTCTTAACTATCTGCTTCTTCCTCATCCTATAGATGAGTTTTTCCACATGCTCCACACAAGCCACAGGCTCCAAGCTTCTTGCCCAACTCTCTTTTGTGTTAATTTTTTTGTTTGTTTTTTGGAGTGTGGTTTGGGGGGGTGGTTGGTTGTTTAGTTGCTTGGGGAATTTACTTACCTGCTATGACAAGTAGTCTCCACAACCATCTCACCCCCCCAGCATCTGTCTTCCCAAATACACATTTCCAGTCTTCCAAAGGATTCCACATGATACAGGCACACCTCTCCCTTTTAAAAGGGAATATTACAGGAAACCCAAGAACAAATGGAAGGTATCTCACCCATCAAAGAATCTATAAGAAGCTTTAAATCACTGAACAATTATCCAGACAGCTTCCCCGATAATTTATTCTATGTCTGATTAAGTGACAGCATGCAGTCATATTGTTGAAGCGCAACAATTATAAACCAGACAGACACGACAACATAATGCTTCAAACAGCCTGCGTGCCTCTGTAAGACGTTCAGTAAACCATAAAGACGCCTACATGCTTCTAACGAAGACTACCAGTAAGATCCTTTCTCTGTGGCTGCCAGAGCCTTTGTTGAAATCCCTATCTCTTCTTTTAAAATTCAGATAGAACACCAGTTCAAACTTCTACATTAAGAAAAATTAGAGTGTTTTCCAGAAGATTAAAAACCGATTTCAATGAATTATTCTATTCTCTGTATCCTTTTAAGAAAATAGTAATTTTACATTGAAGTCAGTAATTTGTACTTCAGTCATTTTATATTTAGCCAACCCACCATTACTGTTGGCACGGGAGAAGTATACAACAGATTACAGGACCTGTCCTTTACAAACATGCATGGAGACTGTTTCTTTACAATGTAAAGGTTTCATAATCTGAGACAGACAGGTGGCAAACAATGTACAAGCAAGATAAATCCGCTCAGCTGCACCTCAAGAGTGTTATATTGGACAAAGATTAAACTAAGAATATAAGCAACTTCGAAGAACTCAGTAAGATGGTGATAGGCACCCATGGTCAAGTAATACCCTGACTTCCACAAGCTCTCGTTTCAGCAGCCACTTTCAAAAGTAGCCTAGAATGAAATTCTTTACAATCTAAAATATTTCATTGATCTAAACACTTCATACATCACTCTCTCTTCCCCAGTCTGTCCTGCTTGGTTCCCATCACAGGCCGATGTGACAGCACTTCTATCCGGATGTCTATATTCCTATAAGCTACTACTACCCAAATCCAAGTACAGAGCAGGCCATTAAAGCACAAAGTTACCTACACTGAGATACATACCCCAACATCTAAACATTCTGCATTACATTCAACTTCTAATAAGAGAGTATTTTTCAGAAAATTTTCTCCTCCAGTCCATAAATCTTTTCCCTTACTGTCAGGTGATACCTGCTAGCCTGCACATTCATACGTTAACACTGACCTAGCTGTTCCAATGCACTTGCACAAGCATCCATTGCACACTGAAACCTCAGTTAAGAGCAGTCATGAACACCAACTTTTGTCTGAATAGAAATCTAAAACTAACTTCCAAATGCCTTTCTTCCTTAGCAATGGAAACAAAGCTGCACACTCAATTAACATGGTTTCGCTGATGCTACAGTAACTGTTACTTGCTGTATCTGCAAGGCAGAGCAAATGATGAAATTAATTATTTCAGCCTTCTTGCAGATTGTTCCCAATAGAAAACTGAAGTCATTCAACCCTAACATCACCTGCTTAAACAGCAGAGATATGTGATTCAAGGGGTGAATAGCAAGATGTATTAAAATATCATATGGAATAAAATACTCAATGACTACAAATAGAAGTGAGCAGCACAACCCATTCGTTCCCATTACTGTACTGAATACAGAAATACACAAAACTTCAAAAATATCCATTCTCATGTGAACAGTCACAAAAAAAGGGCTGAGAAAACGGAGCTGACATAAATGAAGGCTCTGAAAAATTTAATCAAGGTATCAAGCATGATTCACTTAAGCAATATGAATGTCAATACACAAAGCTCTTCTACAGGAATAAACCACTACATCACTGAAGAGTTCAACAAAGAGAAAAGAATACTGAGAAAAGGAAGACACAGCAAATGCTGACTCTTAATGTATTTCAAAGGCAATTATTCTATTTCCAATTGCATTAAGTAGCCAGGAAACTCAAGCAAAAACCCAGACTGGCTCCAATGATTGTAGACTTTACTTATTAAACACCTCTTGAATTTAAACAAGTATATTCGTTTAACTTTCACATGAAACATAAGATGCAAACACAAGCTTTGTGAACTGTGAGGTAGGTATCTCCAGCTTGTGAGTCAAATGCTATCTGATGCAATGACTGCCTGGAGCTGACAGTGACCACAATCAGTCAGCAATAGAAAGATTACACTATAAATACAGCTAGCCATCCAGACACAAAATTATGCATTAAAAAAAGATAACTTTGTTTTTATAAATAACAAAAAATGCTTACTATTGTGATTTTAGAAATGGGAAAAATATCATCCACATTACCAAGAAACTGCCAGAAATCTTCACTATGAGGTCAGTGAGGCAATGGAACAGGTTGCTGAGAAGTTGTGGGTGGACCATCCCTGGAAGTGTTCAAGGCCAGGCTGGGTGATGCTTTGAGCAACCTGGTCTAGTGGGAGGTGAGCCCTGCCCACAGCAGTAGGGTTGGAACTAGATGATCTTTAAGGTGTCTTTCAAGCTAAACCATTTTATGATTCTATGAAATGCCAGGAAGTAGCCTAGAAACCACTTCAGGAGAGGAGACTACATCAACCTCAGCCTCTTGCATTCTTAGATGGTTACAGTGGACAGCTGAGCATTTAGTTATTGCATCAATGATTTCAACCCACTAGGAATATTACACAGCAGTATCCATTTCACACACAGTGCCTGGATCCTTTCCATCCCTATCTTCTGTTCTTCTGTGACAAAAACCCCAGTTGAGAGACTCAGGAACCATTATCTCAGTTCTGAAGCAAATACATAGTCACCATATATTAATGACTTCATGTTCCAGTTGCTGCACTTAACAGTAGTATCTTATTTTAGCAAGATCAGCTGCATCCCACTGTAAAACCTGGATGCTGACTGTAGCCCTGGTCGATGCAAGTGTCCAACGTGCCTGTGCAGACACCTCAGTCAATCTTGTAGAAAGGAGCTGTTAAAGCTAGTGCTAAAACTCCTACAAGTGAAGCGACAGAATAAAATAATTCTTGTCTCTACATACATCTCACAGTATCACTAAGTGCACAACAACCAGCACCTGCAGTCTTTTCCATTCCTTTCTGGTATGACAATCAAGTATTCCACCTTCATTAAAAACCCTACACACATATTCCCCTAAGCAAACAAAAATTCTCACCTATCAAATGCATCAAAGTGGATTATGTGTATCAGAATCAGATGCTAGATTAATTATTTTACAGCAGGTCATTTTATTCCAAGTAAATAATCTGTGAACATGATTAAATAAGGTTATTCAAACAAAAACTGAACCACAGCAAACTGGCACACAACTTACATACAACTTTGAAGGGTCTGCTTAAAAGCAGTTTTGCACCTGTAAGAAATCCTAACTCCTCCTAAAAAATGTTATTGTTGAATACACTTGAGGACACTAAAACTGTCTTTCATTTACAGGCTGACTGGAAGCCTTGCAGCAGCTGAAGCAATAAATATTGACAGTTAGCTGGCAAACAGCAGATACCAGTGCTCCTAGTCTCCAATTTCACCTGCATCAGCAAAGAGACAGCTTAGAAGGGACAGTGTAAGGCCTAAACCATATTTAAACCACATTACTGCTGGTTTTGCCTGAATTTTAAGTATCTTTTCCTCTCCATAGAGCTTTTGCACATTTCTGCTTTGGGTACTGCCCTGAAAACTTCAGTTATACTGCAAGAAAATTCCAGCGTTTGGTTCCATCCTTTCATGAACTTACAGAACTCAACTCCTTGCAAATTTTGCACAAGGACACACACTTAACAAAAAACTGGCAGCACACATGGGAGAAGCTGTATTCCAAAACACAAGATCCTCTTCTATCACATAAGAAATGGAAAAAAGAACTACTAATGTGGATTTTAATTAAGAAACTGGATTGGTGACTGAGCTCTACTTTTCTCTTAGTTCTCAACTGATCCTAAGGCAGGACTACAGAAGCTGTAAGAAAACTCATTCAAACTTGCTGAAAGGGGAAGAAACTGAAAAACAAAACCTATAAATTTCTGTCTTCACACTGGAAAAGGGTGTACTTCCAGCAATTCACCTGCCATTCAGACTAACTGCAGACTGATAGCTGCTTTTTAGCAGATTTCATCCTTCTGCCAACCTAACAGATCTTTAAACCTAAATTTGAAGCAAAGATCGCTCAGTATAAACCAAGACAGTGGCCAGGGTCAGACCCAGTTCTAAGAACTTCAGCTTATGATTTCATCCGAAGTCAGTAGACTTTCACCCTGCACAGACACACCTATGATTACAGTTTACGTTTACATTAGTAAGAATTCACCAGCATACAGTGTCATCTTTTTCTCGGGCACAGTTCTTCACTGGGGTAGGGGTGGAGACATCCTCCAGACTATAAATATTTGCCTGCTTTCAAAAGCTAGATATAAATCAAAACAAGCTTACCCTGTACTTCTAGTAGCCATTACTCTTAACCATGTTATGTCAACCACTACTTGTGGAGATTCTTCCTTCCAGTTTTTTGTAGGTTTGCCCTCCTCTTTGTCTAGCGCTGAAACATACTTAATTTTAATGGCAATATTCAACTGGCAATATCAGCAAGACTTTACGGGTGTCAGAGACTTCCCTCTGTGTGCATCACTTCAACCAAAAAACCCCCAAAATCCCCAGAAACCCTTCAGTATTCTGTATCACAAAACCAGAAAGTCTTAAAGATTTACTGAACTGAGCTTTCAAGGTACTGATCAGTACGCCCAAGCTAACTCTACTGCAGCAGCTACAAAGCAGCAACTACTGTGTTTCAACCAAACTCACGGAAAGTGAGATTTCTGGTGTTAAGTTTTACTGCTGCCAAGTCGGTCCATCTGCACTATTTGAAAGACACCGGTTTAGGCATGGAAAGGAAGAAGTTCTTAGTTTAGCTAGCAAATTCTCAGACTTAAAAACTGCATTTTGTTTGAAGGATACCCTTGTGTAGTTCTTTCAGTAGGTGGAACTCGAGCAAATATATTCCTGAACAGGGCAGTACTATTCCCTATAGTCTTCCCATACAGAACTGAGATGGCTGCGTTTGGAGTCTTCTCACTGGTCGGTGGGGGTTTTTTTTCCTTTAGTGCATCCAACTTCACTTCAGTTGAGATGCTCATCTTTCACAGTGGAAAGAAAGGCATTACAGATAAGGGAAAGTCTCCAAAAGCAGGGGGGAAAAGTGTGATGGACAACAGCACCAGAAAGAGTTAGCAGTAAGCTTATCTATAGGGAGTTTTATCTGTAGCAATTTTATCCAGCTTTGCGGCTTTGATGCCACAAAGCATACAAAGATTTTTAAATTTAGTAGATTCAAACAGACATTAAAAAGAAAGTAGTTCTCATTCACTTTTCAGGATTTCACCTTAAGGGAAGGTCTTTCAAGGATGCACGTGTTATTCTCTGGCATTCTGAAAGCAAAATCAATTAAGCACAAGACTCAGTTCTTTTAGCAAAAATTTATTTAGAAGAGCCATGAGAAAAAACAAAAATCACGCAATTGGATTTCATAAATATTTTTCAGTAGTGCTGATAAACCCACTACAAACAAGTTGCAGCTTTTGCCAGAGATCTGAGTTTTCACTGGTTGTTCTACAGTATCTTGGATCAAGTCTGCTATGTAACAACAAAATGGAAACTCGAAGGACACCCTGTCATTGCCATACGCTATTGAGGAGCTTCGCCAAGAACATTACTGGTACTTTGAAACACTTCAAAAGACCAGCCATCATTTCCAACGCAATTATATTCCGCAGGGCAAGGAAACAGTACGTATATTATGGTATGTGACTCTGAACACACAGTATCATTATGCTTTATGGAATAATTTCAGTCCTGTTAAGTTGAAAACAATTTATTCTTGCTTCATTATGTTTGTCCCTAAAGGACTCAATGGAAAAGCCACTGGGATCCTTGGTAATTTCTGCAAAGGCAGTATCTACCAAAACTAGAGAACATAAAGGAAAATATCTTCGATTTTTGAAGGAGTGTACTAGTCCAAAATTACAGTGCATCTAGAGAAACACCATCAACAACCCATTACATGGAAGGAAGTGCCTACACTGTCTTCTCAAGAAGGGGTGCTAAGTTACCAGCTGGAAGATGTACAAGTTACATCACAGAGGAAATTGGTGGAACTCTTTGTTCCTCTGCTTTTAGCCAAACCTCACTGGCATGAGTGACCACTGGACCTACAGAAGAAAGGAACTTCCAAAGCATTCAGAATCCTTATAAACTTCAAGCTTAAGGAATGAAGTCATGCAAGTCAGTAAGCAAATCCCTCAGCCATGGACTGTTAGAAAAATATTGTCCCATACTCTAAGATGCACCCAGTGCTTAGATCCAACCTAAGACACACTTACTCATTGGAGCCCATAGCTGCAGTGCAAGAAATCAGATACCACATGCTAAATGACATCATGTAACAAACAAGACACAATGAGTAATCCAGCTGGCTCTGCTCAAAGAAAGACATCAAAAAGCCTTAGACAGTAAAACATCAATGTCACACTTTCGGCAACAAACCAGCAGAGAAAAGAGTATTTAACCTTATTAAGATTCTGCATAAGAGAGATGGTATTCCATTATCCATGTTGCAACATCTTGATAAAGGACTTAGTTATGCCACTCATCCCTGTTTATCATCTCCAAAAGGTTGACCTCTCTCACCCTGTTTTGCAGACAGAAGGCTGCAGCATTCCAAATCCTGCAGTTGGTTAAGTCTCAGTTACAGTCTCTTCAAACAGTTTGATAATATTTTATTTCACTAACACAACTCTGAAAACATTCAGAAGTTCTAACTTTCAAGAGCTCCACTGTTTTATTCACTCATGTTAAGATCACATGGTTACCAGACACATGCATGCTAAATATATTCCATGCTATCATGGCACCAGGTCAGTTCTGTACAAGCTGCTAGTATTAAATATCTCCTGTAAGTGACATTAGGGTTTAGCTCTGCTACAGCAAACACACTGAGAGGCCTCACATTCTAAACAACCATCTGAAGGGAAAAAACTATGCCAACAGAGCACTAAGTATGCCAGTGCTACTTTAACCCATTTACTATTTTAAAACACCAATGTAAGTCTTGCATTTATATTATCTGTATTATAAATTTTTACGATTCAAAGCTTCAAAGCTAATTGGTTTGTCTTCCTCCCTTGCTACGAAGTTTTAAGGAAAAGGTCATAGGATTACAGTCTATAATACGTGACGTGTAAGACTGATGAAATTCAAAACAATATTTGTTACTAATTGGGGAGGATATTCCACTGCATTTGTAGTACTGTGTACTGGTTTATTAAGCCAGTACTAGAACATATTTTAAACACGTATCATTGCATACTACAGTAAAGTTTTCATAGCAGATGTTCTCTATAAAAGACACTGACATATTAAAAAAAGCTCCACACATTGTCTCTACATATACTGACATATATAGAAATATAAACAGCGAGATATAAAAAGTACAAACAAATCTGAGTTGACAAAATTAACAGAGCACACACTAGAAATATTTTATCAGGCTCTGTCATAATGCTTTCCTAGGACACAGTACAGAAGAGGATACCAGGACAGAGAATTGCAGCCTAATGGGAAGGCAATCACTTCTAAAAGCTGCCTCTAGACTAATACAGAGGAACATTTCAGATAACATTCTTCATGCCTTCAGACTGTAGCATAAACTTCATCACAGAGGTCAGGAGAGATTAGAAAATTATTGGTATTCTGCTGGAAAAATACACATTAATCTTTTTTATTTCATAAGCACTGAGGAAAGCGTAACTCAAACTCAAATATTTATCAATAGGAGAGTAACTGCAGTAAGGTTCAGCACTGAAGCTGGAGGCAGAGGGAATCATGCAGACCTTTGGTAAATATTTAGGCAGCTGGCCCACGTAAAAATCTCAGACTGTTGCTGCTCTAGTGAAACCATATCCACAGTGACTGAAGTTCTCATATACCTACTTGAGTTCCAACTGCATGTTTGCTGTGTACCATAAGCACCATCCTGACCTTGTCCCTCTCAAGTAGAAACTCTGCAAGATGGTTCATGTATCACTGGTCCAACCTTTCCACTGGATAGGGGACTCCTGGAAACCAGACAGAGCTATCAATGCGTAATGAGTTATCCACAACAAAGATGTGTTATAGGGATATCAAGAGAACAAGAGTCAGAGGTACAGCCGTGCTGTAATAAAAGTATCATCTACTTGAAAACCGTTTAAGTCACTCAAAGGTTAATCACCAAACTATCTGAACTCTACAGTATATCTACATACTGACATGGGAGGCACCAAATTGTTTGTAATAGAGGAAGATATTTTTAATGAACCAGGAGAAACACATTAGCTACACATCAAGTATATATTCATATAGTGTCATATAAGAGCATGACTGAGATACTTTATGTGGAAACACAGCATCATACTGACTAAGTGCTAATACACAGCAGCACTCTGCCCGATAGCTTTAACATCAAATCTGGGCCATCTTTGCACTTACAGGTTTCTCTGCAGCTGCTGGCAAGAATTCCCCACCCCCATCAACCCATGGGAGCACAGAAACTGTGGCTGCAAGTAAAAAAACAAACCTCCAAGAACCATGTTTCACCTCTGCATAACTGTCAAAATCATAAGCCTAGCTGAGTTATCATGTCCCGACTGCTCTCTTCCGTATTCGACTTGCTGCTCAAATATTTAAGTCATCACTTGCTTATCTGCAATTACATGATGCAACCATTATCAACACTATGAGATCTGTATGCTGGACAGTTCAGAAGCCCTGTCAGACACACAGATCAAATTAAACAAAACCTATTACCTCCCTGGTTTTCCAGGTTTCATAAAGGCCTCTTTACAGAGGCATCAATCTAGACCACAAAATGTTTTAACCTACAGGTTTACTGAAAGCCTAACCATCTAAATGACATGTGTAAACAAAAAGAATATTTCTTGGTTCTTAAGGATGACTGATTTAAGTTTGTCACACAACTATGAACAATTTCAATACTACTTCTGAAAGTATTTAATGCAGCACAGCTTGCTAAATAAAAAAAATCTCAGTATGTTCTCACAAGACAAAAAATTACCAAACCACATTTAATACAGGAAAAAAACTAGAAAAAGTATAGAGCTTAGTGGGCACCATCATTTGTTTTACTGGAACATTATAAAATAGTTTCAGTAATCTGCTAAAGATATGAAGAAAAGCTGAAACAGGAATTCACAGCTACAAACCACAGCAGACCATGTGATAAGCCATCCCCAGCTCAGAACGCAGGTGCACTGCCATCCACATAGACATAACTGAACACGGTAACCCCATTTCCCGAAGACCTAATATATGACAAACATGACTCTTAAGACACAGTCTCACATTAATAAGCAGATTTACTTCACTTAGGCACAAAAATTAAAGAGCATGTTATGACACAATGGGTTTTCACGTTGTAGGAAAAAGGAAAGCTGTTTTTGTGTGGGAAGGTAATGCACCATGGACACACACAGCTACATGGAACTAGTTCAGAAATTGCCTGCATGCACCGACCTACATATATCTATCACAATACAGCTTTACCCTATCTAAAGGTAAAAATCTAAGATCGAAGAGAACATCTCAGAATTCTGTCTAAACAGGCTACAAGACTCTTTTCCTGAAGGGACCTATTGGATGCACAGGGCATCCTCTGGGTGAAGACCCTTCTTTTTTCAGGAGTTTGTACCCAGGAAAACCTTTCAAAGAAAAAAAAAACAACATAAACAATATGGACATTATCTCCCCTCATTATTCAACTGGCTTGAAGCACCTCTTGATTCAGTGTATCCAGTGCAGAGTATGAAGGCCAGGCAGTAGGAGGGGCTGAAACCTCCTGTAACAGGGACATCAGCCAAGGCAAGAGAAAGGGGCTGTGCACTTGCTCACTGGGTTGGTCAGCAGGAGTCTTTCACTGCCACTGAACTGCAGCCAGAGCTCCCTTCACCAGAGCGCTGGAATTCCAGAACTGCATCTCAACCTACCGGTGTATTGTAGAAATTAAGAGTGGCAATGACAGCGCAGATCTCAAGCGACATTCATTAGATTGAACAGTGATACTTCAGTATTTACTGTAGCTCTCAAACTATAACGTACAGTTTCACAATGAATGACTGCAGACATGTTCTCTAAACAATGATAATCCAATTAGGTATCAGTCATTTAGACAGATACATTACTTTAATTATGCTTAAATTGTCTCCCATTGCTAAAATGAAAGTTTAATAATTTAATTGTGTTTGGGTATATAGCAGAGGAGAGACAGACAAAGACTTGGATTAAAAAGCTTATGTGAATGCCAGAGAGAAAAAGGCTGTTCCTTACACAGTCAGGAACCATTAGAACCCTTTAGCATTTTTTGCCAAACATGGTTTTACATACTCTTTATAGTGTTTTTGAAAGCTTTGCTAGGGCAACTTGTATATTGACAGTAATACAGCCAACTTGCAGCATTACAACAAAGACAATAGCAAGATCTGACTAATATGTACTGCAGAAAACACACTCACTACCATGGGAACCCTGTCAGAATTCACCACTACTTCAAGCAGTCTACAGGAAGCTTTTCTGTGCTAGACTTCCTTTCCTAATTATCTACTAATACTCCTAAGACACAAACACTAATACTCTAACAGGAACAAGCACACAGGCAACATCAAGAGCTTACAGCATTTTCTTCTAAACAAGTCTAACACACACACACACGAGGAAGCACAGCAGGAAGACAAGCAAGAGTAAGACTTCCATCACTTACACCATCACTACAGCCAGGGTTTCACTGGAACATTGAACCTAGTTACCTGAAAACTGACTGTAAGTGCAGTAAATTAATATGGGAGAAACAAGGAAAAAAAGAACACAAAACAAAACTAACACAAAAAAAATAAGTCTTAAAAGTACCTGACTCTGGTTGAAACCAGACTTCATTTAATCTGTTGTAGAAGTTTCACCAGAATAATTTTGCCATAATAAACTGAACCATACTAAAGTGTTGCTGACACCAGGCTTTTAGGATGCATCACTCTAACACTAAGTGAAGCAAGTTCCATCTCTCAGTCTTCAGTTACATGGCAATTCTAACCTTAGAGGTAAGAGCACCAGGAATACCAGCAAATAAAACCAGTTAGTTTAAAGATTCAACTACACAAAGGACTTGCCAAGTCACTATCATTTAGAAAGAAAAAAAAGACATCTTAGAGCAGATGCAAGGCATTCACATACAGTTAAAATGACTCTTCTCAGCTCCTGCATGGAGGTAGCATAAAATTCACCTGCAAGAACTCCTCAAACAGTATCAGAAGGATTTATTTTTAACCATGTTTTAGAAAGTCAAAGACAGTCTTTGCATGATGGTATGCTACATAATAAAAGCATTTCTTAGAAGCTTAGGGGGGGTTTTCTGTAGGGTTTGATAGGTGAAAACACAGGGCCTAAAAATGTCAATGCAGAAGTTTTATTAGACTCCAGAATAAACAGAATTATCAACCCAATAACACAACAAAACAACCTAAAAAGCATTTTAGTTGTTAAAATAATAGTTCTGTATTTTCTGCTTGAAGTTAAGGGCAACCAGCACTAGCTACTGATGATCTACTAGCTCACCACATGGCTAGTTGTATTGCTCTCAACAACAAAACCCACAAAATCAAAAAGCAAGCAAGGCAACTTGGCACATAATTTAGGAGAAGACTAAGAAGTTCAGAAAATATGTACTCTCCTACAAAAACTCAAAAATGTGTCTCCCAATAAACATGAAATAAATCACATCAGAAGCATCCTGAATGTACTGTAGACCAAGTTCCTTCTCCTGCACAGTAACAAGAAAAAAATTCTAATCTCTTGCTCACTATTGTGGTAACTACAATAATGACTGCAGCACAAGCTCTTCCAAAAACACGCATTTCAAATGCAGAGCTTACCCTTCAGAATTAATTCGCCTACAACAATCTCTCTCACTAATATATGCAAGTGTTTCTTTGACTACATGAAACCCAGTGGCTAGGCTGGCTGTCCCTTCACTGTTCCAATACTGCTAACAGATCAGACTATTTTAAGATAAGCTAATTACGCCAGTGAAGTATCTTATAAGCCATTAAGATTAAGAAGAGACCAGGAAGAATTAAAAGCAGTGAAGTACAGATAAGACAGAAGCAAGAATTGTGATCTCAGCTACTCAAGATAAGAAGCCTGGAGGATTCTGAGATTTGCACCTCTGAATTTTAGCCTGTACTTAAAACTGTTAGAAGCAGGAGAAAGTAGCAAGCACAAAAGAAACTTGACATGAAAGGCTGCTGTTCATTACACCTTCAGAAATTAGTCATTCAAGCCTTAGAACAACACACCAAGATCTCTGCGGCTTCCTTGTAGGCATTATCTACATGCAAGCAAGACAGACAGCTACAGAAACAAACAGATGCCTTAAAAGAAGTAGATCTGAAGAAAAATCTTCAGATTATAAGCGAGTTTGTTGCACAGAAAGTTTTCAAGAATTTTATCAGATCTTCTTCTCATTAACATTTCATTAAAGGAATGCATGACAGAAAAGCAGGTTGAAACGTCTTTTGCGAGCTCATCAGCCAGTATTGTAAGGCACACTGCAGTAGGTTTTATCCCTGAACAATTCAGCCTTAGTAATACCATGTTTAGATAAAAAAGTGTCCAGAAACTCCTCAATATGAAACAGATACGAGGTGCAAATGGTAATGCAGGAAGAGGTATTTTGAAGAAATTTATTAGTATCACCTAGAAACACCACACATTCAGTCCACTCCTCTGTTTCTTTTTCAGGGTGGGGGTGTGCGTGCAGGGAAGATCAGACATAGTGTGTTAAAACAGAAAAAATCTGAAGAGGTTCTAGACAAGCACATCTTCTGACTTTCTTTGAGGCAAACAAGTTCCTGCTCCTAGACCTCCACAATATAAGCAAGCTGCTGTCCAAGCCTATACACAATTATGGTCCAAGGTCTGGCAAGGGAAAAGCAGGGTCAGTCAGCTGCAAACACAACCCACTGAGCTTCTGTTCTAGAGTACAAGAATCTAATTCCAAGAACAAATGCTGCAGTCAGCTCCCTGCACAAAATTCCCAGACCACGACAGAAACAAATCACATCCTGACTAGACTCTCTGGATAGGAAGAAATCAAACATTCTACATATCTTCCCATAAACTTGCATACAGGCATCATCAAAATGAAGATCTGCTTAAGATTTAACTTTGTTCTGTTGAATGAATGAATCAGCAGCCTAATACGGCATTTAGATCAAATCAAATACATTAAAAGCAAAGCAAATTAAGGAACTGTAAAAAGTTTTTAATCATCCTAAGTCTAAATTTATTTTCATAAAATTAAAGTCATTTAATAAAATAACAGTTTACTACTATAAGATTAGA
Organism: Phoeniculus purpureus; assembly: GCA_028565055.1. Lineage (NCBI taxonomy): Eukaryota > Metazoa > Chordata > Aves > Bucerotiformes > Phoeniculidae > Phoeniculus > Phoeniculus purpureus. The sequence goes on along the minus strand of JAOXOE010000705.1, from coordinate 15,642,846 downwards.
GCATTATCACTGATGACCCTAGAATCTTGAAGACAGAACTATTACCCACAGCTCTCTAAATCTACTTCCCTAATAACATGAGATTTCTGTGACCATAGTCTATTCTCCCTCATTAACCACTTATGATTTAATTGGCCAGTCTCAACCAAGTACAACAGTAAAGTCTATTTTCAAGACTTGACAAAAAGCGCTGCAGAATTTCTAACCTGAAAGTTGCCCACAACCTCTAGCCAAGGTTCCTGACCTGCAGTGTCCAGAGCAGTTTCTGCTGGATCACTGGGGCAGCCAGCAGGCACCTGCACTCAAACCAACCCCAGCGCAGCCCAGTTAAGAAACTTAATGAACTTAAGAGAAACACACTTTATAGAAGGAGGGACTCAAAGACCAGGGAATAACAGATGAATTGAAAAATATGGGAAACAAAAGTTCTGTTTTGCTTGCAAAACCACCACTACACTATGACTGTCGAGACTATTTTTAAATTTACTTTCACCATTTCTCGGAGGCATATTTTAATATTATAAATAAAATGGTCTGTAGTAGACAGAATAAAAATTTTCATGTATATATTGTCTTTGTTCTTCCCTCTTTCCCCTACCACATTCATCTGCTCCTCAGCAACCCAGCCATAAAACTGGGATCCTTTGATCTCATGCAATCACACTGGTTATGCTTGCCTAAAGCAGCTATTAACAGGACAGTCTACAGACCCTTTAATGACTTCCATCTCCTCTTAGACAAAAATTAGAAGGTGACAGGGAAAAAAATATGGCAGCAAAACCTAATAACATCCATACATAAGATCAAGTTGGTTGTAGCCCAGGCTTGCTCTGAGGTATTTCTTCAGTCCTGTAACACTCTGGAACTCAACCAGGACCCCAACTGATGCATAAGCATGCTTGAATCACCAGAGGGTGCTGCAGGGGCTCTGAACATGACTACATGGTAGATTTGGTCTTGGATCATCACCTTCTCACATGGGGCAAGTCCTCTTCTCAACCCTCGAATGGTAACAGATTTTTAGATGGGTCTCTTAGTAGTTGTAACATTTCCATCCCCTCTTCAGTCACCTGAAGTGAAGGACTCTCATGTTGTGACAAAATGTGGTGCAAGTTGTACATAAACAATTTGTGCTAACGCACTGTTCATTGTAAATAGTTATGTACACGACAACAGCGGGGCTCAAGGCCTAACTCTAGGGCATCTCTGGAAGATAACTGGACAAACAAGCACATCCCCATTAGGCTTAACTTGACAGTGGTCCATCTCCTCAGCAAAACATATGAGCAATCTACAAAAAAAGAAAAAAAAGACCACGACCCACTGAACCAGAGAAGTCTCCCATACAGGCCATGCTAAAAGCATCTGCAGAAAGATTTGCTGAGAAGGAGCTAGTGAGAAACTGTTGGCTCGCCAGTTACATTCATAGTGTGAATCCAAGCCTCTCTTATGCAGTCAATCCTGTAAAAGTCAATTCAACTAGGAGCCACTAGCAGCACCCTTCAGATCACCAAGACAGTAATAAAAGTTGAAATTTTCAACTCCTTCATAATCCTACTTCATTTCGTGAACAAACTATTATGCTTTTAAAGTCCTTTCTTTCAATTTTGTATACAGCTCATAGATGACTCCAGTACTGAGGAGCATAACTAACTTACATTTTAAACTCCAGAACTCTGTCCTTTGAACACCACATTTTACTAGGTCATTGAAGCTACTTAATTAACAGTGATAAACAGGAACACTGACCAACAGCTTTGGGGTTTTTACAGAAAAAAGGTAACAATTATGGTAACTATTTTCCTCATTCCCTCAAATTTCATATTAAAGCCAAGACAAAGGCTGCAGGACTTCTTTTATTTCTGTGTCCTTCACCAAGAACAAATCTTCTGTATTTGCAACCCAGATATGATAAAGTATTTTTTAATTGCATTTAACCCAGTCAATAGTTTCCCACTGTTTTTGACAGCTTTTTAATGTTAGCAGTTTTCAAATCCATTAAAGACAAAAAGCAGCTACTCAAAACTCAGTATTCTTCTTCAATACCCAACAATGATATTATACACTGTACCTACTCCTTGTGAATTCTCAGGGCATTTGTGTTAATAACCATGACTTCTGCAAATACACCCATATTCTGTACCTCCAGTGAATACCTGCCTGCACCTGCTGACCACACATCCCTTCAGCTGCCCATGATTCCCTCGAAGGAGGGGTTTTAATTTAGTGCTTCCTAATGGAAACCATTAATATTCTTACTGCTGGTACTTCTTTTATAGTTGAGCCAAACACCACTCAACACAAAGATATTTGTGTATGTTTCAGTGACAAAAAAGGTGACACCACCATTTGGAATGCTACAAAAATAAGGAAAGCACAGAAGGATGAATTTAAAAAAACCACCTCAACAAACCAATGCACAAAGCACAGAAACCCTAATACTCCAAAAGAAACACAAGAGGAAATTAAGGAAGTCTCTCAGAGGAAATCTTTCTGCACTCAAACACTTCACATGCCCAAAGCCAAGCAGCCAAGTTAATATGGGTATTATCGAACTCAGACCAACAAATATAACTTGACAGCCTACAGGCTCAAAAATTTTAGGAAAAAGTACTTTCCTTTTCTCTAGCCATCAAGCGGAACAGGCTTTCTCTTGCCATATCTTTTAGTTTCCCCTGTTTTACCACAAAAATCAACGGGCTTCCCCGAACTCATTTCTGACACCTGAATTACAATTAAAAATCACAGCATTATACAATAATTTTAACAGCTTCAAGGAAAAATAAAAATAGTTACTGAAAAATTTCATTTATCATCCTGTCATATTATTATGACAACATAATACAAGCACAGTGGTGATGAAAGATCCCCATTTTGTCAAATATTCTCAGCAGACTCACTGCTTTCAAAGTTCACACAGGAAAATGCAGCTTTTTTCAAGGGCTTTATACACCAACTTATTAGTAGTCGTTCCTGTGAGTTCACAGTTTTTAAAACAGGATGCATGCAGTCATATCAGGAAGAGGGTAGTCACTGTGAAAGAATGATACAAAAAACAAGATGTCCTTAACACTGATAACCTCACAGAGTGTTCCTCAGCTATGCTAAACCAGTTTTCCACAACAGTGAGGTGCTGTCAATTCAATTAAGCACAAGTCAAACATTTGGAAAATGCTGCCCACTTAAAAACTTACTCTTTTTTGCTAGTTGAGTAAGAAAAGGAAAAACTTTCCTTTTCTCAAGTATTGCACAGTACAAGGGTAGGGGAGTCACCTGTAGCCTGACACCTTTCAGCAGTTCCTTTAATGGACACTGCCAAGGCAAGTCTGTTCTGTCCTTTTGTTCTGTCCTCATGTTTTTGTACTTGTGAGTCTCTCAAGGTTCAACTACTTGCTTACCCTCTTCTCTTACAAGTGTTTGTAATTCTTCAGTAGTCCATTGTTTTTACACCTGCAATACCTTCCTGTGCATCATAAGGGATACTAAAATGATCCCTTAGTTCTCTCTCAACTCTTCCAGAAAGCCACAGCATAGCTCAGTTACAGACGTGCTTACAAAATTATATAGCTAAAAGTTAAATAATTTATCCCCCTTGACCTTCCAAACATTATAACTAATCACAGAAATTTACAAGACTAGGCCTGCGTATAATTGTTATAGCACTCTATGCTGACCACAGCTTGCAAGCATTACTGCAGGTATCAAGATGACATATCCGCTTTACATACTCTCATAGGTCTATGGCTCGATTTCAAATAATAAAAATTAAATTACTCCAATCCATGATATCCTAAATTACAGTGTTGGAAGCAAGACGGTTTTCAAAAGAAGCAGACTTACAAAGAACACATGAAAGGATTTGAAGCAAATGGAAAAAAATTATTCTTCCCCTTTATTACCATCACAAAATCATCATGAGCACAAACCCATCTGTTTTGTACCCCACTCCTTTAGGTGATCTCTAAGATTTAAGAGTTTAGTTGTTTATCTCTTTAAAGAAAATAAAAACCAACAACAAAAAACCCCCACAGTAAAATATGCTTTGTCATCAATGCACAGTACATACATACTCAAAGCAGGCACCTTTCCACAACTATACTTGGCTGATAATTCCCACCACTTACTTTTTATCTCAGTATACTTAAAATAGGCACACAGCAACACTTAGTAACTCCTAGTGAAATCCAGCTGAGCGCAAAGCAATACTGAATGGACTTTTAAGTCTCTAAGTTGGCCTGTGAGGACTTTGGCAGGACTCAAAAGCTCTTCAGGGACAGAGACAAATATAACTGGCAGACCTACCTAATTAAGCATCACTAGCATTTTGAATATAAAGTAGTTAATTTCCTGAAAAATAATTCAATTAATCACATTCTTAAGACAGATGTATTTTCTTCCCATTTTATAGGTAAGTTTGCACCTTCACAACACACAGGGAACAAAGAGTGTTTCGCATTCTGCAGAAAAGATTCTATGTTCCCCTGCATCTGAATTTGGAAAAAGAGTGGGCACAAAATGTAGCTGTCCTTGCCTGGCAGTCACTCCTGCTCAATTCTTCAGTGCAAACTCAGATTAAGAAGAAAAGGAGAAAGCAAGATTACCATATATATATATATATAATTTGCAGTATCCCAACTCAGTGACTGTTTAAGCAAGGTGTGGGGGGGAAGACAGAAATCTCAAGGATAGATTTTTCTTCCAAGATACTGATTCCTCTTAAGTGTCAAATGAAAATCAGAGTAAGCAGTGGAGGGGTTTTTGTTCCTAAAGGAAAAGCTATGACTTAAAGATATCCAGAAAATGTCTCACAGAACCATAAAACACAAGTCAACACAACATAGCTCAAAGAAAAATAAGGAATGCCTTACTATGGCGGGAACAAAATCCCTTCCTTTCAATGCCATAAGCATTAATTGAAAGACCAAGTGTTAATGTAAGAATGCATTGGGGGGGGGGGGAGAAGAGGTAGAAATCTAGACCAGGTGCTTACTTCCCAATTAGCAAAGCAAACTACACTATTGAAAGCTACAAACCTAACCCTCTGCAGCATTATTTATTAGCTGGTACCACACCACACAACACATGCTTTGAGAGGGGAGGCAAACTGTCATATTACACAGCTGAAGTCAGATTTTAACTCTAAATAATACTATTCTGTTCATTCACCAGACACTCAGTGACCCAAAAAGTACTTTAATTAGCTGTCCAAAAAGCTTCTGAAGGTCAACAAAATTAACTTGGGGGGAAAAAAACAACCCAAAAGAATGTCTTGCTGTAATCTTACAAACTTTATAACACACCAAAACCACCTTGTAAACACTCGGGGGGAAAAAGCCAGCTGTATTCAGTTATTTCAGGATCTGGCTGCACCTTCAGAGACTCAATTCATTTCACCTGATACGAGAAAAAGAGTTCAACCAAACCAAACCCACATTCTGTACCACTTCAGTAACACATTGGCAAGTCCATTCAAAGAATTACTGAATTCGCCTTCCAGCACCAGCAGAGCTGAGCATACAAGAAAAAAAAAGTGCACTAATTTTCCCTGTTTACTTTACCACAGTCGAAGGAATCATATTTGAACACAGAACAGGCATCAAAGTTCACCCATATTATCACAGACAGATTTTGACTTTTGTTCCATTTGACCAGTTGAAGAACACACCATTCATTACACACATGGACTCAAACTTTCAAATGTAAGAAAAGCATGAAGTTCAATAAAGCAACTTTGAGCAATAAGTTACATGACAGATGCATCACCCCATGATGTTCCAGTTAATTCAAACTAAGTTTTGTTTCAATTAGGAGGAAAGTTAAGTCCTAGTGCTTTGCACATGTAACCAGGGCGCTGCCATGAGTGAATAGGCCCAAAGCCAAACTTTTGCAGAAAGTATTTAATGCCGTGGCCTTTAACAGTGAAAATAAAGAATTTGATGAGTAGAATGCAAAGTGCTACTGTCAATTTCAAAAAATATTTTTTTTTAAAACCTGAGCTGAAACACACAGACATCTCTCACACAAGGCACAACTAACTAGTTTTTACTAAAAGGTATTTCTGACCTAGGCAGAGTAACTTTGTTCCCAAACTAATACAGATTTGCACATTACACAGCATCATACTACAGTGATTTTATTACTGTCACAGAATTAATCAGCTGTGTTGTCTTATGCATAGCATGACTGGAAGCAGGCCAGGTAGCACAACATTGTCACAGAATGGTATAGTGCTTCAGGTCTCCCTGAAGCAGCACTCGGGCCCAGAATGCACAGAACATCATCAACAAGTTATCACAGAAACTTCCAAAAATCAACCCCGTAAAAGCTTCACTGCCCATATTAACCACTTTAAGGCAAACCACACACACACTTGAGCTCAAATAAGGTTTCTGAATATGAGAGGTCTTCTGCCATAATATGCCATTTTAATTCTCCAGAATTATTTCAAGTTTTAAATCAGCCAAGTCCTTCTCATCTTACTAGTCCAACATGACTCCAGTGTATGGATCAACTTACCCAGCTTCATGAAACTCAGTGTACACTTGTTTCTTCCGTTTCCCAGAGAAGTTAGCTAATGTTATGTAAAAATCTAAAGAATCTAAATCCAGGTATCTACAGACATGTGAAGTACTCCATGGGTCCACTGATTTATGGAGGTGAAATGTAGCAACATTGGCTTAAATATATGTTTAAAAAACAGAGCACAAGAAGCAAACTCAGCAGCTAAAGACTCATCTATTTCTACCCTATTTCATAACCTGTAAACACCTTCTCACAAATTGTTAGAAAGGCTGCAATATTAAAACTGGTTCAGATGAGCGACACTGGCAGAGAGACTGCCAAGAACACTAAAACTGCTCTGAAGTAGATCTTGCTCCTCTCATTGAAGGATTCTTCTCATTTACCGACAATACTCCTCTACTACTATTGGTGGACTATGTCAACTACAGATTTAGAAGAGAATTACGGAGGAGAAAAATAACTATCCAGGGCACTGGGTTATTTTCCTTCTTATATTCCAAACGGAATGCCCTCAATCCAAAAGGGCTCATCTCCAACTGCCCAACATTATAATAACCCCTTAATATCAAAGCAAATTGCTCCATTCTCTCATTTTTGTTTTGCTAGTTAAACACAAGTACAGAATTTTAAAATACCATTTTATAATTATGCTCTTTGGCAATCAAAAGCATTATGTCCTTTCTAACATTGTTCCACATTATGTAATTGAAAGACATGTCATTTTGCACCACATTCTAGCACCTAAATGGAAAAAAATGCTTTAGAAGAGGAACCTCAGCCTTCTCCCCCAAATGCAAATCACTGGTAGAGAGGAGGAAAAAAACAAAAATCATATTCTTATATGCAAGAGGTAAACATTTTAAATAGTTTTTAACAGATTATAAGAACAATATTCTGACACCTTCTGAGCAGGTTGATGATAGTAATAACCAGATAAGACAAGCATCAAAGTACAGATACCATGCTCCAAAAATATTAAATAAAAGACTTATATAAGGAACAGTTATGCACAGACAACATAATTACGTTTGCATGCTTATAGCCCTCCTTATGTTACATGAAAATTTACAAGACTCTGAAAAAAGGTTTAAAATACTGTCAGCATTATCAATTTCACATAAAACCACTTCTTTTTCCTCACTGCAATTATAAGTTATTCCTTTTTGTTGCTCCTTTGAACATCCCAGATGCCCCTTCCACCACTGTCCATAATGAATTTAGTCCTTGTATGGCTTTAAGACACAATGATTTTACACTAAGCACTAAAAAAAAACCCCTCCTCTTTCCCCCTACAGTCTCCCAACTCTGAAATTAATCACCTGTCAAACAAGTCGCTATGGCTTAGTTTTCCTAAGCAATTTCACTCTCCTCACCATCCAGCACCTCAAAAGCAGGTAAAAACGCAGAGAGAAAGCGGAGTTCCATAAACTCAAAGCGTTTACTGTCTTCCCCGTCAGAAATGGGACATCCTCTTCCCTCACCCTCATGACTCCTGCACTGAGCTGCTGAACGCAAAATCCTCTAGCTGTACCTTCAATCTTTCCCTCCTCCGGACAAAACATCCTCTAGTTTACACATTAGCGAACAGTTTCCCCTCCCATTCCCCGCACCGAGCAACTCCTTAGCAATTTGTTGCCCTAACCCTCCTCCCCACCCCCCCGACCATTTTCGCAGCCGGGTGCCACGGGCAGACCCCGAAGAGGGGCTGGGCAGCCTCCCGGGAAGGGCTGGCTTGTTTGTTTGTTTTTAGAGGAGCTGGGGCTTACCCAAGGCAGGACAAAAGGCGCTGCAGCTCCCCGCCCCGCGCACACACACACACACCCCAGCACTGAACTCGGCCACCCAGGCCAAGGCGATGTTACCTCAGCGCTCCCCGAGCCCAGGGCCCCGCACCCCGCCCTCCTTCCCCCCGCGCTGCACCAGCCCCTGGCGGGCCGGGCCCCTCCGTGTCCATCCAGCTCTGCGGGCCCGT